>CAVNUY010000006.1:0-492973 GCA_963691655.1 Toxonevra muliebris | reverse complement strand
CAGATTTGGGTGCCAATGAAATCACTATACATTTTTTTTAAAAAAAATTATTACATTTTCCACAGCAAGGCCGTATTTAGGGGGAGGTTTTGGGGGTTCTGACCCCCCCAAAATGTGGAAACTTTATTTTAATTTTTGAGATTAATTGCCAATGAATGGAAAAAAAGTCAAAATAAAATGTATTTAACGATATTTTTTACTTCCATCGGTTTTTTTTCTAAAAAGTCAAATATAAAAAATAAATAAAATATAGTCCTTAATTAACGAAAAAACACGAAAAAAACTTTACAAAACACGTAACATTTTTTAACGTCGAATATTATGGATTGCCACACTGTGTGTGCAACACTGTGTGTGGCAATCCATAATATTCGGCGTTAAAAATATATTATTTAATTTAATTACTTGACTGAATGTTTTACAAATAGTATTTACTATAAATAAATAAAAATCCCTTGAAGAAGGCCTAAAATTTGCGCCGAAACATTGGGAAAAAAGTATGAAATAGTTAACTATTTGCGTATGAAAATTTCGACCAAAAAGCCTGTCATTATAATCTCGTTAACAATACATAAATTGGTCTAATAGAAAATTAAAAATATAAAAAATAAATTTGAAATCTTAGTTACACTATGCGATCAAATCCGATTTGTTTTCTTCGACATGAGGTTTCACTACGGATTCAAAAAGAGAAGGTGATACTGAGCACTCCTGCATTCATAGTTTTTCTAGGTCAGTAACTGTTTTTGATTTAAGGTTTCGTCCTGAATCAGTTTGAAAAGTTTAAAAATTAATAAAAATTAGAAAAAATTTGACCTCAGATTCGTGTTCAATGTGAAAAATTCTTTGGCAAAAACTCCATCTTATTAGCAAAAATTATTTTTTAACGCATTATTGCTCAGAGCACCACGACTAGAAAGATCTCTTTCAATGCTGTGACTTCACGAATTTAGGGAATATAAGCCAACCTCATCCGGGTTTCTTATTATTGATAATGGCTCAAATTCCCAATGATGATCATTTGAAAATAATGAGCCTCTACTATTTTGTAAATTTTTTTGAGGTTGGGTACATCATCAGTAGTTAATGAGTTATCGAAATTATGACTTGCACGATAAATAAATAAATAAAATGCAAATAAATAAATAAATAAATAAAAAGATTAAAAAAAAAATCGGAAAATATTTCCTAAAATTTTAATTTTATAGGGTTCATCAAATGTATCATCGATTTAATTTATTGTATTTAAAAAAATTATTTATGAATATTTTCTTCGAATGAATAAGTAAATAAGTATATTTTATATAAATTTTATATTGTATTTTATTAAAATATTGGAATTTTTCATATTTCATAAACTTTAATAAATTATCCTCCTTGTACGTTTTTACATTGATAACAACAAATCTTCTTCTTACTATATATTTGGCAAATGTCTTTATTTCATTTCTGTTACAAAATGTAGAACCACAACGAGGAGCAATGTAAAAACGATTGTAAATGTTAAATTTGAAATTCTGTAATGGCTTATTTTCGTCAACTATCAGGAAAACAACAAAAACACGTATCTCTTCTTCTTGTTCTTTGCTTTGGGTTTCTGTTACAAACAGATTTTAACATGTGGTGTAATGTTAATTCATGCTAAATTTCAGATATCGCTGCTACGATAACATGTAAACAAACAATTTTTGTATTTAGTTTACATATATACATATAAATTCTTCAAACATACCGTCGCCTGAGAATTGATTTGGCGTATAGGCATACGAATACTTATACATATACGCCAAATCAATTCCCAAGCGACGATACATGTGCACATGCGACGGAATATATTGTTGCTTTACTTCTTCTTTAATTTATTTCTTTTGCAAAAATCATAGCATTTATAATTGATATTGGTAGATAAGTATATTATTTCGAAGTTCTGCAACTTTGGCATCTGAGACAAAGTTGTGTATTACAAATAGATAAACACTTTTTCTCTGCACACCAACCCTCCACCTGCTCTCTGTACCTCTGTTTTAGAGGATTTTTGTTAAAAATTTATTTAAAATTGTTCATACAGGCTAAATGGCTTGGAATACTGACATACTTCCTTCGACAAAAATATTCCTTATAAAAAAGTAAAAAGTATATAAAAGTATACTCCAAAAATCTCCCAAAATAACGGTATGCCGAGCAGCTGGAGGATTGGTGGTGAAAGCAAACAATATTTATCTTTTCATAATAAACAACTTTGAAGCATTTCCTTTGTATGCCAAAAAACTTCCACATTCTGCCCAACAACTACTACTAACTATCCGCCTTCACACACAAACTGCCAGTGTGTTTTTTACAATGGTTTCTCTGGTATATAGTTTCAAACATTTTCTTTCTGGGAGGTGTCACGCATATTTTATTTATTCCATTCTTTTTTTCTAGCATTTTCCATTGTCAATCAAAGCTCTCTCACCACAAATAATTTAGGAAATATACCTTATAAAACCCTCACTAACCCAAGTCTACCCATACTTTACCCACCAAATTCTATTGGCAAATCATATTATCATTCCAAATCTTAGTACTGCACTACAACTAGTTTCTAAGATATACAATAATGAAAATTCAGGCTATATGGAAAGTTCCTCGCCGTATTTTTCAATCCTAACCACATTTTTTTTGTGACGTGGTTTTGACAGCCAACGTAGGTCAATGGTTCTGGAAATATATATAAAAGCATTAGAGTTGAACGGAAAAGACCACGCCATATTTTTTCATAGAATGCCAAAATAACGTTTAGAGACGTGCCACAAATGAATACTGAGATATTCCATAGCTAAAACTCAGATGTCCCCTTTTTTCAATTTCACAGACGCTTTTCCTGTGGCATTATATTGCCAATTAATATCCTTATACTAAATTTCTGGTTGTGGAGATATACCCGAAAATTATCTGGGTTATTGATGGGCATATGTCCATGAATAATAGTATGTTTGCATGTTTTATATTCACCTTTGTCTTTATTTGTTGTGTATTTATTTTTTTACACCACAAAAAAAAAAAAAAAAAATTTTGTCCGCTTCAAGTGGGATTTGAACCCACTATTCAAAAAACTATTTCCAGCATCCATTACTACTTTACCCTAACTCCTAACCATCTCATTTACACAACACTATGAAGTTCCATCATCAAATTAGTAATATGCAGTTATAGTACATTCATGCAAATGAGAAAGAATTTAAAGCAGAAAGCTCTCACGCATTCTTTTCGGGTTTGTGTTTGTGTAGTGGAAGCAGGGAGCGAAATAAAAAAAAACTTTGGGTTTGATTCTAGGAAAAACAAATATATTTACATATATTTACAACAAATGTAAGGGGAACGAATTTTTAATATAAAAATGCATTATACAGGTAAACTATTAACTTTAGATATGTACCACCACTGACTTTATTTTAGCAAACGATAAGATCTATAATCTTTCCATACATAATTTTAATATACCTCTTTTAGTTTAAGCATTGCGAAATATAGAAACCTATTAGGACTAAACATTTAACAGCGCTCTATTTTATATATATAGAAGATATATATAAATATTTGTAAATAAACAATTTTTCCATGACCAAATTGATAGCATACCATATTTTTATATTTATGTGATGAAAGTATAATATTTGCATATTGTATATATTGTCTTTGTAGGTACTTTTGTTGTATATTTACTTTTTTTGTGTGGTGACACACCGATGAAAAACAAAAAAGAAAAAAAAATATAAAAAAACACATCACACCATCGGTATTCACGGTTACCACTTTGGTACAATTCTACCAAAACTGGTAAATTTTTTTCCATTTTTCTGCGCTTGGTACATTGGTATATGTTTATAAAATTTGGTACATTCTGTGGGCAAAGTTAGATTTCATAGTAATTACGAATTGTAAACATATTTTCAAAATATTTACTTTACAAATTCGTAAATTGTTCAGACTTAGTAATTTTTTTTGGCAAGAAGCAAGTTAGAGCAAGTAGACGAAATGTGGTTTGAAAAATTGACTAAATTTATATTCATATTAATGAGCCTTCCTCATAGCTCAGCTAATACGAAAAAAAAGAAGCAATTAAGGAATAAATTAGAATTCAATACTCTTATTAATATAATGTTATATAATAAACTGACAAAAAGTTTTTAATAAAGTTGTTTATTCTATATGGAAAAAATGGTACATTTTTCCCCCATTTGGTACATTTTTTTGTAAATATTGGTACAAAATAAAATGAGTAATTGGCAACCGTGTCGGTATTGCACCTCATTTCTGGTTTCTACGATTTTTTGTTTCAATTCTAGCAAAAACGAAAAGAAAAAGTTCGTTATTGTTTATTTTTGTTCTCTGCTTTTATCTTCTCTCTCTCTCATTTGTCTTTGAATTTGTGTATGTATCAGTGTTGCCACATTTTTTTGTCCAAAAACTGTAAAAAGTAAAAACAAAAACTGTTTTGGAAAAAAAAACTGTAACCTATAAAAACGAAAAAAAACAAAACTAAAATTTTTAATTTGAAAAGTTTCTCAATCACTTGTCCATCATTCCACCACACATACAAAATTTAATATTATAATAATTTCCGCATGTTTGGGTGATGCTATGCTTTCTTGCACGGGGCAGAAATTTTAAATCCTATAACTTCTGAGAAACTTAGTACAATAATGGTGCAGAATTACAAAAAAAAAGTTTGCTCATTAGGCATGATTCGGGAATAAAAACCAAACGAACCTACAAAAAATTTTAAAAATTAAGTTATTTCATTTAAGTTATTTATCATAACGACAACAACAACCAGCCATCAAACTGTTTTTGTTTGAAAAACAATAGCGTTTAAATGGTGTCAGATTCTACTCGCAAAAATGCTCTGAAATAGTCAGAATTAATTTATTTAAATAGATATGTTAAAATTAAGTAAAATAAGTTAATAAAAAATTAAACAAATTCATTTAAAAACAAATATATGTTATTATTATTAATAAGAAACACGAAATAACATTCTTGTTATGGCTGGTAAAAATATTAATAATAGTACATTCAGGGGTCCGATTTCTTGAGTAGTCATTTTCTTTATTAGCTCTGAGCAGAGCACGAGTTGTCAAAAAACGTAATCGTGTTTCTTTTTAGCTCAAAGCACTCAGAGCAAACGCAATTGTGTTTCTTTTTGTGATCAGAGCGCACTCAGAGCGTGGTCTACGTGCTTAGAAGAAATTGACTGAGCAGACAGAGCACGAAAATTTTAAACAATAATAATAAGAATAATTTATTTATCCATTTTGTACAAAAAAAATCAAAACGGTTGAAAACAACTTTGTTGAAAAACAAACTTAGTTAAAAAAAGTTGTTATCTGACAGTTCGTGCTCTATGCGTTTTAAAATTAAATCAGAGTTGTCAGAGCGTGCTCGGAGTGTGCTCTGATCAATGCATGCTCGGTGTGCTCGTGCTCTACTCTACTCCGTGCTCTGAGTTAAAGAAGAAAAACGCCTATAGTTAACCAGTAATCGATACAACAATTTTAAAAGCTCTCAAAATGGTTTCATCAAATTTCTGGTACATTTCTCTTGATGTCACAAAATGCGTTCAATTTCATAATTTTTTTAAGTAAGTCTTTTGTTCTTTTCAGATAATTTTCTAATTTTGGTTTTATTCTTTCCACATTCGCTACCTGCAAGTGATACCCTGAAATATAATTACAATTTTATGATAACCAAAACATATTTATGTCTATTCTACATATTATCGCAAAAACTGTAAAATTGGAGAATAAACTGTAATATTTCAGGGAAATTTTTAAGACTGTATGCCGACCGAAAAAAAAATGTAATTTACAGATAAATCTGTCAGTATGGCACCGCTGGTATGTATACACATATACATATATTCTACTCCCGCTAAAGCAATGAATTTTACAACGATGAATGCAATGCTTTGATCTATAAAAAATTGAAAAACTTTCGATGCTAATATTTTAAATATTATTATACTTCATAGTGCATTGTTCCCCAGTTCTGAACTATATTTAAAATTTCAAGTCTCTAGCTCATCGGGAAGTTAGTTTAAAATCGATTGCAAAATTTCTACCGAACAGACAGACACCATTGAAAGCGAGTTGACATAAAAGTGGTAAAATCAACACAACCGCTACCAGAGAATATACAGAGAATGGAAACTTTACCATTACACATGGTACCAAGTGATTTAGTAGACCTACCACAGTAGTGCTCAGCGATTAGTAGACCTCCCACAGTTGTGCCAAGCGATTTAGTAGACCTACCTCAGTAGTACCAGTCAAACATTCGAAAACATTATTGTTTATTCATAATTTTTTCATAAAGACCAAACTGAATAGATGCCTGATTTCATTTATTATTATATTTATTTACCAATAAGTTCACAGAAGTAAGAATCAAAAGTTTTAATTGAATGAATTTTATTTAGTACAATTTTTGATAAAGCGTACTTTTTACGCACTTTTTTGCATACATTTTCGCTTTATTAGCACGGCAATACATATCCATGAATATTATTCACCTCGCCAAAAATATTGGATTATCTTTTTATTTTGTGACTAAACAGTTTTTTTCAAAACCAATAATTTATATTTAGTTGTGGATAAACAGTTTTTTCAAAACTTAAAATTTATAAATTAAAAAAAAATGCCTCATCAGAGAAAATGTGTGGTCGGGTGCAGTGGAAGCAGCACGTTCTATGAAATACCCTATGAAATACTATATAAAAATTATAAGACGAGCGCATTTGATATTGTCGTTTTATTGTGTAAACACTATCACTTTGTATGTCTATTATTTCACATTAATGTGAATGTATGTAGAAAGAAATAAAATACAGAAGAGAACACGCAGAATCTATTACCCTGCAAGAAATTCGTGACCGAAACTCAAACACATTCACAAAATTTTTTATCATAACTAATACATACGCACGTATTTGCTGTTGGCTTTTGTTTTCTTTGAGAATAACAAAAAGAAAGAAACTAATTGATCCCACTCATATTCATATTCTTTCGAATAACCCGTATATGTAAGAAAGAGTAAGATATATATGTATGCAAACGATAGTTGCATACAAAATTAGTGCTGTAGAAAATCACTTTTCAAAAGTGATTGCTGTTTAAGAAAGTTACTGTGGTCCCTAAATTGGAGCGTCAACATTAAATAAGCGGGTAGCGTCAAACTTTGGAATTATTCATTATTCTAAAGTACCGGGTACTTTTACTCTGGAATGCTACATCACTGGAAATACGCGCAAAATATTTGTTGAAAAAAGAAGTGAAAAGTTTAATAATTAAGATTTTATTAAAGGAAAGAAGTGCAATTTTTAAAGTGAAGTAGTATGCCCTTGTGCAAATAAATGTAAACAACAACATTTTTCTTTCAAAATGTGTATAATTCATACAAAAAATAAAATCAGTAACAAATCGGAAGAATTAATATTTTGTGTGTCTACCCTTGACTTCCAGCATCATCTAAACACGTTTTGGCATAGATACTACGAACTGTTAAGTGTTAAAAATTTTCTCATTTCGGTACCAAACTTTATTCACGAGTTCGAGTTTGTGCAATCCATCTTTCTAAGTCTCGCCTTGCAGATGGACCACAAATCCTCAATGCAAAAAGGTTTCCCAGCTGTCTTTGTTCAAGGCATGTATCACTACTCTACTACTACTACCCAATCAGCATGCATATAGAGCAGGCAGGTCTACCGAGACAGCTCTGCATGACTTAGCGGGGAAGATTCAAGGGGCACTAGATGTGAAAGAAGTAGCAGTATGTGCTTTCCTGGATATAGAAGGAGCTTTCGACAACACCTCGCACGAGGCTGTCAATAACTCTCTAAGGCGAAGAGGAGTGGATAACACAACATCTAGATGGATGTCTAGAACAGCTGAGATGGAAACAGGGCTAGGTACCATATCAGTCAGCACAACCAGAGGATGTCCACAGGGAGGAGTATTATCACCTCTAATGTGGAGCCTGGTAGTAGACGAACTTTTAATGAAACTCTCGGAGGCAGGCATAGACTGTCAAGGGTATGCGGACGATATAGTCCTCGTAGCCAGAGGGAAATTTGAAGAAACTCTCTGTGACATTATACAAAGAGGGCTAGGTATTACTAGGAGATGGTGCAGGTCGGTAGGGCTAAATATTAACCCTGCAAAGACCACTATAGTTCCATTTACCAGGAAAAGATCGCTCCCGCGCTGGAAACCGATATCACTAGCTGGGGAGATTATTGAACAAAAGCAAGAGGTAAAGTATCTGGGCTTAGTATTAGATAGTAAACTCACATGGAAAGCGCATGTTGAAGCAGTGACAAGTAAAGCCACTCGCGCTCTAATGGTATGCAGAAGGCTAGCAGGGAAAACTTGGGGATGTAAACCAAGTGTACTGCGCTGGATGTACACAATGATGGTAAGGCCAATCATTACATATGGAGCATTAGCGTGGGCAAGGAGAACTCAACTAAAAACAGCAAAAGCTAAATTGGGGAAAGTTCAAAGGTTGGCATGTATCTGTATAACAGGAGCGATGAGAACATGTCCGACTGCTGCACTAGAGGTACTATTGGAGCTCACTCCATTACACCTCGTGATAGAGAATGCCTCCAAGGCAGCAATCGTAAGAGGAACAAGAAATAAAAGGTTGACGAGGAGATCTATAGGGCTTGGAGACCGAGATAACCCGGCGAAAGACAACTATCTCTTGGACTGTCCCCAGGACAGAATGGACAAACAGTATAGTTTTGAGAAACACTT
Organism: Toxonevra muliebris; assembly: GCA_963691655.1. Lineage (NCBI taxonomy): Eukaryota > Metazoa > Arthropoda > Insecta > Diptera > Pallopteridae > Toxonevra > Toxonevra muliebris. The sequence goes on along the minus strand of CAVNUY010000006.1, from coordinate 484,175 downwards.
CGTTGCAAAACTTAGTAGTAAGAACGAATGAGAGGGTGTAGAGTATAACTACACACTCAAAGAACACACGATTAAGTGGTATACAGATGGGTCACGTACCGAGGATGGAACTGGGGCAGGAGTATTTGGGCCAAGAATCAAACACTCTGAGCCGATGGGAAAGTATCCTAGCATCTTCCAAGCTGAAATTCATGCAATTAGCACATGTGTGCAATTCAACCTGGATAGACAGTACAAACGGCAAGATATCGCTATCATGTCGGACAGCCAAGCAGCCATTCGAGCATTATGCTCCTTTGAGATCACCTCTAAGTTGGTGTGGGACTGTTTGAGCAAGCTCAATCAACTGGGCAATAACAACAAAGTCGCTCTATGCTGGGTCCCTGGACACGCAGGAATTGAGGGTAATGAGCAGGCAGACGAGCTTGCAAGAAAGGGGGCAGCAACCACTTTCGTGGGACCTGAACCCTTCTGTGGAATAGGAGATAGCGTAATCAGGGAATTACTCAGGCAAGAAGAGAGGAACAAGAGGCAAGAACTCTTTACCAATCTTACGGGACTGAGGCAATCCAAAGCGCTTTTAGGTAATTATAATAAGAGTAGATACGCATTCTGCATTGGTCTCAACAAAAACAGTTTGCGCATATTAGCTGATATTCTGACTGGGCATTGCGGGCTCAGAGAACACCTTTGCAAGATAGGGGTTGAGCAAAGCTCAATTTGTAGGTTTTGTAATGAGGAACGAATTCGAGGACGAATCATCAGAACATATTTTAGCTCAATGTGGAGCACTGATCCACAAACGAAGGAAATGTCTGGGCATGCACCAAGTACCCAGTACCGAACTGGCATCCATAGATCCGGGCGCAATACTCAAATTCTTGAGGGAGACTGGACTGGATGAGGTACTCTAGGCAGATTAGACTAGAAAGAAAAGAGGGATGTACAATAGATCTTATAGGTAGCGGTACAACGACAGAAACCTCTATAATACAATACAATCACTACTCTGTTCGTTAGTCCGACTTTGACAGCTCACATTCAGCAATCACACAAACACCCCAAGCAACAAATGTTTTGGGGCAGAATTATTCATACCTATAACAGAAATGATGAACAGTGAAAATGACATAAAAGTGTACTCTCAAAGATATATTTAGGAAGCCCGATTTTTTAACATGATTGTGGAAATATTGTTCGCTCACAGCGGGATAACTATTTAGCACTGGTTCAATAATGGATGAAGATATCTTTTGTGGATTCACTTTCAGCGCGGATTCAACCCCAAAACAAGGTAAAGAATTGCGTGAATTGGAATTTTTTAAACAAAACGCTTGCAGTTCAAAAACTCTCTCATCTCTCACAGACGACGTACTACATTTATTTAATTGGGATGGAAGGTGCGGAAAGAAAGCCCTTGTACATCTGGCACTGGTCAATGACATTTTTTTTTGATATACCTTATTATCGTCTTATGTTTTGTATCTTCTAAACTTTGATTATTTTTTTTAGATTACTTTAAGTGGGAGGGCGCCTTCAATTCGAAAAAGAAATGCGGAAAAGCGTAAAGCTTATCCATAACAGGCAGAACCATTATTGAATACATTTACATTCATTCATTCATTATTAAACATACTTAAACTTATGCATTCATACATTATAGAAAATATATACATTTGTTCATTCATTCATATTTTAATTAACTACCTATATTTTATATTTGCATTAATTCATTCAGTCATTATTAAACATATAAATTTGTATTCATTTCATTGACGTTAATTTCACATTTGTTCATTCACTAGTATACTAAAAATTAAAAATCTTCTAAAAAAAAAAAATAAAATAAAATAAAAACTGATGCGTATATTTAATAACTTGTATTTAATTGACTGGTTATATCAGTGGCGTATTATTGGGTTAGTTGAGCGGTAGGCTGACTAATGAGTTATTATTCGAATAATGAAGTAACTAGTTAGTTGACTGCTAGATTGACCCTTCAATTTAAATAGTCCACTGACTGTTTATTTCTCTTACGGCATTTACTGGTATATGTGACCAGAAGCATTAGGTCAATTAACTAGTTAAGTCAATAGTAGCAATAACTAGTGTAAGCGAGCTAATTATATGTTTAGTTGCACCTACACAAATAAGGGTAAGAAAGAAATGCAAAATCACACGTATAGAAGAATTTCAGTCAGTAAAGTTTTTGCGGACAATGGCAAATCTTCCACTCCTACTTTTCTTAGCGTGTGAAGCAAATCGTTTATAACGTTCTGAGAAACATTATTTCTGATTGCCCACGCCTCTAATTCATCCCATTTTTCACGAGTTTTACTTACGTTATCAAAAATCTTATCAGGAGTGTCGACAACATTTGAAAAATTGGTGTCAAAACTGCATTCTTGTTCACCACCCGATACACTTTCAACACTTTCCCTTTTTTGAGCAAATTCATCAAGTTTTCTATATTTTGTAGCACTGGCTTGAAAATTATTTTTTTCAATGCTCATCAAATTACTTAATGTTTTTTTGCTCATTTCTTTTTTATTTTTACTTTCCTTTTAACTTTATTTTCACCATTTAATTTTAAAAGCTGCACCTTTTTTTTAATTTTAATAAAATTTTAATTATGTTCAGCAACCACACTTATTTTCCTTTAAAAGTTTTTGCGCGTTTATGTGGTTTTTCCAGTGCTGTAGAATTCGTGAATAAAAGTACCCGGTACTTAAAATAATAATGTTGTGACAAAATAATCCGTTGAAGACTTAGCTCGAGCTCTTTGCATCCATTCATACTGTTCATATTATATTTATACACGATTGGAAAGAAACCAACAATTTAATACCAAATCATTCATAAATATTTGTCAGTTTTTGGTGAGAAGATCAGGGAAGTTTTCAGCAGCGGCTAACGAAAATACGAATACTAATTTTGGTTCCTTAATCGTCAGCGTTGTTTATCTGTCAAAATTCGCTCATGTGCAAAAATTTTGTATGGAACAACCCGAAGTAAGCAACGCGCTAACGCTATTCGAATTCTCAATTTTGACAGAGCGATCGGAATTTAAGTTGGTTGCAACATAACAAAAACGACGAGAATTCAATTTTTGTGATGAAATTAAATGTTACAAAACGTCGATATCTATTTAAAGGAAATAAATTTCGATACACAATTATCGACAATACAAAATATTCCAAAGTTTGACGCTATCCGCTTATTTAGTGTTAACGCTCCAATTTAAATAGCGTATCGACTAGCTATAGTTAATTTTAATGTTCCTGTCATACCATTAAAATGTCTAGTCGAGACAACTTATGTTAATGTCATACTAAAAAAATCCAACACAAATTTGAAGTCTAATTAGATTTTGATGTTTGTGTATTTAAAAATATCGCAAGTTAATTGGAAACAAATTAAATGCATATTTGTTGTTTACTGTTCAAAGCATTTTGTAAAATAAAATGCCTAAACATAATTTGCCCACTTCATATTTTGACAGGCATCGGCTGATCTGACACGAACAAGAACATTGCTATGAATTATAGCTAGTCTAGACGCAATGTTAGGGACCACAGTAACTTTCTAAAACACTTTTTAAATATAAATTGTATTTGGTAATTCGAACAATTACTTTTGAAAAGTAATTTTCTACACCACTAGTTTTCTATGCAACTGTCATTTGCATACATATACATCTTACTCTTTCTTACATATACGAGTTATTGGAAAGAATATGAATATTAGTGGGATCAATTAGTTTCTTTCTTTTTGTTATTAGCAAAGAAAACAAAAGCCAACAGCAAATATATGTGTATGTATTAGTTATTAGAAAAAATTTTGTGAATGTGTTGGAGTTTCGGTCACGGAATTCTTGCAGGGTAGTTTACATATATTCTACTATAGTAGAGCATGATGAATTACACGCATACGGCTCATTTCAATAGAAAAATAGCTCTATCGATAATTTCGTATATGTAGGTGGCCAACGCTGGTTTCTACGTATGTAATAATTCATAAAATAATAACATCAATGTGTACCAACCAGCAACATACACAATCTTGGTTACCTAATATCCCAGTAGCGTAGTTTCCGATTACTCCTCATACGAGCAATCAATGATTGCTTCTTTAATACAAAGTAGATTTCTTCTCTGACCTAAAAAATAAACAATAACATGATAAAATAAACAATGATTGTGTTAACCCATGGAACAACATAATGACTAAATATAACAATTAATTTCTCTTTTTCTTTCTGTGCTCAAATATAATTTTCGTATGAATGCAAATAATTTTAAACTTTGCAGGAAATCATATTTCATAAATATGAATTTTGGCTGAAGACCAAGGTAGTCAGTGCATTGCCAAAAACTTCACTTAAAAAAACGTCAAAATTGTAAAAAGATCGTAATTTTCATAAAAAAAATTTCATGAGAGAAAAACTCAAATTTTTTCACTTTCAATATGTTTACATATTCATTTATATTAAGAATATAAAATAGATAGAAGTTTGTTAGAATATCAGTATTATTTTTACATATTAATTTACATTATTATGAATACAAAACGGATTGAAATTTTTTTATATCATTTTATACACTAAGGCTGTAGCAAGAAATTTTACAAATAATATTCCAAGAGTCTCATTGTCTAACGATTTCTATACTTAGTTTTATTTAATTTGACTTTTGAAAATATAGAATAGACACATCAGTTTTAAAGATGTAGTGTTCGAGTTTCAAAATATCGATTTTTTTTATTATGTATTTTGAAAGTACAATATATTGAAAGTATATTCATACATAAATTTCATACCAAAATTCAAAACAGCACAAAGTTATAGCACATAGCTGAGAGCGTCTGTTGGTCAAACCATGGCAGAAGTATTTAGAGGTGGATGCATTTTTTAAAAAAGTAGCTATTTTGACCTTTTGACAAATAAGAGGAACTTTTTAGAGATGCATTTTTTGAAATGGGTACAAAAGAGTGAGTTAGTAGTAGATTATTTATACTACTTTTATTACTTAGTACTAAACTATAAATTTTATTTGTTATAAAAAAAGTATAAATAATGTTATTTAAATTTTTTTTTTCCTTATAAGCCAACACCTTGAACATGTTAAGAGTTAAAAAATAATATAAAAAGCAGGAACTAATTCTCCCTATGTACATGCAGTACTATGCAAATTATTTTCTTATAAATTCTCACTTAAAAATTAAACTATGAAAATGCAACGCTGTTGCAGAAAGAAAAAAAGTATCAAAACAAATATTTTCTCAATTGTCAAAGTTCTTCTTACTTGTCAAAATGCATCTATCTTCTTAATTCTTCTACCATGGGTTAAACTGTATGTGTTGTTAAAAGTTTAAAAGCGTTTTTATAGAAACAACGATTTTTGATCGGCCCAGGGGCTTGAAGAAATTCTATAAGGCCGATTGGGCCGAAATTTTAACAGGTTATTTTACATGCCAATGGCTCTCGCAAGTAGTAGAATTGTTTATTTTTTAAAATTTTTTCTTATTTTCAACAGCGATTTTTGAAAAAATTTTTTAGAAGTCTACCATTTTGTTATTTTTTAATAAAATCTACTATCTTAGTTGACATTTGACGTCGCAATCACCCGAGCTAGCCACACACCTTTTTTTTAGGTGTCCACTTTTGGCGTAAAAAACACTAAAAAAAAATATCGTTTGTATAGTTAAAGATGTCAATAATAATATATAAAAAATTTAAAAGATTTTATTTTGTTTTTTTATAATAAAAAATGCCCGAAAAAAACTTGAAAATTAGGCCGGAACACCAGACTACATCTTTAAAATTTCCAAAAATTATCAGCTATAATTTAATTCATATTATCAAAAATTGTTTCAAAATCTACATCTAATTGCTAAAAGTAATTTTGTTCCTCTAAATTTTTTAATTGTGGCATTTAATTTTGTAATGAATTAATTTCTTTTGAAAAAAGTTTTTCTGGCGCGAGAAAACTTAATTCTTTTAGTCCAGCATTATTAAAATAAAATCGATTTTTTATTTAATTACACAGCTCAATATATCAAGATATATATCAAGAGTTAAGTACTCTGATTTAATAAAATTATTCAAAATGGTCATATGAAAATGGTGAATATGAAAAGACTCTTCTTTTCATATTCACAAACATTTACTGAGTTTATAATTTTTCACTTCGAAACATCTTTTTAACGTTATTTATAATTTGAAGCATATATTTCAAAAAAGAAAGAAATAACTCATTAATGATATTTAAGTTTTCAAGAATTATTTTGGCACTAACTAGTTTTATCAGCATTGACCGCAAATGAAAAAAAAATTGAGTGGATCATACAATTCTAATACACGTTTTACCACTGCTTTCAAAGAAAACCATTTGGTTTGCGACGGATGTAGTATTTTTTTGGTTTGTATTCTAACAGTTTCGAAACTTGTTTTGAATTGGTAATTTCTTTTTGGACTATTGGAAATGTAACTATAAATGTCACGAACAATTATTTGGTTCGTTATAAAAAAGTACCAAATAATGCAACTCACATAAAAGATTTTATTGGATCACACGCAGAGATTTTAAAGCAAAAAGTTTTTATGCTGTTGTTTTTTGATTTAAAAAATAGTAATTTCTTAACAAAACCCGTCAAATCGTCATTGGAGACGCTGCTCCTATTGAAAGAGACGTGCCCTCCTTTATTACTCCTTTTGGATGTTGAAACGAGTGCTCAATGTCCTAGGACCACGGTTGCCAAGCGTCCCGTTTTTGAAAGCTTTGTCCCTGTACCGTTGTTATACGCAACGGAAAGCAACAAAATATCCAGTTTTTTTGACAACTTTATTAAAAAATAAACATTTTGTAAGAAATCTCTTAAATAATTTAAGTATAAATATTTTTCCTTTTATAGCAGAGACAAGTATCACATTTATTCAGTTATATGGTAATGCCCTACTGACTGCATGGCAATGCCGCGAACTCAACTTTTATTTGCAATAAGACTTTTTCTTTTCCTTTTAGTATTTTTTTCGTGTGTAAACAACATTTTTTATTAGCATTACACTGGATTCAAAATTACAAACTTAAAATATAACATGTATACTTTCTTGTGTGAAAGTTACCCAAAAATTTAACTTTCAGCACCTATACCTCAGCCATTTATTGAAAAAAACTTGATTAAATTATATTACCAAAGATATATAGCTCGGTTCGGCTGAAATTATAGTTGACGAGATATTTGCCCGTAAGTAAAACTGTATTCCCATAAAAAAAATAAGTGGAATTTTCGCATTCGTATTATATTTCTATACATTTAAAGACTGACTCAGCGAAACAGTTTCCCCCCGGTCGGTAATTTTCACTTCAAGTCCTGTCTCGTTTTCAAAGATCGAAAAGTTGGCAAGCGTGCCTAGGACACGCAATGTTAAAAACGAGTACAAAACGCAAAAGCTCTGAAGCAATAGGGAGTAATCTATTGCTTGCTTTGGACTGCTCGATGATTATTTCAACGATGATCCTAAGATCAACTGGGATGTACATATGTACGTACATATAGCACGCGCAGTAAAGACAGATGCACAAATGATGAACTAAAATTGAGATGCTTGAACGAAAAACGCACCACGCCTACTACATGAATATTTAATACAACAACAGAAATTCAAATTTAAGATTGAGAAAAAGCAATAAAAGATTTGCTGTTATTTCATTTATAAATTTATTCTGTTATTGTTTTATAGTTTTTGAAGCACATGTGTGCACCGAACGCAAACATTAAAGAGAGAGAGAAACCTTTTTATATAGTATTCTCTCAATATGCAACTGCCAGTGTGCATTAGAGGGGTAAAATGAAGATAATATGATGATAATAACGATGAATGTTGTTGCAGCAGCAGCATCTATCACTGCTCGCAGCAGCATCTATCACATCACACAACATAATTTCAACGAAATGGTAACTTTTGTTCAGTGCAATGGAAGTTTTTACTGGTGATGGTAGTGTGTGTTGCTATTTTTGCAAATGTCTCCGTTGCCTCTGGTTCGTTAGCTCGTTTGATTGTTAGCATGCGCGCATGTTTTCTTCTTCTTTGTTAAATGTTGACGACCAGATTACTTACTTCAGACACCAGATTACTTACTTCAAACACCAGATTACTTACTTCAAACACGATTTCGCAACTCAAACGTTATCATCATAATTTTTATGTTTTATAAAGACGTAAAAGTTATATTGAACACATTCCAACGACGATATTGACAATTTCAACAATACGTCGATAAGTCGACAGTCATTCAGGGAGTTTGTCAAACATTTAGTGGATGCTATGATGACGCGGCTACTAATGATGCTTTTTTTTTTTTAACGAGGAGGAAAGCATAAAAAGCCACCCAGTCAGTGCGTGACATTCTCACGCTAAAACCACCTCTCGTCCGTACGGATATTCCTCCCGGAACCACCGTTAGGTATTACGTCGGAAGGCCGTAATGAGCTTAGTGCTCAATCGTCAGTATTGGTTTCTGTCCAATTCTGTTCGGTTTTATCGTCGGTTGACGATATCTGGCTCCATATTTATAGTATTTGCCGTGCGCTCGACTTTGCGCGCACGTTCTGCATCATACAGAGTGGTCATCATATCTGCAGCAACCTTGCATGCTGCATTCCATTTTTCCGCTGTGTTACACATCTGTGTCGTCAGATTCCTTTCTGTAGGGGGTTCTCCAAAGGCTTTCTCCAGCTCATCTCTGTTTTTGTTAAAACGTGGGCATATAAAAAGTATATGCTGCGCGTTCTCCCGTTCCTCTGGGCATCTTGGGCAAAACGGGTCTTCTTCTCCGGTGTTGATTTTATGCAAGTACTGCTTGAAGCACCCATGGCCACTAAGCAGCTGCGTAATGTGGTAATTCAGTTCACCATGTCTGCGTGATATCCACTCTTCTATATCCGTAATGAGATTGTAGGTCCATCGACCCTTCTCGGATGACTCCCATCTTCGCTGCCATTCCATGATGGTACGCTGTCTTTCTTCTCTTCTTGTGGCTTCGGTTGATTTTGTGTCACGGCCATATAACCGCTTCATCTCTTGTGCCTGTAAATCTATGGGCACCTTACTTGCTATGACACAAATAGCATCGTCCGATACTGTGCAATACGCGCTAGCAACCCTCAGGGCACTGAGCCTATATATCGCACGGATATCCTTCTGGTGTGTTTTCTTGCTGTCCGCCCAGATAGGTGCTGCATACAAGATTACTGACGTAGTAACCGTTGAAAGCAGCCGGCGCCTGCCCTCACGCGGGCCTCCTATATTCGGCATGAGGCGTGTTAATGCGCTGTTTATTCGTGCTGCTTTTCCACTAGCAGCTTTCAGGTGATCCTTGAACGTCATTTTGGAATCTATAAGTACTCCTAAGTACTTAATGTGTGGACACGAGGTGATGTTATGATCACCAACCGTGATGACCAGCTCTGCACGTGCTCTTCTGGTACTCAATACCACGACTTCCGTCTTCTGCTCCGCCAATTCCAGCTTCGAGTTGTACAGCCATCTTCTCACTCTTGAGATGACATCGTTACATATAGCCTGTAGCGAGTCCAGGTTCTTGGCTACTGCCACTATCGCGATGTCGTCTGCATATCCTACGATTGTTGTATCCTCCGGGAGATCCAATTTGAGGATGCCGTCATACATTGCGTTCCATAGTGTTGGGCCGAGAACGGAGCCCTGCGGAACGCCTCCTTTGACACGATACTGCTTCACGCCGTCATCAGTATCGTATATTAAAATTCTGTTGTCGAAGTAGTTTGCGATTATTTGCAACAGGTATTCCGGTACTTCGAATCCTCTCAGTGCACTCATAATCTGAGGCCAGTTCGCCGAATTGAAGGCATTTTTGATGTCCAACGTCACTACGGCGCAGTACTTCTTCTTGCCGTTTCCCCATTGGTTGCCGCTGGTGGCCACGCGTGCAATATTCATCACCGTTTGTATTGCGTCGACCGTGGATCGTCCTCTTCTGAATCCAAACTGTCGTGCTGATAGCCCTCCTGGCTTTTCAAGCCACTCCTGGAGCCTGTCCCCTATAATGCGTTCGAGAACTTTGCCCAGTGTATCCAGCATGCATAACGGTCGGTAGGATGCCGGTTCATCCGGCGGCTTCTTTGGTTTTAGTAGGAGGACTAACCGCTGTCGCTTCCATGTGTCTGGAAAAACTCCTTCTGTCAAGCATGCGCTGATAAGCTTCGCGAACACCTCCGGTGTACCTTTGATCGCCGCCTTGAGCGCAACGTTGGGGATGCCATCCAGTCCTGGGGCCTTGTTATCCACAATCTTTCGTAGCGTTGCCAGCACTTCGCTGGCGGTGACTTCTGGTGCTTGCACGCACTTATGTTGTCGTGGAGCAAGTTCTTCCTGGGGGGGAAAGAGTGTGGTCACCACTTTTCGCATCAGTGTGGGGCAGGTGGGCTGTGGGGCCCTTAACCCTCTGACCTTCCTCATAACCGTTGTATATGCCATCCCCCATGGATCGGTTTCTGCGCTGTCGCGTAACTGTTTAAAACAGATGTTTTTGCTGTCTCTGATGGCCTTCTTGAGCTCGATTCTACAAACTTTATAGTCGAGCTGCAGGGCTTCCCACGCGGGAAGAGAGCGAGCTCTCTGCGCTTTCCTGCGTGCTTGATGGCATTTCTTCCTGGCTGCCGCTATCTCCTCATTCCACCAGTACACTGGTCTTCTGATCAAGACTGCACGTCTTCGGGGCATCGCAGCATCGCACGCTCTGGAAAGTGCTGCGATGGTATGCACTGCCATGTCTGCAGCTGGTTTGGTCTGGAACATTGCATCACTCCAAGCTATGTTGAACGTGTCCGCGTCGAACGCTTGCCTCTTCCATCCATTTTGCTGCGCCTTCTGTATCCGAACCGCGAGGGGTGCCACCTTGTTATCCACGTCGATGATGATGGCCTTGTGCCCATCGCTATGCGTGTACATGTTGCTAACGCTCCATTTGGCAGAGCGCGCAACTACGTTGTCCGCAAAGGTGAGGTCTATTATGGACCTACCTCTGCCGTTGTCGAAAGTGTATGCCCCGAACTCATTTAGTAGCTCCAGCTCTAAGGGAACCAGGCTCTCAAGGAGTATGTGGCCACGTCGGCACGTGCGGGCGCTACCCCATGTTGTGGACCATGCATTAAAGTCCCCGCCGATAAGAAGTGGATGCTTTCCGCGTGCTTCTTCCACTAATGCTGTCACCATGGTCTCAAAAGCTTCCTCGCTCATACTAGGTGGAGCGTAGCAGCTGAAAAAGTAGATTCCACCTACTTTGACCCACGTGAATCCTTCTTTGGCTGTTTTCATCTTGCCTTGCAATGAGGCGTTGCCTAGCGCCCAAATGGCGGCCTTATTCGCTGCGTCCGTCGCCCAGCCATGTCCATCTAGATTTGTATACTGCTCCGAAAGTAACGCTAAGTCGAAGCCATGTTCGGTCGTCAATTGCTGCAGGAGATCCTGCGCCGCCTGGCAGTGGTTGATATTGAGTTGCAATATCTTCATTGTCACCTCAAATTTTTTCGCGCCTTTTGGAACAGGGGGCATTTTGTGCTCCCTGCTGCATGTGCTCCTTTGCACAGAGCACATTTCTCCTTATTAGAGCAGACTGCCGCCAAGTGCCCTCTTTCTCCGCATTTCAGGCAGTGCTTCGTCCTGTCTACCTTCTCTGTGCAACGTTGCGCAATATGGCCGTAGCCCCAGCACTTGAAACAGTATCTGGGCGAATCCATCTCTCTTATCCTGCTCATCATCCATCCGATGCGTACTCGTTGCGCATCTATCACCTTCCTCGCGTCGTCTACGGGTAGGCAGATGAGAGCTGTTTGTGTGCCGTTGTACCTCTTTCGCAGGCTTCTAACAGCAGTTGTCTCTGGGCGTCGTATTTTGCATTGCGCATGAAGTGCCTCGCAAATTTCCTCCGGTGTGGTGACCTCGTCTAGGTCTCTGCATTGTAGCGTGACCGTGTGAGTTTTGGCCGCTACTTTGGCCGTCTCCTTTAGTACCTCTTCTATTGCTGCTTGGTACGTCGTCGTCTGGTTTTCTGGAGCTCTCTTCAACTCCAGAAGTAGCTCGCCTTTGGCTGTTCTGCGTATGGCCTTGACATTTTCTCCCATTGTCTTAAGATCCTCGCATGTCTTCACCTTGCGCAGTATGTCTGCGTACGTTGCGTCTCCTGCCTTCGATGTAATAATAACATCAGGCCTGGTCCTTATTGGTCTGGCCTTCCTGGCTTTCTTGCCTTTTACAACATTCCATGCTGTTTCCTTCGGCCCCTTAATGTTTGACGCCTTGTCCTTTGGGTTTGTCTGCTGCGTTTCTGCTGTGCCGCGTCTTCTCTTTGTAGCCGGTGATTTCTCGCCAATTATGCGCAAGTCCGGATTCGTGCTGGCTCTCATCCTCTTAGCCGAAGGTGGTGGCGCTCTGCGAACCACCTCTGCGAGGGTCTCACGTGGGATGCTTTTTTCAGGCGCATCTACCTCGATGTCAAGCGTTGTTGTTGTTGCTGGTGTTGATGCCTGCTGGTCCACGCTCTTTTCCATGTCCAGCATCGCTTCAGTATAAGCGCCTTTGATCATAGATCCTAGGCGCTTAATTTCAGCGTGGACATTCCTTCTACCCTCGTAGTATGCCAGGAGCTTGTTTATATGTACTCCAAGCTTTGCCATTTTGGCCTGGAACACGTTCGTTGATGATGTTTGTACAACGGTTTTAATAAACTGCCCTGCCGGTACTCTTGAAGCTGTCTTGGGTGTAGTAGCATCCAAGGTCGCTGTCTTCTGTAAGTCAAATATGGTCCGCTGTTTTGATGCCATATTGACTATTGCTTCTGTAGGCGTGCCTGTGTGGCCAATCGACTTCTGGTGCTCGCGTGCGGTTGTGCTACTTGCTGTAGCTACACCTTTCGCCTTATTGTCGATCTTCTGACACGTTTTCCTGGTATCGTCCTGATCCAGTTCAATGAGGTCAGGTGAGGATGCTGCTTTTTTCATCAGGCTCCTTCCGGATTCCTCTGGCGATCGCGTTAGTCTTCGGCCCTTGAATGGGTCAAAGTTCTCCTCTTCATTTACATCTGTGTTTTTTTGTTTGTTTGTAAACATTGTGATTGGGTCCCCCCTCGTTGCCGCTATCTCGGTCCGAAAGTACAGTCGCCTTAATGACCCCGTGGTTATCTATGCAAGCAGTGAGGCCACGCAAGGGTTGACGCAGGACCTTATGGGTACCTGCGTTCAGAGCCAGGTCAGCGTAATCGGGAACACAGCCAGCCGAGCCTGAACCACCACCGTAGTGGTGACGTACCTCGAACGTACAACGAGGCCTGCCAAGGTTTTACCGGGACGGAGGCAGCTGGGACATTAGCCGGACAGCCATTTCCGCTAGATTTCACTCCGCTTACTAAGGTGCCCGAATGCCACAGCCGTCAGCTCGTATCATCTAGGTCAAAATATTGGTTCCAGTACCATTTCGTCAGAATCCTACTGGACTCAGATTCCGACGTCCATTGCTCGCATAGTATCGAAAATGTGAACCAGCCGCCTGCACTTACCCAAGCCCTTCGACCCATTGGTCGAAGCCGGGCAGCGACTGACGGTGTAGCACACATTCCCGTCACTATCTGCTGTCGTGGTTCGCGAAGTTTCCGAACACTTGTATCCGTCACTAGACATTGCCCTCATGACCCACATGACAGTGTCATAGGATAACCCAGTGTTGAAATACGCGTGTCCGGATTCTGCAACGATGTCCCACGGTGCCACCCCGGGGTGGGGAGCACTTACGCCAAGGACGGTGCCTGCTCGTCCTGTCGCAGATCTTCATTGGGTATTGTGGCCTTTTAAGACACACCCTCCACTTCTGCCGCTCTTCGTCGGGGACTGCTTATTGGTTATTCGCAGCTAACCGACATTACTGCCGGCCGTTCAGCTATCCACCACCCGCTGACCCCCACAGTAGCCTAGAGCTCAGCCCTGTGGCTACTAATGATGCTGGAGGTGAGAAAGTGAAACTACTTCACGCGATTACAAACAAACAAACAAATAATATTTAATAATATTATTAAAAAAAAAAAATTAAATGTTGCAAAATAGTGAAAAAATAAAAAAGACAAAATGAGTGAAAATAAAAAATTTTTCAATTACAAAAATTTAAAACAACTTTAAACTAAATACAATTCTTTAAAGGGTAGTGAACAGGAAAATATTTTTTTTTTTAAATATTTGATTGATTTAATTACAATTAAAAAAACTATTAACTTAAAAAAAACCTATAACAAGGGAGCAAATGAAGTAAATTATTTAGAAAGAATTGAGGAAAAAATATATCAGTGAACAAGGAAAGGTTTTTAATCGTAAACAAAAATAATTAATTAAAATATTTAAAAGTTGTTATTTAAATTAGTAACCAATCATGGTGAAAAAACTAGAAACGAATCTGTAAGAATTAAGAAAAAAAATTGGATGGTGAAAAGGAAATAATTCTGAATAAAAATCCAATTACAAAATTCGAATTTGAAAAATATTTTCTTAAATTAAGCAAATTCATAACAATTAAAAAGCAAATATATGAAACAAACATAAGTAATTTTTCGTTCAAAAATGTACCTCAAATTATTTATATATGAAAATACCTAAATATATAAATAACAAGTTGATCAATTTAAAATATAAGAGCGAAATTTCAGTAATAAACATTCAAAGGTGAAAAAAATATGAAATAATAATTAACGAAAAAATAAAATCAACATATTTCTTTAAAAATATCTAAACCTCACGAAAAATAAGTTTAAAAGAGCAGAAGTATAATAATTTCAGTACAAATGCAACTGTGTGCGCTAAAATTTAAAAACTAAAATATATAAAATTTTTAAGTTAAGGTGTTATAATCCAAAAAACCGGAGGGGTAAACTTCCATTCTCCAGTTCATTTCAAACTAAAAATCCGGTATTACCATCCTGATCACAATCGATTTATTTTGAGATTGCAAACTTTCGCTCAAAATTCATCATGACACAAATGGGCTGGCAATTTGCCACCCCATTAACCAGAAAGCAATGATCAATTTTAAAATTATTGTGCTAACAGAAAATAACTATTATTAAAATTTTTATGAAGAGCAAATTTCTCAAAATTAAAAATTTTTATAAAACCGCAAAAACAATT
The DNA here is from genome assembly GCA_963691655.1 of Toxonevra muliebris. Classification (NCBI taxonomy): domain Eukaryota; kingdom Metazoa; phylum Arthropoda; class Insecta; order Diptera; family Pallopteridae; genus Toxonevra; species Toxonevra muliebris. The sequence continues at coordinate 468,971 of CAVNUY010000006.1, read as the reverse complement.
TTATGTATTACTGATAACTTTTATTTTAAGATTAATGTCTTTATGTTGCTTGATAAATAATACGAATTAGAATTACCGGCATCTTTGGATTTACAAGATATGTTTTTTAAGTTAATTCATAATTATTATGAGTGAGAAACATTTTTTCCAATGCCGATAACTTTTATTTTGAAAAAATAGTCTTAAATTCCTAAAAGGAGCTCTCTAATGACAATTTTGGTATAAAAATAACTTACATACTAAATATAACAGCATAATAAAATTAATTAAATAAAATAAATAAATTAAGACGAAAGTGCGATTTATTAACAGTAAAGTCAAGTATATTATTATAACTATTACATATACGAATACATCTTGTAATTGGTTCATTTAAGGCATAGTTGGTTTTGTGAGTGGACTCCTCAAACATGCGGTTAAACCTTAAGCTTCTGTTGGGGACATAAATATTTAATAGGTTAGACAACTCAGGAAAGACAATAAGACCTGATAAAGCTTTTGATATAATATAATGAAAGTGATTTGAAAAACTTTATTTAGAATTAAATATGATACCTAAGTCTTTAATTTCTTTTTTATTTCTAGTATAGGAAACAATACAGCATTTATCAACATTTAAACATAAATTATTAGAAGAGCACCAGTCGAGGAAGTAAAGTAAACCCTGCTGTAGCTTTGAGCAATCAGTTAAAGTGGTTATTTCAAAAAATATTTTTACGTCATCAGCAAACATCAAGCAATTAGACACAGATATACTGCTAGACAAGTGATTAATAAAAAATAGAAATAGTAGTAGACCGCTATGGGTACTTAGAAACTTAGAATAAGTTTCTTAAATATTAAAATCAATCAAAATAGCGTTTCTATCCTAGTGTGTGGGTTAAGGGAGCCTGGAAATTTCGAATTTCAAATGTTTCACGTCTCAAGAATGTATTTTCCAATTATTTCCGAAAATACTAGTAATAGTTTAGCGTATAATAGTATAGCGGTAAGGTACTTTTCTTATGTTCTTCAAACTTTAAATGCGTTTTACTTCATTTACATTTTTGTCAATTAGCGTAGCTGGGCATAATAAAAAATAAAATATTGAGACGATTGATTTGGAATTTCATCCAGACAAGACATGATACACTATGCAATGGACCTCGCTCAATTCTATATTTTAAAAATTTCGTATTTTAGAAGCTCAAAAACTGTCATGAAATTCAGTTAAAGTCGGATTTCATTAATCCAGAGCAGTGGCGCAACAATAGCCGGTTTGGGGGTTAGGTTATCCGGGACCCCGTTGGCATAGGGTCCCCCGAAAATTCCTAATAAAAAAAATAATCAAATATTTTTATTACTTATAGTGTGGACACGCGAGTGCATTTTGTTGAAATTCTGTATTTAAAATTTAGGTGGACATACGACAAAAAAGGAATTTCACATTCGTTTTTTGACAGATTATAAGTTTTGAGAAGAAGGAGAATTTTTGTGTGTGTTTTGTGTAAATAAAAATATTGCCTTTCAATTGGATTTGGACACCAAGAATTTATATAACAATTACGAATAATTGGAAAAATGGCAATGAGTTACTCTCCAACTCCATTATTTTATTTTTTCACTTAATAAATATGACAACAGCTGTTATGAAAACAAAATCCAAAATGTCTAACAAAATGTAATTGATCTTAAATTTTTCCTGTTTTTTACAACCTTGTGTTTGAGGGTTGCTAGTTATTTTCTTCATTTCAGACGCATTTCAACGAAATGAGTCTACAATGCAGAATTTCATTTGACACTTTTTGTATGGCAAAATTCGGCATTTCAGACGCATTTCAATGAAATGTTAAATTTGCCCGAAATGCACTCTCATGTGTCCGCACTATTAAAATGCAATTGTTAATCCGATAATTATATGTAGATAGAAGAATTATTTTTCACTTTCCATCTACACCATTAGCATATCAGCATTTTTCACCTTAATTGATTCTGAAAAATTAAGATTTCTTCAAAAGTTGCAAATTGGAGCAGAAAATTTAAACATTGAAAACTTGGAAAATATCGCTAGTTCTATTTCGCAGAACACAAACACGATTATTAATTTCACCACAAAAGCCGGTAACCGCAACAATTACAACAAAAATTGTTCAGTACGTTTTTAGTACATACCTTGAATTTCATTTTCCATTTAAAAAAAAATTAAAATTAAAAAAATTAATTTTTAAGAAATGTTTAAAAAATTTACTGGTTGAAAATCACAAATTTTTTTGTTTATCGTACAAAAAAGTTTACAGTTCTTATATTACAATATCGTGAGCGAGTCACGCAAAGAGAATTGCCAAAAAAGCAGAAACAAATATTTTTTTCTTGATATTTAGACTACTTTTAATAGCTATGTGAATAATATTCCACATATTAATGTGAAAAAAAATATATAATTAATAATATTCCACATATTAATGTGAAAAAATTCCGCCATAAAATTTTTGATTTTATGCTGCCAAATCGGGTTTCTATAAATGAAAATGAAACTAATGCAAAATTATTTGCGCAATAGCATGACGCAAGAACGCTTGAATAACACTGTGTGACAAAAAAAAAAAATTGCAGGCACTTTTATGGAGACCTAGCACAAATTGTAGGTCTAGTAATGCTAAGAAAAATGGTATGTAGGATATTTCCCATACACCCCCAAAATCTCGTTTTATGGTCATAAAACCGTTTTTGGGTAGGTTCATGAAAAAAATCGCTCATAACTTGGCTAATTTTTATCCGATTTACAATTTTTTAGTTTGAAAGGGGAAAAATAGTTCTTTCCGACCATGTATTGTGTATTTTCATGAATTGAAAACTGACGAAACTGCAGTTGAAAGTAGTTGCGATTTTTTGATTTCTTAATCACGATGTTTTTACGATATTACGATCTTGGAGATTTTTTCCGACAAAACGCTTTCAAAGTAAATTTAATGCCGTATGGAATAAAATTGGATGAAAATTGACGGAGTTGTGTGAATTTTACGATTTTATTATTTATAATCATTCAGTACAATGCACTATGGGGCCAAATCCGTTTTTAGTCGTCCAAAATTCTGAAATTTGGTTTGTTGGCTTATGAGGTCATTAACAATCACTGTGTGAGAAATTATAACGATCGGACTATTACCACGCCTACCTCCCATACAAATAAAACCGCGAAAAGGGTATAAATTGGTACATATTATAGATATCATGAAATTTGGTGTACTTATAAACATTATTATTGCCATATTATTACCACGCCCACCTCTCATATATGCAAAATTTTTAAAATTCTATATCTTGGACCCATTGTATATGTAGTGATGAAATTACATTTTCTGGTAAATAATAGCATATCACAATTTTAAACTGAGCACTGAAACTTTGAATAATGAAGCAAAGGTTCAGTAAGAACACCGCGACAAGGTGAATGGCTCCACCAGAAAATAGGAATCATTGAAAAACGTTTCCAAGACAAGAGCTCCATCATTTTGAATCAAAGAGCACTCTGCACTGTGCACTGCACTGAATGATTATAAATAATAAAATGTTCCTAAAATCTTAAAATTCACTCAACTCCGTCAATTTTCACCCAATTTCATTCAAAAAAAGATCATTCGACACGACAATAAATTTACTTTCAAAGTGTTTTGTCGCAAAAAATCTCCAAGATCGGATTATATCGTAAAAACATCGCCGAAAAAATGATTAAAAAATCGAAAAATCGCAACTACTTTCAACTGCAGTCTCGTCAGTTTTCAATTCATAAAAATAAACAATAAATGGTCAGAAAGAATGGTCCCCTTTCAAACTAAGAACAAAAATTGTAAATCGGATAAAAATTAGCAAAGCTATGAGCGATTGTTTACATGAATCTACCCAAAAACGGGTTTTTGACCATAAAATAAGATTTTGGGGGTGTATAGAAAATTTTCTCCATACCATTTTTCTTAGCACTACTAGACCTACAATTTGTGCTAGGTCTCCATAAAAGTACCAGATCACTGTCACACAGTGTAATTTGAGTTTTCTCGCTATCGAGTATCAAATTGCAAACAGTTTAAAGAATAATATAGATCATATTATCGACACATTTGCCAAAACAAAATTTCGCAAGAGTAAATTCTGAAAAAGTGATTACTTTTCACAAAATTTTATACATTTAGATTTGTTTTAAACCGCTACAAACGTGAATAAAATTTATGTTCATTATATTTTTCTCAGATACTTTTTCAGTTTCTTTATTTCTGTATGATTAATTCAGTATGTGTTCAATTTTATTTAGTTTCCTTGTTTTACTAGAACTAAATAATACGCAAAATCGTGAGTACACATACCACCTTGATCAAAAAGTTCCCGGAATAACCACCGTGTTGCGCTCCCATCGTTTCGATTTCAGTTGTTTTTTTTTTGTTAAGTTGGTACATCTGTTGTTGATATTCCCTTAAATCTTAGCATCATAGCTTGGCATTTGCAAAAGTTACGTAGCCAAGAGTACATCTATCTCTGTGTGTGTTGGCGATTTTTTACAATTTTATTAAATTGTATTGTATTAAATTTTGCGTAAAAAACGGATTTAATGGTGCGCAAACGTTGGAAATGTTGGAAAAGTGTTTCGGCAACGATTCTCTAAAGAAAACGGTCGTTTACCAGTGACATGTGCGGTTCAAAAGTGGTCGTGAGTCAATCGAAGATGATGAACGCAGTGGCAGGCCATCGAAGTAATTCGCCGAAAGAGATCAGAATTGTGGACAGAAAATTCGTGGATTTTGCTCCATGATAACGCACCGTCGCACAGTGCCATCATTATTCGTAATTTTTTCACGAAAAAATAAACATATACATACCTTCCAACAGCCACCGAATTCACCTGATTTGGCTCCCTGTGACTTCTTTCTGTTCAATCGAGTTAAAAAACCATTACGGAGAACGCGTTTCAGCAGCCGAGAGGAAGTAATAGAAAAATCGCAGGAATCACTGGTGGACATACCGAATATAAAAAATGTTTAGATCAAGCGCTGGCATAAGTGTGTTGCAGTCGATGGGGATTACTTTGAAGGGGACAATATAGATTTAGATGAATAAACTTGTATTTTTAATTTTCTGAATAAATTCCGGGAACTTTTTGATCAAGGTGGTATATGTACTTTTTCAGCGAAGAGGTTAAGTGGTGTATCAAAATGGCAAAATTAAACGATATTTATTACTAAAAAATTTTGCGTTTTTCAATTATTCAACCTTTAGAGTACCGGGGGCCTACTATAGTGGCCAACAATATGGATCTGCCATCTTAAATTTTGAAATTCTGTTTACTGATTCGTATCCTCCCAAATCCTCTGAGTAACAAGTTTCAAACGCATTAAATGAATTTTTCAAAAAGTCGTCCTTCATATTGGATACATTTTCAATTTTAAAATTCCTGATTACAGATTCGGATTTAGCGACCCCAAAAACCCTCGAATAACAGGTTTCAGATGAGTTAGAACATTTTTTCAGAAAGTAGTTTGTCATACTGTTGCCGGCCGGGGTTGCACTGTAGTGGCCACTTTACATTGGCATTTTTATTTCTCAAATACACTTCATATTAATACAAATTTTTATTTGGAAATTTTTTAAATTTCTGTATAAAATTGCCGATCCTCTAAAGGTTAACGATAGTCACCCATGGTTAAGTTCAACGTTATTGTATTATATTAAATTTTCTCCGCTGGAAAGCCGGAAAATTTGTAATTTTTGTATGAGAATCCCATAAAAAATACGCCACCTCGGCCTGGTGAATGAATGCTAACCTGAACTTCCAGCTGCCTCAGGTTCGATTCCCAGGTGGGGAAAACTAACTCATGCAAAAACTTGTAACAAATATAGGGGAAATCAGACGGCCGTTTTGGAATCCGCCACAATTCCTCATCAGTAATTTTAGTGATAGTTCTTAATCTTTCAATATCCTATATAAGCTACTAATATTTGAAATCATAACCCAGAATTACAGATTTGATTCCAAATATCTTCACTGAATAGAGATATTGAAAGAAACTACCACTACCGTTCTATACACTTATGTTGTTGTTTTTTCCCCATTGTAGCTAGTCTGCATAACAGTTCGTTATTTGAAAGTCTAGTACATGAGAGAGTGTGTGTGTTTGTGAGAAAATGATTCTAGGTGTCATTTTTTCTGAACGGGCCCCCATTCGATCAGCTCATGATAGTTTTTTAGGAGACTATGAAAATTAAATCTAGAGGTTAATTTTCAAAGTCATGACTTAAGTTCATGTCAATTTCGTTATTTGAAGTTATATATAAACAGGTTAATGAACAAATGTAGTCATCACAACAACAATGTATATAGAGACGGGCAAATCAGACGGCCGTTTCGGAATCCGCCACAATTCCTCATCAGTGATCTTAGTGGTAGTTCTTAATCTTTCAATATCCTATATAAGCTACTAATATTTGAAATCATAACCCAGAATTATGGATTTGATTCCAAATATCATCACTGAATAGAGATATTGAAAGAAACTACCACTACCGTTCTATACACTTATGTTGTTGTTTTTTTTCCATTGTAGCTAGTCTGCATAACAGTTCGTTATTTGAAAGTCTAGTACATAGGAGAGTGTGTGTGTTTGTGAGAAAATGATTCTAGGTGTCATTTTTTCTGAACGGGCCCCCAATCGATCAGTTCATGATAGTTTTTTAGGAGACTATGAAAATTATATCTAGAGGTTAATTTTCAAAGTCATGACTTAAGTTCATGTCAATTTCGTTATTTGAAGTTATATATAAACAGGTTAATGAACAAATGTAGTCATCACAACAACAATGTATATAGAGACGGGCAAATCAGACGGCCGTTTCGGAATCCGCCACAATTCCTCATCAATGATCTTAGTGATAGTTCTTAATCTTTCAATATCCTATATAAGCTACTAATATTTGAAATCATAACCCAGAATTACGGACTTAATTCCAAATATCTTCACTGAATAGAGATATTGAAAGAAACTACCACTACCGTTCCATATACTTATGTTGTTTTTTTTTTCATTGTAGCTAGTCTGCATAAAAGTTCGTTATTTGAAAGTCTAGTACATGAGAGAATGTGTGTGTTTGTGAGAAAATGATTCTAGGTGTCATTTTTTCTGAACGGGCCCCCATTCGATCAGTTCATGATAGTTTTTTAGGAGACTATGAAAATTAAATCTAAATGTTAATTTTTCAAAGTCATGACTTAAGCTAATGTCAATTTCGTTATTTGAAATTATATATAAACAGGTTAATGAACAAATGTAGTCATCACAACAACGGTAGTGGTAGTTAAAATATCTTTTTATTTTATTCCACATTCTTAATGTACATGTATTAAAATATATCCTCTGAAAAATTCATATCGATCCGGCAAATGTTCATGAAGTTACATACAGTATACCGCCAAACCATTAGAAACACCACAAATTTCCTCTAATTTTGTTTGTAAATGCAGCGAGTTTTAACGGTTTTAAAAAGATGTTGCTAAACTTTTTTCGGGAACTATTTTCTGGTGACGTTTCGATACCGATTAGTCAAGTAATAATGAAGAAGTTTAACCTTAACGCTCTTCTTTGTACCAAAAACCAAACCTATGTCTTTTGAAATATTATGGTATAAATCAGTGTTAACCTTGGCCATCTCCGATTTTTTTTTACCCCCGAAATGTGGAAACTTTATTCTAATTTTTGAGATTAATTGCCAATGGATGGAAAAAAAGTCAAAATAAAATCTATTTAACGATATTTTTTACTTCCATCGGTTTTTTTTTTTCTAAAAAGTCAAATATAAAAAATAAATTTGAAATCTTAGTTACACTATGCGATCAAATCCGATTTGTTTTCTTCGACATGAGGTTTGACTACGAATTCAAAAAGAGAAGGTGATACTGAGCACCCTTGCATTCATAGTTTTTCTGGGTCACTAACTGTTTTTGATTTAAGGTTTCGTCCTGAATCAGTTTGAAAAGTTTAAAAATTAATAAAAATAGAAAAAATTATCAGATCCTTATAAAATTAGACTTGCTTGAACCCCATTTTTTTCCTAAAACGTGACGTGATTGGAAGTTTTTGATCTCAGATTCGTTTTCAACGTGAAAATTTCTTTCGCAAAAACTCCATCTTATTAGCAAAACCCATCTTAAAATTAATTTTTTAACGCATCACGAATTTAGGGAATATAAGCCAACCTCATCCGGGTTCCTTATCATTGATAATGGCTCAAATTCCCAATGATGATCATTTGAAAAAAATGAGCCTCTACAATTTTTGGTAATTTTTTTGAAGTTGGGTACATCATCAGTAGTGGGAAGTCAATGAGTTAATAAAATTATGTCCCTCACTATAAAAAAATGCACTAGAATGCACATTGAATAATATTTATTTGAAAAAATTTAATTTGATTATTCTGGGAATTTTTTGTCACTTTTGGCCATTTTTTTGAGGTTAAGATTAAAAAGGAAAATTTTTCCTAAAATTTTAATTTTATAGGGTCCATCAAATGTATCATTGATTTAATTTATTGTATTTAAAAATCAGTTTGATAAAAATTATTTATGAACATTTTCTCCGAAAAAAATTTCTGGCTACGGCCCTGCCTCGAATATTCTATACCTGTCAGTTGACTTTAGTGACTTTATAAGGTTAAATAAACAAACAAAAAATGAGTTTCGTTGTTATTGCTGCACTTTTGGTTGAAAAGGAAAAATATAAAGCGGAAAAGCGGAAGAGGAAGATTCTACGGGACCAAAGTAATTCAATGGAGATGGCAGAAACTGCGTAAATAGGGTGTGTATAAGTCCATTATAATATTTTAAATTAAACTTTATTACTACAGGTTTAACAATAATACCACGTAAATAAGCGACGCTTAAAATGCTGTTAAACGAGATTGAACAATTTGTTAAGCGTACTTCTGTACCATTACCGCTTCAACTGGCCGCTAAATTGCGTTTTTTAGCCAAAGAAAGCTACCATCGTTCTGTTGGAAAAGACTCTAACGTAGGTTTAGGTAGAAGCACAGTGTCCAAGGTGGTTTTAGAAACGCCATTACAATACAAACCTAGCAAAGTTGTACAAATAATAAATGTTTATTGTGCAATCCACAACATTTGCAGGTACTATAATGTAGATTACGAATTAGATGAGGAAATAGTTTATGACGAAACCGAAAATGGAACCTTGGCTCACTCTGAATCCATTGGCTTGCAAAGAATAAGAGATGAAATTGTAAGATCAATTTAAACATTTTTTTGATTATTTTTTTCAAATTAAACTTAAACAATAAATTAAGTTACAAAAACAGTCTTATTATTTCTACATAAAAAAATTACATTTCATTAGTTTATAATTTAAAAGATAATTTTGCACATTTGCCTATTTAGGTTGATTCTTTTTAAACTGTAATGCAAATTTTGATGTTTTGCCATAAAATATAAATTCCATAAGCGTGCAGCTGATCGGAATTAATACAATAACGATTCCTATTAATCAGATTACAGAACACCTCCTATCGGAATCAATTCCGATACCGAAACGAAACGGATTTCAGAACAGGGCTGAATATCAGAGGAAATTTGTGGTGTCTCTAATAGTTTGGCGGTATACTGTACATATTTGTAAAGACAAATTCACTAAAAAACACGTTTAAAACTTTGAACGCGTTTTTCTCAAAACAGTGTTTTCAAAGTCGGTGAGCAAGAATTCTCAAAAACGGCTCTACCGATCAGTCTCAAATTTTTACACAAGCTTTATAATTATATTTTTTAGTAACTGATCGAAGGATTTATTTTTTCGATAAATATTTATCATTTTTTTTTCTTGTAAAGCTGCCATTTTGTTAAAAATGGATATTTTGATTATTCCTTCGATTAATTACTAAATAATACTTTGCATTAAATAAATCTTTTTGGTTTTTTTATTTTGAATACACCAATCGAGAGATATTGTGCTCACTACAAAGCGTCTTTTTTAGAGGACTTCTCGGAGATCATCTATAGGAGCTTTAAAAAACATTATTCAAGAAAAAAAAATCCTTACTAAAGTTAAAAAATTAAACAATATGTATCTAAAATTTTATATTAATGCAATAAAATGCCTTTTAAAAAAAAGTGCTTGAAACTAGCGTTTTTCTGCCTCCTAAGAGCGAATAACCCCTTAATGTATACTAACTTTCTTATGTTGAAATATAAATTAGGCCATAATATGGCATAATACAGGATTTATAACTAAAATATGCAAATGATTTTCTACCAAAAAAAAATTTGCATTTTATAATAGGACTATAATAGTGTGAAATCACTGTGATGGAAATATTTAGGTGTATATGTATATACACATTTATAAGAGTTCACATGAATTCAGAAGAGAAATATTTATTGAAATAATTAAAATTGATATGCAACAATATAAAAAAATGTTTCTAAAAATGATCGGTAATGGAAAAAAATAGTTCTCACTCATAATAACCATATCATAGTTATAAATTAACGGAAAAAATATTTAATTTAATTTTGTTACGTTTTGTTAAAGTAAAAGTGTTGTGATAGTTATGTTCCGTCCGCTGTTGGTATCAAATTGATACATTTTTCATATATAAATTGTTTCACATTTTTAATAATTCACATGAATAAATACCTACATAAATAAAATAATAAAGTTGTTTTTTCTATTAAATAAAATGAAAGAAATTCTAATACATTCTTGAAAGTTGTTGCTTTATGTAAAGAACTGATTTGATCGGTAAAATGAACGCACTGTTGTTGTCACTGTACTTTTCCCATGTGAGCTTGTTTGCTCTTCTTACCCAACGCCTTCCATCAGATGAGAGACCAATAGGTGATGATGTGTCGAATGGTTGTGCTGTACATTCCGTGAAGAACGTACGGTGACAGTCCCTATCTTTTCCCAAAAGTCTTTTTATAGGTATAGTATGCAGCCAGTACCTTCTTTGTTCTCTCTTCAATGTTCCTTCTCTAATTTAGTTTTGAGTCCAGAACTAAGTTAGCGGTCTTTTTAAGAGCAATTATGTTATTGAAATCCAATCTTGCTGGTGTTAAACAGTGTTATAACAGTGTTATGAAAAATATTATGGAAATAGTTTTGAATAAGCTTAGCTGTTTGGTTATGAGTGGCAGCTTATTGGTAGGTACGGCCAAAATAAAGCTCTGGTACAAATCTTTCCGAAAATTATCCGATAGCTTAGTCAACAATCCAAACACCAATTAGAATTTTGTGTTACCTAAATTGAGAAAATACCAATTTATATTAACAATTCACTTGGACTATGATCATATTTGCATTTGGCTATTCATATTTCTAGAAATGGAATGAGCTTTGATCGTCCTTCCTAAACCTTCTAACGGGCAGGGTTAAGATAAAAAACTTCTACATGAAAATTTTTCGCTATCTATCATCTTTTATGCCATTCGCAATAGTTTGTTCAAGGCAACAATGTAAATTAACAGGCTGTTAGATTATTCATTATTATCCACTAGAATCTGTCAAAGTATAATTTTCGTGGAAATCAGACGAATTAATTATTTGTGCGAGAAGTTAATTTTAATATAAAGAAAAAAGTATTGTTTTGCACTCTGATAGACGTGAAAAGATTATCAGTAAGTACCTAAATTATTTTCGAACCAAACAATGTCTCAATGTTTTTAAATCGAAATATTTTACATTCTGTCGCCGCAGGCGCTGTTCGTGCGGTTACGCAGTGGACTCTTCTCCCTCAGCTACAATCACGCTAAATATCATCTAAATAATGTATTTAATATGTTTTTATAATTAAATTTTAACAAAAAACTCAAACGTTCACAGGGCAATGAAAACTAGTATACGCGATGTTTGCAAACTTTCAACCGTAACTAGCAATGTAATGGGATATCTGACTGTTGAATGCTAAAAAGGTGAACCAAAATAGAGAATTTATACAAAATAAAAGAAAGAACTAGAAATTATCTTCACAAAACAAAATTATCATGAAATGAAATAAGCATATCATATATGATATATAACAACAAATCTTCTTCTTACTATGTATTTGGCAAATGCCTTTATTTCATTTCTGTTTCAAAATGTAGAATCACAACGAGGTGCAATGTAAAAACAGTATTTATTGCGTACCCATTTATATGAGAAGATATAATTTGAATTCTGTTATATTTAATGAATAGGGCTATTCGCAATCTGGGGAAAATGATCTTGCACGAGTCCAATAATTAATTGTGACATTGCTTAGACAATTGGTTTTGATTCAATGTGTCAACAATTTCAAATTCCAATTGAGTTGAAGTGACTTCAAAACCTCAATTGACTTCTAGTCACTCCAATTTAGTGCAAATTGTCGGTTATTAACCATGACTTCAAGGTATTGCAATTAAATTGAATGCATTCTTTTACAGCTCTGGTCTTTACTTAAAATCGATTGCAAAATTTCACACACACAAGACTAAAAAGTAAAAAATAATAATTTAAATAAAAAATATTTTTAATATACCACGTTTTCAAAATGGACTAAAAAGTATAAAATAATTTCTCCTAACCCCATACAGATTCACAACCACATATAGATGCCTTATTCCATACAGATTGTCTTGAAATTTTGTAACTGTGAATTTTAGTAGGACGAAACTACTTGTATGATTTAAAACGAAAAACGAAGTTACGTTGGGCCCAGCGACGACGATGATGCTTTTAATGAACATGTTTAATTTATGTTGGATAAAATAATGTGGCACCTTAACATTATTTTACGCTACTTATTTATCGCATGACACTTAAATTCGTATTTGTAAATTCACTTTTTTTTTTTTCTTATTCTTAATTTAACTTAAATCTACCTTATAAAATATAGCACTTAAGATATTCGCATGTTACTAATTTTTTATATTTAACACATTTTAATCTTTTTCTTTAATTCAATATTTAACGAGTTAAGTTTTAAGAAAATTTAAGGTTTAGATTTTAAGATGAATTCATGTTTTTTTTTTTTCTAGGTTAGGTTTAGCACTATGTATGTATAGCTAGGTTAAGGTTAGATTTAAGCTAGCATGTATTTCAATAGTTGTAAGGTTGGTTTAGGTATATTTAATTGTAGATTTCACTTAAGGCTCCATGAGGGCTTTCGCTGAATTGTAGATAATGTTTAAAATTTAATTTGCTTCTAGAAGATTTCCATGTGAGTTTTCGTAAATGAGGTTAGGTCCGTTAGGTAGAACTGTTAGGTAGGTCCGTTAGGTGACCCCACATTAACCGAAATGGAGGTGCCTCCTATTAAATTAATAGGATTATCTTCAATTTCTGGATTTCGTACAAACAAATTTTGAGTTTTACTCACCTAATGGAGGCATGCAACCTACTATTGAGGTTGTGACTAACAATTCCCATCCGAAAAGAAAATTGTATGTATGTAGGTAGGTTGTAGAAATACCTGTGGTGACTGTACCAAAAAGTACTTAGTTACTATTTTCACTAATTTTTAATTTAATGTCTTAACTTACGTTTTATGTATTTTTATTAAACTTCACTGACTACCGTTTTTAGGTTGATTTTAGTATAAATTAATTAATTTTTATTAACTTCGTTCGTGAAGACAATTTAATATAAACTTGACTACCGTTTTTAGGTTGATTTTAGTATAAATTAATTAATTTTTATTAACTTCGTTCGTGAAGACAATTTAATATAAACTTTTACTGGTATTCAAAAAAAATCAAGAAAATAAATTTTCTTGCTCAAGCTCCTGCTAGAACTGGTGTCTTCTACGGTTGCAAAGGAATTGAACAAATTTTCAGAAGCAGAAATATAGCTAACTAGCTTAACTGTCCCTATCTCTAAGTAGAAGTAGTAGCTATTAGCTAAAATATGCGTTCGCAACGATCGTCATTCACTCTATTTTCTATATACCTGCATGTGAGTAATAAGTACCATTTATGCACTAATGTTTTCATACATTGATGCGCATGCGTAGCGTAGAGTGATATGCGCTCACACAAACAGCTAAATCTCACACTCTTACTACATGACACTTGCGGTTAAGATTTAATGTGCAGGTGTGACCATTATGCGACTGCGTGCCTACGAAAAATGATTGCGCATTCAGTTATGCATGAGCAAATATTTTGATACGCAGTTTTAACAATAACATATTTTAAATTAATTTTTCGTATCTCTACACCATTTTGGTTGGACATTACACACCCACACCACAAGACAGATGCTAGACGAAGGACTGATGGATAGCATCTGAACAAATGCTATGATATTCGATAAAGACAATCTTTGTATATTACGACCATATATCTTTGGCGTGATATGTACCACGATTCTTGCTGTCTACATCTTCTAGCAGATAATACGCATTACCCAGTTTCTTCACTACATTTGACTTTATACCTGTGGGTGCAAGTTTTGCATTGAAATGCTTGAGTAAATTGCTTTGTGTAAAATTTCTTCGTATGACTTGTTGTCCTACTGCAAACTGTCGAGATCTAGAACGCAGGTTGTAAGTGCGACTATTTTTATCATATGAAGCTTTAATTTTTGCTCTTATCTCTTCTCTAATGACTCCAAATTGATCTTCTCTGTTCAACCTTGTTGAACCTTCAGATAAAAGATTTAAATTTCGTAAAGTAGTATAATCATTGCCATGGACAATCATATGTTGACCGAAAACAATGTAATAGGGTGATTGGCCAATTGACTGGTGTATACTATTTCTAAGTTAACAATTGATGCTACTTAAATACATATCCCAAGTACGTTGATCTTTGCGTATATATGTTCGCAAGGCTGCGTTGATAGAGCGATTAACGCGTTCTGAAGCATTGGATTGCGGTGAATACACTGCACTTCGCGTATGACTAATTCCATACTTGGTGAGAAAACTAGAAAAATCTTTGCTTACGAATTGGCTACCATTATCAGAAACAACGGTCTCAGGCACACCAAAACAATCAAAAACGTATTCTTTAAGGTAATCAATTATCAATTTGGTAGTAAACTTCTTTATAGGTTTCAAAAATGTAAATTTGCTAAAATGATCTAAGACTATG
The DNA here is from genome assembly GCA_963691655.1 of Toxonevra muliebris. NCBI lineage: Eukaryota > Metazoa > Arthropoda > Insecta > Diptera > Pallopteridae > Toxonevra > Toxonevra muliebris. The sequence goes on along the minus strand of CAVNUY010000006.1, from coordinate 453,889 downwards.
AATATACCAATGTTACCAGTTTTAGTCCTGGGAAAAGGTCCAATTAAATCTATGTAAAGTCGCTGAAAAGGTCGGTCAGATTCTACCATTTGTCCCATTGGTGGACGTAAAGCATAGGTTGGTGTTTTCGATGTTTTACACATCTCGCAAGCTAATACATATTGCCTGGCCAATAAAAATGTCTTCTTATCCGTTCCAATGTTTTTGAAATTCCTCCATGAGCTGAGGCATGTGCATCGTGTGCAGCATAAATAACTTCCTTGCGTAACTCTACTGTCACAAACAACTTCCACACATCTACATGACCATCATCATTTTCAAAAGCGGTTCGATGGTAAATATATTTGTCAATCACCTTATAATCTGGCAAATCAACTTTAGAAAATCTATTTCGTAATTCAGTATATTCTTCTGAATCAAAATATTTCGAATTAATATCAATCTCTGGACAAACTTCAACATCAATCTCAGCTACACTAACGTCTTCTTCAAATGCACGAGATAACGCGTCAGCGACTTTGTTTTCACTACCTTTACGGTGTTCTACCACGAAATTATAGCCTTGCAGTTTTAGAGCTCATCGTGCTAATCTTCCACTTAAATCCTTTTGCCTCATCAACCATTTCAGGCTGGCGTGGTCGGTTATCACTTTGAATTCATGTCCCTCAATATATGCGCGAAATTTTTTTATAGCTAATACTACTGCTAAACACTCTAATTCAGTGACTGTGTAATTTCTTTGAGCTTGGTTCAGTTTGTGCGACATGAAAGCAATTGGTCGTTCTTCACCATTTTCATCTACTTGTGCTAGGAGACACTGACTAGCGTCGCATTGAACTATAAAAGGTATATCATAATTTGGATGAATAAGAAACGGAGCGGTAGTTAATTTTTCTTTGATCGAATCAAACGCAGTTTGAGCCGACGGATTCCATGCAAAGGTTTTCTTTTTAGTTAATAGCTCGGTAAGAGGAAACGTAATGGCCGCATAATCTTCTTCGAATCGTCTATACCATCCGGTCATTCCTAAAAATTTACGCAATTGGCGGACTGTTTTAGGTATAGGGTATTCAGTAATTGCTTTAATTTTGTCGTTGTCTACCGAAAGTGCACCATTGCCAACAATATATCTCAAATACTTAACCCTACTCAAACCGAATTGGCTTTTTCTGACATTGATGGTAAGACCAGCTTTTCTGAGCAGCGAGGCCAGTGACTGTGAAACTACCAAAAGATCGTCTAAATACACAAAGACATGTGTTTTTAGGTTGTATGGAATAACTTTGTCCTTCAATCGACACATCGTTTGAGGAGCGTTGCATAAACCAAATGGCATACGCGTAAATTGGTATAGCGGTCGATTGGGTACTGTGAATGCGGTTTTAGGACGTGAGTCTTTTGACAAACTAATTTGCCAAAAGGCGTCTTTTAGATCAATCTTGGAAATACAGTACACTGGAGGCAAACGAGAAAGTAGACCATCAATGTTCGGAATTGGGTAAGCATCTTTTACAGTGACTTCATTCACTTTTCTGGAGTCGAGGCAGAAACGAATTTTATCGGGTTTAACTATTAAAACTCCTGAAGATGACCATGGAGAACCTTCAGCTACTTCAATAACACCTAAGTCTAGCATTCTGTCTATCTCTAGGCATAACAGTTTTTCCCTTGCAGGTGATATAGGGTAATATCTTTGTTTTACCGGACTAGCTAGCCCTGTGTCAATATTATGTTCTACTAATGTAGTGCTACCAAGGCCATCTTTTTCGAAAGAAGAAGAAGAGAGAAAGAGCAATAGCTTCTTCCATCTGTCGTCGTTGTGAAAACGTTAATGGTAAAGTGTCAGTATCCTTTTCGTCGATAGATATTTCGTTTATATTTATTGCCGACGTAATTCTTATGTTATACAATTTCCAAAAATCCATTCCACAGATCACATCATGCGTGAGTGATGGAACAATGACAAATTCCACTGATTTGCTTTGTTTATCAAACATAACATCAAATTTTATTACACCATGTATCTTTTGCTTTTTACCGTCAGCTGTCTTCACATTCGCGTACACTTTTTCCACTGGGTATTGGGAATCTGATAATATATGTTTCGCTAAGCTACCACCTATACAACTCTGATTAGCCCCACTATCTAACAAGGCTAAATAGCTTTTACTATTAATTTGTATGCTGGCATAAGGACGAATATCATTACCAGTATAAACTAAAGATGAAATACAATAATTACGAAATTTCTTTATTCGCTTCCAAAAACTGTGCAAGCGATGAGCAGATCGAGTGCGTTGATGTAAAACAGGGTGTTCGGAAAATATTCGAGAACGTATTTTATTATACTCCTCCAAGCGTTTGTGATATGGACGAATCAGTGAATTATGTTTACTAGGTAAATCAACAGCAATAGAATTTTTATGAATGTCAAGGTTAATTTTAGGTACTTCAGTGTTTTTAAGACAAATATCTATATTTGGTTCTAATTTCGAGGATGAGTTATTGGTCGTCCGCTCGTGTTTGGACGAACGTCCGGCTTCGGGTTTTCCGTTCTAGCTATAGATTTCGGACATGTGGGTTTATATGTAGCTAAGGCACCATAGCCATAATAAAATATACGTCTAGGTTTAATGCAATATTGGTACGAATGTCCCATGACATCGCAATTCCAACATTTTATTTGGGATAGATCAATCGCGTCTACTTCATTTTCTAAACTAATATTGTTATCATATTCTTGAGAGTCCTGGAATAGTTCAAAAACTTGTTTGCGCGAAGCATTTACTCTTAACGCATTACTACCATGTATGTCTTTAAAGGACTTTTCATGTTTTCGAACTTCACGTCGCAAGGTGCTAATTTCAGTAATATCTAAATGTAATAATTCATGACGCAAATCTGGTTTTAAGTTTCGAATAAGTGTTTCTACGAGTTCAGATTCCGGTAGTTGGAATCGTAATGTGTCGCAAAGGTTCATTACAGCATCTACAAACTCATCAAAGGATTCCGAAGGCTTTTGTCTTCTTCTTCTAATATCATCTTTAATCTCTGAATCAGTGACATGATCTTTAAATTGACGTCGCATAGCTCACATAACTCAAACCATTCTAAATCATCAGAATGTCTGTGATAACGCCAGAACCATTGTTTGGCTTTTCCTTCGAAAAGGCAATGCAAATGCTGACACAATATATTGAAATTACCATTCAATTGAGTTGTTGTAAGAGTATTTACACGATATATGAATTCATCGGCAGTAATGTCGTTGGAGGATGCCGTAAATTTAATTTGCCAATTTTTAATAAGGTTTGACCATCGCTCATTAGCTCGTGCACTAGATTCTCTTGGAAACAGAGGATCAGGTTGTTGCCGAATAGGGGATACACGGTTGGAATGTTGATCATCATGTAACACTTGGGGATTATTAATACGTGGTACTTGAGGATTACCTCCAATATTAAAATTTTGGAATAAGGATTGAATTTCACTAGAAATTGAAGCAACTACTTCATTGCGTAAAACATTCAATGACTCCGAAATCATTTCTTGAACTCTATGCTCATTCATGCTTTCTGCATGCGATGTGCTAGGTCTATGCCGGGGACTTGAAATTTGTTCTAGTGATAAGTTTGATGGTAAATTTTCTTGCGAATACAGTCTGGTGTGAGGTCGATCACGTGGGATTGTTCCTCCTCTTCCACGGTAGGTTTGTGAGCGAGATGGGGGATTGTTGTCAGGGACTTGTAGCTGGTTTGTTTTTAAGTCTGTAGTAGCACAAGTGTTTCTACAAACAGGACACGTTTGATTTGTTTCTAACCAAGTCTTAATACAATTCAGATGAAAATGATGTTTGCACGAAGTTTCAACTTTATCTACATTATTCAGAAAAACTTCGCTACATATAGAGCAAATTGTATTATTAAGGGGATCGTTCTCTATCGCTACAGCAAGGTTTTCAGTACTTCTTGTAACTGGCATTGTAAACGAATATATATATGCAACTAGTAAAAAAAATTTTTTATTTTTATATACGATAAATATATATGGATTGTAGTTTGTTTGACTACTCTGTAAGGCGAATAATAAATAGTGTATAATTGAGCAAAAAAAAAAAAAAAAAAAATATAGAATCATTAGCTTTGTAGTAAACAAAAATTGTTTTAGGGTGATATAAATAAGGAATAATTTGAATTGCATGATCTTGAGTATATCTCCGAAGTAATCCAAAGATAAATGTCTCGAAAGATTACACAACCAAACGAGTGAATAAGTGTTAAATATTGCCTAGTAATAGTAAGAAAATCGTATCTAACAATTTATACAAAAATCCAAAAAGATTCAATATTAAACGAATGAAATGCTACATTAAATTGAACATAAGCCAATTTAACAAAGTTACTGCAAGTTTTATAGTTGCGTGGTCAGTATTCGAAATCATCAAAACACTACAATCCTACTACAACACAAAAACTGCGAAAATAATATTTTTATGGGGAGACAAAAATTGTGTTTTGTGGTTTGATTTATCTTTTTTCTCTAACTAGAAATTAATGAAAATTTCTGTCCAAATTTCTCTTAAGTTGATCAGGCCTGCCCCACGTTGGGCGCCATTATTTTTATGTAACGAACCTTTACCTTCTTGCATATATGATGGTCTGAAATGCGTGGCACATGACTTGAAAGAGGTTGCTGCATACCTAGCTATGCTTCAGACTTAGCTCAGGGAAAATGGGAGTGGGCTTGCTTCGCCGTCATGCTACAAGGAGGATCACATAAATTAAACGTATGCAGCAGATAAAAAGACAAACTGAGCCAACCAGAAGATTGACCTCAGTTAACTGACGTTTACTACTGGGCATATGAAACTATAGAAGTGAGGGAGAAAAGCTGAATATTTCCCTCTAGGTCTCTACCCACCCAACCTGTTAATGAAGAATATTTGTTGTTTCATTAACCCAAAGAGATACTTCTGCTCACACTACTAATATGTTTACCTTACTTTTCATCAATTACAAAAGAAAGTTAATTCATCTTCAAATTCATTTTAATATAACAAAAACCAAGAAATATTTAAATTAATTTCGAACAATATGATGTTCATTTTATAAATTTATCCATAGTATACCTAACTTAAAATATATCCAAAAGAAGTTAAATTTAAGAAACCGAAAAAAATTAGTAGTAGTAAATAGTATTGTAAACAATAGAAAAACATTATTGATATTCAAGAGAGAAAAATAAACAGTATTATTTGTAAAATTGTTCTATACTCTAAAGATACCGATACGAAAAAAAGAGAGTGTAAGTAAAGTAAGTAAAGAGAGATGAATGAATAAAGTTATTTTCTCTTTGACTTAACGCTTTCTTTAATATACTCAAACAAAATCATTAGTATAAAAAAATTAATAATAATAATGCCAAACCATCTTTAAGGTTTATAATATAAAATTTTTGTTGTTTTAACTTACGTACATAGATTGACGCTCCATCGAAGTTACGTTGGGCCCAGCGACGACGATGATGCTTTTAATGAACATGTTTAATTTATGTTGGATAAAATAATGTGGCACCTTAACATTATTTTACGCTACTTATTTATCGCATGACACTTAAATTCGTATTTGTAAATTCACTTTTTTTTTCTTATTCTTAATTTAACTTAAATCTACCTTATAAAATGTAGCACTTAAGATATTCGCATGTTACTAATTTTTTATATTTAACACATTTTAATCTTTTTCTTTAATTCAATATTTAACGAGTTAAGTTTTAAGAAAATTTAAGGTTTAGATTTTAAGATGAATTCATGTTTTTTTTTTTCTAGGTTAGGTTTAGCACTATGTATGTATAGCAAGGTTAAGGTTAGATTTAAGCTAGCATGTATTTCAATAGTTGTAAGGTTGGTTTAGGTATATTTAATTGTAGATTTCACTTAAGGCTCCATGAGGGCTTTCGCTGAATTGTAGATAATGTTTAAAATTTAATTTGCTTCTAGAAGATTTCCATGTGAGTTTTCGTAAATGAGGTTAGGTCCGTTAGGTAGAACTGTTAGGTAGGTCCGTTAGGTGACCCCACATTAACCGAAATGGAGGTGCCTCCTATTAAATTAATAGGATTATCTTCAATTTCTGGATTTCGTACAAACAAATTTTGAGTTTTACTCACCTAATGGAGGCATGCAACCCACTATTGAGGTTGTGACTAACAATTCCCATCCGAGAAGAAAATTGTATGTATGTAGGTAGGTTGTAGAAATACCTGTGGTGACTGTACCAAAAAGTACTTAGTTACTATTTTCACTAATTTTTAATTTAATGCCTTAACTTACGTTTTATGTATTTTTATTAAACTTCACTGACTACCGTTTTTAGGTTGATTTTAGTATAAATTAATTAATTTTTATTAACTTCGTTCGTGAAGACAATTTAATATAAACTTTTACTGGTATTCAGAAAAAATCAAGAAAATAAATTTTCTTGTTCAAGCTCCTGCTAGAACTGGTGTCTTCTACGGTTGCAAAGGAATTGAGCAAATTTTCAGAAGCAGAAATATAGCTAACTAGCTTAACTGTCCCTATCTCTAAGTAGTAGTAGTAGCTATTAGCTAAAATATGTGTTCGCAACGATCGTCATTCACTCTATTTTCTATATACCTACATGTGAGTAATAAGTACCATTTATGCACTAATGTTTTCATACATTGATGCGCATGCGTAGCGTAGAGTGATATGCGCTCACACAAACAGCTAAATCTCACACTCTTACTACATGACACTTGCGGTTAAGATTTAATGTGCAGGTGTGACCATTATGCGACTGCGTGCCTACGAAAAATGATTGCGCATTCAGTTATGCATGAGCAAATATTTTGATACGCAGTTTTAACAATAACATATTTTAAATTAATTTTTCGTATCTCTACACCATTTTGGTTGGACATTACACACCCACACCACAAGACAGATGCTAGACGAAGGACTGATGGATAGCATCTGAACAAATGCTATGATATTCGATAAAGACAATCTTTGTATATTACGACCATATATCTTTGGCGTGATATGTACCACGATTCTTGCTGTCTACATCTTCTAGCAGATAATACGCATTACCCAGTTTCTTCACTACATTTGACTTTATACCTGTGGGTGCAAGTTTTGCATTGAAATGCTTGAGTAAATTGCTTTGTGTAAAATTTCTTCGTATGACTTATGTCCTACTGCAAACTGTCGAGATCTAGAACGCAGGTTGTAAGTGCGACTATTTTTATCATATGAAGCTTTAATTTTTGCTCTTATCTCTTCTCTAATGACTCCAAATTGATCTTATCTGTTCAACCTTGTTGAACCTTCAGATAAAAGATTTAAATTTCGTAAAGTAGTATAATCATTGCCATGGACAATCATATGTTGACCGAAAACAATGTAATAGGGCGATTGGCCAATTGACTGGTGTATACTATTTCTAAGTGAACAATTGATGCTACTTAAATACATATCCCAAGTACGTTGATCTTTGCGTATATATGTTCGCAAGGCTGCGTTGATAGAGCGATTAACGCGTTCTGAAGCATTGGATTGCGGTGAATACACTGCAGTTCGCGTATGACTAATTCCATACTTGGTGAGAAAACTAGAAAAATCTTTGCTTACGAATTGGCTACCATTATCAGAAACAACGGTCTCAGGCACACCAAAACAATCAAAAACGTATTCTTTAAGGTAATCAATTATCAATTTGGTAGTAAACTTCTTTATAGGTTTCAAAAATGTGAATTTGCTAAAATGATCTAAGACTATGAATATATCAATGTTACCAGTTTTAGTCCTGGGAAAAGGTCCAATTAAATCTATGTAAAGTCGCTGAAAAGGTCGGTCAGATTCTACCATTTGTCCCATTGGTGGACGTAAAGCATAGGTTGGTGTTTTCGATGTTTTACACATCTCGCAAGCTAATACATATTGCCTGGCCAATAAAAATGTCTTCTTATCCGTTCCAATGTTTTTGAAATTCCTCCATGAGCTGAGGCATGTGCATCGTGTGCAGCATAAATAACTTCCTTGCGTAACTCTACTGGCACAAACAACTTCCACACATCTACATGACCATCATCATTTTCAAAAGCGGTTCGATGGTAAATATATTTGTCAATCACCTTATAATCTGGCAAATCAACTTTAGAAAATCTATTTCGTAATTCAGTATATTCTTCTGAATCAAAATATTTCGAATTAATATCAATCTCTGGACAAACTTCAACATCAATCTCAGCTACACTAACGTCTTCTTCAAATGCACGAGATAACGCGTCAGCGACTTTGTTTTCACTACCTTTACGGTGTTCTACCACGAAATTATAGCCTTGCAGTTTTAGAGCTCATCGTGCTAATCTTCCACTTAAATCCTTTTGCCTCATCAACCATTTCAGGCTGGCGTGGTCGGTTATCACTCTGAATTCATGTCCCTCAATATATGCGCGAAATTTTTTTATAGCTAATACTACTGCTAAACACTCTAATTCAGTGACTGTGTAATTTCTTTGAGCTTGGTTCAGTTTGTGCGACATGAAAGCAATTGGTCGTTCTTCACCATTTTCATCTACTTGTGCTAGGAGACACTGACTAGCGTCGCATTGAACTATAAAAGGTATATCATAATTTGGATGAATAAGAAACGGAGCGGTAGTTAATTTTTCTTTGATCGAATCAAACGCAGTTTGAGCCGACGGATTCCATGCAAAGGTTTTCTTTTTAGTCAATAGCTCGGTAAGAGGAAACGTAATGGCCGCATAATCTTCTACGAATCGTCTATACCATCCGGTCATTCCTAAAAATTTACGCAATTGGCGGACTGTTTTAGGTATAGGGTATTCAGTAATTGCTTTAATTTTGTCGTTGTCTACCGAAAGTGCACCATTGCCAACAATATATCTCAAATAATTAACCCTACTCAAACCGAATTGGCTTTTTCTGACATTGATGGTAAGACCAGCTTTTCTGAGCAGCGAGGCCAGTGACTGTGAAACTACCAAAAGATCGTCTAAATACACAAAGACATGTGTTTTTAGGTTGTATGGAATAACTTTGTCCTTCAATCGACACATCGTTTGAGGAGCGTTGCATAAACCAAATGGCATACGCGTAAATTGGTATAGCGGTCGATTGGGTACTGTGAATGCGGTTTTAGGACGTGAGTCTTTTGACAAACTAATTTGCCAAAAGGCGTCTTTTAGATCGATCTTGGAAATACAGTACACTGGAGGCAAACGAGAAAGTAGACCATCAATGTTCGGAATTGGGTAAGCATCTTTTACAGTGACTTCATTCACTTTTCTGGAGTCGAGGCAGAAACGAATTTTATCGGGTTTAACTATTAAAACTCCTGGAGATGACCATGGAGAACCTTCAGCTACTTCAATAACACCTAAGTCTAGCATTCTGTCTATCTCTAGGCATAACAGTTTTTCCCTTGCAGGTGATATAGGGTAATATCTTTGTTTTACCGGACTAGCTAGCCCTGTGTCAATATTATGTTCTACTAATGTAGTGCTACCAAGGCCATCTTTTTCGAAAGAAGAAGAAGAGAGAAAGAGCAATAGCTTCTTCCATCTGTCGTCGTTGTGAAAACGTTAATGGTAAAGTGTCAGTATCCTTTTCGTCGATAGATATTTCGTTTATATTTATTGCCGACGTAATTCTTATGTTATACAATTTCCAAAAATCCATTCCACAGATCACATCATGCGTGAGTGATGGAACAATGACAAATTCCACTGATTTGCTTTGTTTATCAAACATAACATCAAATTTTATTACACCATGTATCTTTTGCTTTTTACCGTCAGCTGTCTTCACATTCGCGTACACTTTTTCCACTGGGTATTGGGAATCTGATAATATATGTTTCGCTAAGCTACCACCTATACAACTCTGATTAGCCCCACTATCTAACAAGGCTAAATAGCTTTTACTATTAATTTGTATGCTGGCATAAGGACGAATATCATTACCAGTATAAACTAAAGATGAAATACAATAATTACGAAATTTCTTTATTCGCTTCCAAAAACTGTGCAAGCGATGAGCAGATCGAGTGCGTTGATGTAAAACAGGGTGTTCGGAAAATATTCGAGAACGTATTTTATTATACTCCTCCAAGCGTTTGTGATATGGACGAATCAGTGAATTATGTTTACTAGGTAAATCAACAGCAATAGAATTTTTATGAATGTCAAGGTTAATTTTAGGTACTTCAGTGTTTTTAAGACAAATATCTATATTTGGTTCTAATTTCGAGGATGAGTTATTGGACGTCCGCTCGTGTTTGGACGAACGTCCGGCTTCGGGTTTTCCGTTCTAGCTATAGATTTCGGACATGTGGGTTTATATGTATCTAAGGCACCATAGCCATAATAAAATATACGTCTAGGTTTAATGCAATATTGGTACGAATGTCCCATGTCGCAATTCCAACATTTTATTTGGGATAGATCAATCGCGTCTACTTCATTTTCTAAACTAATATTGTTATCATATTCTTGAGAGTCCTGGAATAGTTCAAAAACTTGTTTGCGCGAAGCATTTACTCTTAACGCATTACTACCATGTATGTCTTTAAAGGACTTTTCATGTTTTCGAACTTCACGTCGCAAGGTGCTAATTTCAGTATATCTAAATGTAATAATTCAGGACGCAAATCTGGTTTTAAGTTTCGAATAAGTGTTTCTACGAGTTCAGATTCCGGTAGTTGGAATCGTAATTTGTCGCAAAGGTTCATTACAGCATCTACAAACTCATCAAAGGATTCCGAAGGCTTTTGTCTTCTTCTTCTAATATCATCTTTAATCTCTGAATCAGTGACATGATCTTTAAATTGACGTCGCATAGCTCACATAACTCAAACCATTCTAAATCATCAGAATGTCTGTGATAACGCCAGAACCATTGTTTGGCTTTTCCTTCGAAAAGGCAATGCAAATGCTGACACAATATATTGAAATTACCATTCAATTGAGTTGTTGTAAGAGTATTTACACGATATATGAATTCATCGACAGTAATGTCATTGGAGGATGCCGTAAATTTAATTTGCCAATTTTTAATAAGGTTTGACCATCGCTCATTAGCTCGTGCACTAGATTCTCTTGGAAACAGAGGATCAGGTTGTTGCCGAATAGGGGATACACGGTTGGAATGTTGATCATCATGTAACACTTGGGGATTATTAATACGTGGTACTTGAGGATTACCTCCAATATTAAAATTTTGGAATAAGGATTGAATTTCACTAGAAATTGAAGCAACTACTTCATTGCGTAAAACATTCAATGACTCCGAAATCATTTCTTGAACTCTATGCTCATTCATGCTTTCTGCATGCGATGTGCTAGGTCTATGCCGGGGACTTGAAATTTGTTCTAGTGATAAGTTTGATGGTAAATTTTCTTGCGAATACAGTCTGGTGTGAGGTCGATCACGTGGGATTGTTCCTCCTCTTCCACGGTAGGTTTGTGAGCGAGATGGGGGATTGTTGTCAGGGACTTGTAGCTGGTTTGTTTTTAAGTCTGTAGTAGTACAAGTGTTTCTACAAACAGGACACGTTTGATTTGTTTCTAACCAAGCCTTAATACAATTCAGATGAAAATGATGTTTGCACGAAGTTTCAACTTTATCTACATTATTCAGAAAAACTTCGCTACATATAGAGCAAATTGTATTATTAAGGGGATCGTATCTATCGCTACAGAAAGGTTTTCAGTACTTCTTGTAACTGGCATTGTAAACGAATATATATGTAACTAGTAAAAAAAAATTTTTATTTTTATATACGATAAATATATATGGATTGTAGTTTGTTTGACTACTCTGTAAGGCGAATAATAAATAGTGTATAATTGAGCAAAAAAAAAAAAAAAAAAAATATAGAATCATTAGCTTTGTAGTAAACAAAAATTGTTTTAGGGTGATATAAATAAGGAATAATTTGAATTGCATGATCTTGAGTATATCTCCGAAGTAATCCAAGATAAATGTCTCGAAATATTACACAACCAAACGAGTGAATAAGTGTTAAATATTGCCTAGTAATGGTAAGAAAATCGTATCTAACAATTTATACAAAAATCCAAAAAGATTCAATATTAAACGAATGAAATGCTACATTAAATTGAACATAAGCCAATTTAACAAAGTTACTGCAAGTTTCATAGTTGCGTGGTCAGTATTCGAAATCATCCAAACACTGCAATCCTACTACAACACAAAAACTGCGAAAATAATATTTTTATGGGGAGACCAAAAATTGTGTTTTGTTTACTAACGAAACAAATAATAGTTTGGTAACATAAGGGTTATCAAATTCTTTCGCCCAGGGTTCCATAAGTTCTTGGCAACATTCTTTCAGAATACATTCTGGAACGTTATCAGAGCCGGAGTTTGCACATGTTTTAAGATCTCTCATATAGTTTAAAACAACTGTTTTATCAACAGATGGGAAAGAAATATCAACTGGAGACAAAGAGTAAGGATAATGATCGCTTTGATAGGGTATTTTTGAATATGTTGACATAAAAAATCAGCGAAAAGATTGCAAATCGTTTGTTCATTATCTGATTATCACAATTATTAAAAGACATCCTCGACGGAAATCCGGAATCTCCCGCAACGATTATTTTATCAGTTGGTTTCAGCATAGAACAAATTTCATGAATTGCTGAAACATCGGTCAGGTATACTTCTGAAGAAGAGTTCGGAGGAACATAGGAACACGTTATGTAAAAATATAAGGATTGATATTTTACCTTAACACAACAAAATTCAATGTTTTTAGAAGTTGGAAGCCACTTCCTCGGAATAGCAACAAGAACTAACAGCAATCAAAACGCCTCTTCCCATTGCAGTATTATCAATGATGGAATTTCTGTCTTTACGATAAATCGTGAAACCATGTTTCAGTAAATACAACAATATCATATTCGAGGTCAAAGCTAGCTAAGAATAAATCTCTTAGCTTGGTGTTCAGACCTCGAACATTTTGATATAGAATACTGCAAGGGGTGCGTTTATTTATTGGGAGTATGAATGTATAAACTCGTAATTGTGACTAACTTCATATCTATCATACGCGCCATTTTTTGGACATTGACAGCTATTCTATCTCGAAGAGCGCCAAAAATACTATAAGAATTGATCTGTCAAATAATTTTACAAAAGTGTTTTACTATAGCTGAAAATGTCGAATTTCGTGTCAACAAAACAGCATTTGCGGGAAGTTTTAATTTGCTTCTTCCATTTAAAGAAAAACGCAACTGAAGCACATCGTTTACTCACTGAAGCTTATCCTGACTGTGCTATAGACGTTAGAATGTGTCAGGTGTGGTATGCCCGTTTCAAAAGTGGTGATTTTGATGTTGAAGGCAGGGAACGTTCAGGCGGCCCGAAAAAGTTCGAAGATGAAGAATTGAAGGCATTACTCGAAGAAGATTCATGTCAAACGCAACAAGAACTTGCAGAATCTTTAGGAGTTGATCAATCAATCATTTCTAAACGAAAAAGCATTGGGAATGATTCAAAAGCAAGGAAATTGGGTGCCGTACGAATTCAAGCCGAGAGACGTCGAACGACGATTTTTCACATGTGAACTGCTGATTGAACGACAGAAAAGAAAGGGTTTTCCGCATCGTATTGTGACTGGCGATGAAAAGTGGATACGTTACGATAACCCAAAGCGTAAAAAATCATGGGGACCGCCCGGACATGCATCAACATCAACGGCAAAGCCGAACATCCATGGATCCAAGCTCATGCTGTGTATTTGGTGGGAAATGAAAGGTGTCGTGTATTATGAGCTGTTGAAACCGAATGAAACGATCACTGGCGACCGCTACCGACTACAATTAATGCGTTTGAGCCGAGCATTAAAGGATAAGAGGCCAGAATATGAGAATAGACACGACGAAGTTATTCTTCAGCACGACAATGCTCGGCCGCGTGTTGCAAGGCAAGTAAAAACATACTTGGAAACGCTGAAATGGGAAGTGCTACCCCACCCGCCGTATTCTTCAGACATTGCTCCTTCTGATTGCTTCCATGGCCTGGCTGAACAGCACTTCCGTTCTTTCGAAGAACTGAAAAAATGGGTCGATTCGTGGATAGCCTCAAAAGATGAGGAATTCTTTCGACGCGGAATCCGTATGCTACCAGAAAGATGGGAAAAGGTTGTGACTAACGATGGACAATACTTTAAAGAATAAATTTATAATCACTTTTTCACAATAAATGTCCAAATTACGAAAAAAATACGAGTTTATACATTCATACTCCCAATAGGTTTTTTTTGGATATTAAAAGGTTTAGGTAGTGTTGCAGTTTTATGTATCCTAGTACTCTCACGAGAAACAAACTCTTTCACAAAAGCAAAAAGACGAACTAGATACAGTTTTATAAATGTTAGCCGGTAAAGTAATTTTAAATATCTTTTATAATTAAAGTTAAATTTAAATCGCGTGGGAGGTTCGGGTTCGATTCCCGTCTTCGTCTGGTGGTTAATTTTCATAACTTTCTTATATTCACTGTCAATATGAAATGTATGAGAATTATAAGATAGTAATGGCAAAACCACCAAGCCGATAAAAAATTGTCACACCGCCGTTCGGAATCGGCGTTAAACTGTAGGTCCAACTATGTGGTACCACAATGGGCCGTTCAGCCCTAAATGTGTCTCTCGACAGCCACTCCAACCTAACCTAACCTATATCATCGCGTTTAAGATTAGCCGCGGACGTTAAGTCCGTTCAGTTGTGTCAGCAGCAAAACGAGACACGAACAAGGGCTTCCTAGGCTGAATAACGACTAACTTATTACATTTCTTAGCTAAACCTTCTTTAGGTAGAAGGGAAGGTGTAGGTGATAGTTTTCAATTGCTAGTAGTTGGAGTATCAGCATTTTTGGTATTGAAAACAACCGGAGTATTTAGAATGGTCGGTGAAGAATCCGTGACGACAATCGCAGGAACAGACTCCGCAGATGGAGTTGAGGCGTCGTCCACATCTACCTCAACCACAAAATCAGTCACAGACTGTTCACCACCTGATTTGCTGTGTTTGGAAGCACTTGCTCGCGTTAATCGAGTGGAACTAATAGGTTCATAGACACTTGTACTTATTAAAAAAGCTTTCGTATTGCTTAAATTTTGATGTCAGAGAGGATAATTCTTTCCCGATTTCCAAAAAGCCCAACTTGGTTTGTTTGAAAATTATATAAAGATCGATATCAGTCGACCTACATTTTAAGCATGACCAATGAAGGCCCTTATTATCATGAATTAAGTCAAAGGTCCAACCTGAAAATCCGACACTTTTTAGATGAGCTAGCCCATCACATAACCAACAAGTCACAAAACGTTCGGATTCACCCTTAATGGTGCAATTAGGATATGTGCAGATCATAATGGAATTTAATGTTTTTTTTGGTCAGATCAAAAATTAAAAGATTTATAATAAAAGTCAAAAGTTAAAGAGTCAAAGTCAAAAAATAAATAAAATAAAATTACTCAAAGAGGAGGATATAAATAGCACCCACTGTAATTGTAGTAGAATAAATAATAAGGATAGCAAACAAAATAGCTAAAGCGGTAAATATCAACATAAAAGAAAAACTTGAAAATTTGAGTAAAATAACAAAATTCGGTTCTCACTTCAAAAGCAACATATAGAAAATAAAAATTATAAATAATGCCCGAAAATAATCTACGTTGCCTGAGAATTGATTTGGCGTATGTGTGTACAAATTTATGTACCTATACGCCAAATCAATTCTCAGGCGACGAATAATTGAAGAAACAAAAATTATAGCACTTAGCTGGATAGATGTAGAATCCAACACAGACACTTTTTAAATAAATTAAGTTACGCAAAACACACGTTAAAACTATGTAAAACAAAGCAAAGTAAAGAGCTCAAAAAAGACACGTCCGATGTATTTGAAAGTTAACAGTTTTCTTCGATACCATACTGAGAAAAATCATAGTTGGATGAACCCGACGTGCTTCTTTATTATAATTTCTTATAAACAATCAAGTTTTATGTGAGAAAATTTTTTTTTTAATATAAAAACTTGATTTCATGACAGTTTTTCTTATTTTTATAGAATTCTTCAGGAAGAAGTGATAAGGCAAAAGAAGAAGTAGACGCAATAGAATCTTGTGTTAAGTGTTAACGTTTAAGAGGGAAGACGCAAAAACTTATTGCGATGCAGCAATTGTAAAAAATGTTCGTTTGCGGGAGAAACTCTTCTAAAAATGTTCCAGAATGTTTTTTAAATTATTTCTCGGTTGCTCTTAATGCTTTCAAAAATTATTCCAATTGTTCTCAACATTATTAAAAATTATTTTTCTTAAAAATGTTTTTAATTAACCCCTTATGGACAAAGACCCGAAAACGATGAATAATTTATTTTTTTCGATGAAATCCTAGTTATTATGGCTTCTTATAAAAAATACGAATTTGAAAATTTTACAAGGATCTACAAGGATATTAGTTACAACTGGTATCCCTTTGGGTCAGTATGTACGAAAATAAGAAATTATACGGATTCCAGTATACCATCATACAAGTATAAAATCATACAAATATTTTGTTTCAAGATTTTATAAGCTGATAATGGTAATGGTACTTTTAAGTACCGTTGGTCGATAAAGGGTTAAAATGGATTATCTGATTGGCAATATTTAGTTCTTATTCAATCAATTTCGGAGCTCATTCTTCTCCTTTTATGGGGAATTAAAGGCGTTCCATCTCACCCGCAAGATTCCTTCTCTCACCGAATCATTAACATTTTTTTTTCGATTCGGAAAATATGATAAAATGATAAGACATCGAAACCTCGTAGTTATAAACAACAGTTCGAACTAAAGTTTGTTACTTTACATGGACATCATTTTTTTACACAAGGTATCACATCAAATAACGGTTAGTCCTACATACTTAACTCGAATTTTGTTTTTTGAATTATGACAGTGTTGCAGCAAACGAGCGATATGTACTACACATGGGGTTTCCAATAGCTATGTCCAAACTTTGACAGCTTATTGCTCTGACGTCCCAGGTGACAGCACTATCATACCTCGGCCTTTGTGTTCTGTCTTAGTTACCATTTCATCATGGAGCGCTACACAATTCAACAATGCGTCGAATCGTTGAAATTTATTATAAAAACTAAACTTACTTTACGCTTTGTTGTTTACTTCATTATAAAAGTTGTCGTTTTTATGTTCCAAAAGTGCAACCATGGATTTTTTAAAATTTTTCATTTTTCCTTTTGAATGCACTTTCTTCGCTTTTTGCACTTTTACATCGCCTAATGTTGAAATTCTTTTACAATTTCAATTGGGAAGGAATAAACTATAAAATAAAATAAACATACAAACGTAAATGAGGGTAATTCGAATCGATTCTTGCAAGAGAAACTTTGAGCGGTAAAAATAAGTATTACAGATTTATGAAAAAAAATGTTTTAATACAAAATTAAAGCATATTTCTTCCTCTTTTAAAGTTGTTAAATCATAACTTTTTTTAATAGTTAGGGTAAACTGGACGACCTCGATTGTCTAGTGGATAGTGCACTAGACTTTCATTCAGAAGGTTGCAGGTTCGGTTCCCGTCTTGGTCTGGTGGTTAATTCTCATAAACTTCTTATATTCACTATCGATATGAAGTGGTTGAGAATTATAAGAATGTGTACAAGTACACACCTTGGTTGGTAATGGCAAAACCACTGAGCTGATAAAAAATTGCCACACAACCGTTAAACTGTAGGTCCTACCATCGCCACTGTGATCTAGTGGCAGAGTGCCAGACTCTTATCTCTGGAGACCTAAATTCGATTCTCGGCTTGGGTATGTTTCTTATCTATCTTTCTTTCTCTCTGCCTTTCTTTCTTTCTTGGGGCTTTGGTACAATAGATCTTATAGGTCGCAGTGCCTGACTTTCGAGTCGTCCTCTTTCAAATAATAATAGGGTAAACTGGGGTAGCTGTGACTTTGGGGCACATTTGACTTTGGCGTTTTGGTGTGAAGACAGCATCACATTTAAAAATTTTACATTGTAAGCGTGACATAATTCAATTTTACTCTGAGTTCCGAAGTTTGGCAGTTCTCGCTCAACGCTAGAAACACGTGGTTTTGTGTTTTCGCGGTTTCTGCTGTAATTTTTCGGTGTCGGTACGAAAGAAATTTGCGTAGTGGATTTAATTGTATTTTCAAAGTGATTATTAAAGGGACCGTAATCATTACAAGCAGTATGAAAAAAATTAAAATTTAATGCTTATTACTTGATCATCAATAAAAATTATTTTTCGATTTTTTATATTTTACTTAGAAATTATAATAATTTTTTGATTTTTATCTGTTTGCGGGAGCGACTTTTGTCAGCAACAATAACAGCGAAGTGTTGGTTTTGTTGTTGTTGTTTAGATATATAAACAAATGTTGGCAAGAGACTAGGAGTATAATTGACGTTTTTGAAAGAGGCACTTTTTAATATTAAATAGTTAAATTTATTTATCCGTGACTTATACAGAAATGGTTCGAAATTACCAAAAGAAAACAAATCGAAACGTTATCGATGAATAACAAATCAAAAACGATGACGAATTACTTTGGAAGGTTTTCCGGTCTCGACAAACGAGTGGAGCTGGAGACGAGTATTAAATTTTCATAAAAAAGGACCGCAGCAAAAAAATAAAAAGGGGCGCTATTGAACCTGAAACATCTGACGAAAGCGAAGGTGAAATTAGTTATGCTGAGCTAAATAACTCCATTGTGTTATTTGTTGATGACGAATGATATTCCGAAGTTGAAAATAAATTGATAGATGACGAGAAGTTGGTTGTAGGCGACTATGTGCTGGTCAAATTTGCTGAATACATGAAAAAAACGGTTTTCTACATTGGAGAGGTAGCCCCAAGTAGGTAGCGAGTTGTGGGCCATAAAATTCAACCGTATCTCAAAGTGGGCGTGGCGTTTTCGCAAAAACCCAATATCTTCTTCACATCGAGCTAAATCAATAAAATTTGATATGGAGACTTACTTGTTCCACACCGAACCAATACTTAAATATGGGCCTACTCATAGGCGTATAAAAAATTAGGGGAAGAGGCTGTAGCTGGGCGATAGATCCGAATATATTAAAAACAAAAGTATGAGACTGTGTCAGGCTGTCAGTCACTCCAGGAGACCTACAAGTATTTCGATACGTGCCGTAATTGAGTGATCTGATGGAAGTTTGGTCTATCACCTCCACGCGGTGACGGCTGGAAACAGTTGCATATCTGATTTCTGATATGTAACTGGCTAAGATAGTCCAGGCGGAGGGAGCACACCTTCTTATGCAAAGCCTTCCCTAATCCAAGGTGTTATGCGACCCGTGCCTGTTGGATATTTTGGCAGCCAGGGGAGTAACCATGGAACGCCAACAGTGGCGAGTCAGCTATCTGAATGCATTAAATTTAATTAACTTGATGCAATCATTATGGTGGATCCACTTCCGTTGGTTTCTCCAGTGTTGAAAAGAGGCTGGCCGCCTCAGAGAGTAATGGTGGTCTTGCTGTGGTATGGGGCGCTGCCACGGTTGACCTTCCCCTTTTCTTTTTCTTTTTTTCTTTATAGAGGTTGCCGTGCATTCTGATTCGTCAAGACGCACAGCTTCACCCTGGTCAAACAGTAGGAGCAGGTGACCGGACGAAAGAGAGTGGAGAGTGGGGTTGTAATCTTTACAACCAACTCTTCTTTGGTGGCAGGCGCTGTGAACCCTCCGGCTGAAGTAGGTATGAGTTTAGGTCACAACTGTGACTGACATACCTCCTACAGAAGCCGACACTGGGTCCACAACCTTCTCGTAGTATGAGACGCAAAAGGAGGAAGATTAGGTCGATAAACAGACATATGGAAGCCTCGGCCACTATTATGGTTGAAGACCCAATTATGGCCAATGTTTCAAAGAGGGTACGCTCTGCTGAGGTTACAGCAACCGATGCAGAGGTTCCTCAGAGAAACCAAGCCGCTTCCTTCAGGCTCGCTCAGGTAAAGAGGATGAAGACCGATACTGCCAGCGCTGCCATCTCTTGCAGTGTGGGCGCGCAGATGGACCACCTCTGTGATGCCTACTGCTGCCGCCAATGATAACGCGAGGCTACCTTGGTCTTCTAACTATGCAAATATTGCGGAACCTATCTGTGGACTTACAGTAACCCAGATAAATTTGCAACACTCCAACGCTGCTACTGCACTCCTATATAAACGCCTTTCAAAGTTGCACACATTCCCTCACATAACAACAATCCAAGAACCTTTAGTCCATAAAGGACGCATCTGTGGACTTGGTGAGTTAAGGGGGCGCACGATTCTATAGGATAAGAGTTCTAATAGACCTAGAACCTGTCATATAGCATCTCCTCATCTTACAATCACCAAACTTGGTCAGTTTTGTGGCCAAGATATGGTGGCTGCTAAGGTGAGTTTTCAGGATAATCGAGAATGGAAACATTTTGCGATTGCTTCTGCCTACTTTCCATACGATGCAATTTCACCACCACCGCCAGCGATGGTTGTTGAATTTGTAGAGTATTGTGAAAGGATGAATTTGGGGCTCATATTATGTTGTGACTCTAATGCACAGAATGTTATCTAGGGCAGCAGCAAGTGCAACGTAAGAGGGACCCATCTTCTCAACTACATCCTGTCTTCTGGGTTGAACATACAAAACATTGGGAATTAACCCACTTTTGTGACACCTACTAGGCAGCAGGTTATTGACCTAACCCTTTCTAATGAAAGGTTAGTGCAGTCAATTTCAAACTGGAAGGTCCTTAGAGATGACATCTATCAGACCACAAATATATCGAGTTTCAGTATGGTGTTGAAGTTAATCCTTTAACGCTCATAAGAAATCCGAGAAAGGCGGATTGGGCAAAGTTTAGAGTAGAACTGGCTTCATTTAGCTGTGCTCTACCCCTAAACTATGCAACGAGCGAGGTCTGGAAGCAGCGGTGGAAAATCTCACCTTTGCTCTTCAGACCAGCTTTTAGCTGTGGTGGAGCAAGGAGATGCAAGCCCTGCGGGTTGAGTCGCGAAAACTTATCAACAGGGCTCTCAAGACTAATCTTGATGAGCACTGGGCTCTATATCGTCAAAAGCAGAAGAAGTATAAAAAGCTAATTCGCGATTCGAAAAGGGCTTCCTTTAAAAATTTCTGTAGCAGTATTGAAACTATGTTTGAAACAGCTAGGTTGGCGAAAATCCTCAAAAAGAGCCAATCCAACCGACTGTGTTCACTCAAAAAACTGATGGCACTTTCACGGAATCAAAAAGTGAGATGTTCAGCTTAATGCTGGAATCTCACTTTCCGGGCAATCATATCTCTGTTGTACAACATCCCACTTTTCCGGAAGCGGGGAGGGTTAGTTCGACAGTTTCGCAGCGTAACTGGTGGGTTGCCAAGACAGTGGCGAATGAAGATGCGATTAGGTTTGCTATTGCTTCTTTTGACAGCTTCAAATCGCCAAGTCCGGATGATATCTTCATCTTCAGTTTGGCTCTCGCTCACATAACTCAACAATGGAGGTTGGTAAAAGTTGTTTTCATTCCAAACATTGGAAATGACAACTATACCAATCCCAAAAGCTTTAGACCAGTTAGTATGATGTCTTTCTTACTAAAATGTCTTGAGCGCTGTGTTGAACACCGCATCCGTAGTGCGTCGTTATTGTTACATCCTCTCTCTTCATTTCAGCATGCTTACCAATGTGGAAAATCTTTTGAGACGGCCATGCAAAATCTGGTAGGTCGGATTGAGCGGGCCCTCAACAGGAAAGAATACACTATTGGTATTTTTGTTGATATTGAGGGAGCATTTGACAACGCGACTTTTGACGGCATGTGCAATGCAGCAGTTCAGCATGGAGTGGATCCGGTTCTTGTTAACTGGATTCGCTCAATGCTGTCACATAGACTTATGATGGTTCAAGCTGATTGTGGTCAATCTTTGACTTGCGGCTTGAATAAAAGATGTCCACAAGGAGGCGTACTCTCTTCACTGTTGTGGTGTCTGCTCGTTGACTCTCTGCTTGTTTCACTAAATGTGCTGCTCAAACGGGCTATCGGTTAACCCTCTTAAAACTGGTGTCTCTGATGGTCTCGTTTCCCCAATACTCAGAGGAACTACTAATCAGCTATCCCAAGAAGTGAAATATCTAGGAGTTATTCTAGATAGTAAACTTCTTTGGCGTTCTCATGTTGAGCTAAAGGTATCCAAGGCATTGGCAGCTTTTTGCCAATGTAAGGCTATTTTTGGCAAAACATGGGGCTTATCACCTTATAAAGTCTTATGGCTTTATAAGGCTATGATTCGACCCATCCATAGTCTGGTGGAGCAAACTTAATGTTGACAGCGTTAGGAAAGCTCTTGCCAGACTTCAAAGGACTGTGGCCATTTGCTGCAACACCTGGCCCATCCTTGGATGCATTGCTCAACTTACCACCCCTTGATATTTTTGCTAAAGGAGAGGCTGTCAAAACCATCTGTAGGCTTAAACAGAATGGGTATTGGTATAACACTTGCTGGGATATTGGTAACATTGTTAAAGGTACTGATATGGACCTAAGAATTTTATCAATGCCATCCGATACAATGCCAGCAATTCCAGATTTGAAACAGCTCTATACAATACAAATTCCAGAGGCCCAAACTTCGTTTTTGCCGAGACCTGGGCTGGGAGTTGATTGTAAGCGTATTTTCACTGACGGCTCCAGAACAGAATTCGGTTCGGGTTATGGGGTATTCATTGAAAATTATGGAGTGCACCTTCACTTCTCTCTTGGGTTGTATGCTTCTGTTTTTCAAGAAGAAATTTTTGCAATCATCAAGGCAATGGTAATGGTTGGAGAGAAAGGAGTATCTGTGTATTTAGTGATAGAAAGACTGCGTTTAAATCCTTGCTTAATCCTCCAACCACATCTTAACTGGTTATTCATTGCAAACCAGAAAAATTTCATATTAATAAACATGGGAAGAAGATGACATGTTCAAAAAAGTTAGGCCAAGCAAAAAAGGCATCGAATACTACCGAATATACTCTGTTTGCAACATTAACGCAAAGGCTCATTTTTCATAAGTAAAGAGACACGGAGATTCACAAACTCATAAGCGGAACTTGCAAGCCATTGCCTAGCAGCCATGCATTTCATTCAAGAATTTGGGTCACCAAGTGCAAATAAAGCGAGCAGAGTTGCGTTTATTGCCGAACATATAGTTAATAAAAAAGCTTAATAAAGAAAACGTGGAATGTTTGCAAGAAATAGCAGAGGGACGTACCAAAGCTACTTAATTAATTAAATATGCTTTATTGGAGAACGCTTAGCAAACATTAATTGAAAAAAGGGCCATAACTTCGCAATTCTATTGGATGAAAGCAAGGGTAGGTGCAACAAGAAAACAGTCGCAGCATTTGTACGATTTGTAAGTGAAAATATGAACCCCGAAGACATTTTCTTTTCCTTAATGAGGAAGAAAATACTGCTGAGAGTTTGAACAAAATTGTTACAACCGTTTTTGATCTTAACATGCTTCCATTCTCCAATTGCATCGGTTACGCCTCAGGTGGCACTAATGTCATGTGTAGAGAGAAACATTTTTAATGATGCTTTTGAGAGAAAAAAACCACATTTTAAACTTCAAATGTGCTTCACATTCTTTGCATCTATGTGCTCAAAAGGCATCCCAGGCTTTGCGTAAGCATTTGGAAGAGCTAATGCACAACTTTTGTATATATGTCTTCCTTTTTTTACCAACCTGAACTTAGAAATGCAAAGTGAAAAATTAAAAATTCATATCTTGTACTCAAAATTACAAGCATTTGTTCGAATTCTCGCAGAAAACTTAATGAAGCCAGACACTTTTAAATGTGTAGAGCTAAGCAACATCGATGTTAGAAATGTTAATAACGCACTGCAACAAATTTTCAACTTTTGCCTTATGCGCGAGATCTTCCAACGGTTTTATTTTAATAGTTGCTGATCACGACTGCGTACTCAGTTTTTCTCCATGACATCTAGATCTCCCACAATATGAACCTAAAGATAAGAATTTGATGTCTGAAGCAAAGTGGTTAAGCTCAAAGAAAAAAACAATTTTTATATATACACTTTTCCTTCATCTCGTACCTTTCTTGTTCTTTGTTAAAAATTATGAGGGGCCCAGAACACCGAAATGACCTAGTATGTACAATTTTCCCAGAAAAATGAAAAAACCGAGAACCAACCCACTGGCACTAAGTAAGTAAATAATGGAATCCAGGGAATTTTTTTTTTAATTTTATAGCTGCATTTTAGATAAAGAAATATATTTTTTCAAAAAATGTTTTTTTTTTACATTCCAGAATTAATTTGACTTAATTCATTACTTTTTTTAACTTACATTCTTCATAGTTTTTAATTTTTTCTTATTACTAATTGCTTTTTCGAACTCTGGATACCAGGCGACCTCCATCCTCAGCCTTCCCATGATACAGCGGGCTATGTCATGGGTGATTTTCCTTTCCCGCCCACTCGTGGGAATCAAATGTTTAATAACCGAAAGGAAAATAACAAGGATGTGGAGGATGCACCTAGTGCATCGACAGCCTGTAGTGCTGATGGGCATACAGCTGTCCCTATTTCCATGTCTACCGGCTTGGTAGACATGCCTTCGGGCGCTTTGGCCTCTAGCTCCCAACCCCACTAGCAGTGATGTTGGTCTGGCTGCTGGGGTCTCGGATAGGCCACACACGCCTATCCCCGGTGTGCTTTCGTCCACACTTATCGGCGCCAGGGAGGGGGCCGTATTCGGGGAAGACTCCTCGGATATCGACTCCCTCTGTGGCACGGTAGTGCCGGACAATTTTAGTGTGTGCTCGGAGCAATCTGGGCTCACAGCTATTGGTGCAGAAGTTGACCAGATGACGCTTAACGGGGTCTCTGGTTTAGTCAAATTAACTTCTGCAGAGAAAAGAAGGTTCCGATGGGCTATGGACTGAGGTCTCTCCAGAGATAGGTCTCTGGAAATAGCCAAGAATCCCCTTCTCTCCCTTCCGGCTAAGCCGAAAAAAAACAAACGTGTGCGCTCGTTGGAGCAATCACAGAGTCTCCCCGACTCCAAAAAGTCCAAGAACTTCCAAACGGAACCAGCGATCGGGCTAGCTGGTAAAGACGTGCTTAAGCCACAATTTGAGAACTGTCTGCCCAGAACGGTCAGCCCTCGGCTGACTGGGTAGGCACTTTAATAAAATTAAAGACCGTTCGGCCCTTGATATAGACCTTGTGGAGGAGGGTAACTTTCCCAGGACTCATTTGATCCGGGGTTACTTTCCTCACAGCCTATCGCTGACAAGTGAGAAGGTAGTGAGCACACTTGGTGCACTAAACCCCTTCTCAACTGAGCAGTGGAAGGTTGTTGAACGACGCACGCAAGGTCCGCTGCTCCATCTGATTATGGTTATTGATGATGCATCAATGATTAAACTGCTGGAGCTCAAGGGCAAGGTCTGCCACAGATTTGGTTCATTAAATTGATGCTCAAACCTGTGGCCGATGCGACCAAAAACGCTGGACCTGTATCGGAGGAGCAGGTCCCTTCCAACACTACCTGTACCAGTATGGTAGACAGCGGGGACAAGGCGATGTTGGTGGACATGCTCCCGGCTACTGCCAATTTGGTCAGTAGCAGGACCGGCAACATGTCAACAGTGCTTCTAGACGCTGTAGAGCCTTCCACTAGTCGCGCCGCTGGGCATGCTAATTTAAGGACTCTTCGGCGGCTGAGGTCCACTGGTGACATTGCGACCGGTCCTTTTACTTGGGCCAGTATCGTCCGTGCGTCGGGTGCGCCAGGTACCGGTTTTGCGGCGAAGAGTGATGTTGAGAGACCCTCTACAAGTCGTGCCGCCGGGCTGACAACCAGAGAGCCTTCGCAGCATCAATCATCTGCCTCAGAGACCGCTTCCAGGTCGAAACACAAACCTACTGCCACCGTTTCAGTGAGGGGAGTACTGTGGGATCTTCAGCTGGTCGGGCTGATGAGCCCACCAGTGGAAGGTCATCACAGCTCTCATTGCTACACGTAGGGTCTGTAACAGTGTCCTCTGACACACCCATTACCGGAAGGACCGTAGAAGCAATGGCTGCTGCAGGACCCTCAACTAGTCATGCTGCAGGGCTGACTAGTAGTAGGGGCTCTCAGCAATCACTGCCTTCTGCGACTTCCGCAGAACTGCCAGGTGGAACTCCGCTGGCAGTTCTGCCTCGCAATTCGCATCCTTCCTCTCGGGGAGGAATGCCACCCAACTCCCTGGGTAGGGCTGTAGCCCATGGCAGAGGAGGTAGAGGTGCTAGAGGCAGGGGGCCTCGACGAGCTTTGGCTGGGAAGCTCGTCCAACGGTCTCTAGATCAACAGAGACGATGAGTGCCATCAGGGTACTCCAGGCGAACCTGCATCATGCCATAAGGGCATCGGCCACAGTATGCAGACTTTTCGCTGAAAACAAATTCACCCTTGCGTCAATACAGGAGCCCTGGGTAAGCTGTGGCTAGGTCTGCGGACTTAATACGAATAATAGTAAGTTGCTTTACTTTCGTGGAGATGTTGTGCCAAGAGCGGCCATACTAATTGAAAAAAGTTTTAATTATTTCCCTCTTACAAATTTCATTTCCAGAGATCTAGTAGCAATACTGGTGGAGGTTCCCACTGCAAACGGAGTACAGGAGGTCGTGCTAGCGACTGCTTACTTTGCTGGGGACTCGCAACAAATCCCACCAATCAAGGTCCAGGAGTTAATTAGTGACTGTCAACAGTCCAATCGCCAATTTGTTGTCGGCTGTGATGCTAATGCCCATCATACCATCTGGGGTAGTAGCAACATCAACGAACGAGGTGAGTGTCTTCTAAATTTCTTAGTATCTAGTAGTGTAGATATTGTAAATAGGGGATGCAAGCCTACTTTCATTACAGCAGCCAGGGATGAGGTTTTGGACCTCACCCTAGCCAGCAGGATATTGTCCGATTCTATTGTGAATTGGAGAGTCTCAGATGAAGCGTCCCTGTCTGATCATCAACACATAATTTTTGACATTCCAGGACATACTGAACTCCTTGCTAATGCAATTAATCCAAGAAGGACTAATTGGAGTCTGTTCCAAGCCATCGTGGACACAAAGATAGAATTCATTGCTACCTCCATCAGCTCAGTTGATGAACTGGAAGAGGCAGGAACTCAGCTCAATAATGTGCTAATTTCTTCCTATCAAGACAGCAATTTCGTTCCTTCAACCAAAGTCGTACGCAAGGTACCCTGGTGGAACAATCAGCTGTCAGACATGCGCAAGCATGTCAGGAAGTTATTCAATAAATCAAAACGTACAAAGCAGTGGAATGAATATAGGGTTGCACTGACGGAGTACAATACAGAAATTAGGAAGTCAAAACGAGACTGCTGGAGAAGACACTGTGAGAATATCTCCTCGCTGCCTGAGGCAGCACGTCTTCAAAGGGTTTTCGCCAAAGACTCTTCTAATGGGGTTGGAATCCTCAAAAAGCATGATGGCACTTTTACTGCCAATCATCGCGAGACTCTGGAAACTTTACTTCATGTTTATTTTCCGAGGTCTTCTACGGAAGTTACTTCGTCCTCTCCTGAAATTCATGATCATAGGATCTGCCTCTCCAGTAGGACGAAGAGCCTTTCAGGGGTCATTTTTGACCGGGACAAGGTTAAATGGGCAGTGGCTTCTTTTAAACCTTATAAATCCCCAGGGGGTGACAGGATCTTTCCAGCAATGTTGCAGAACTGTCTGGAAAACATCCTTGACCACTTAGTTAAAATGTTTAGGGCAAGTTTCAATTGGGGATATATTCCAAGTTCTTGGAGGAAGGTGGTTGTCGTCTTCATTCCCAAACAAGGCAACAGGCCTCTGGAACTCCCTAAATCTTACAGGTCTATAAGCCTCACGTCTTTCCTGCTTACCCAAATCTGACCTTAGGCTACTGGTGGGCTACATGTCTGGACACTATGGGCTCAGATATCACCTAAACAAAATAGGTCTGTCTAATGAGACAGAGTGTCGTCTATGTCTGGAAGATGACGAGTCGACACCTCACATTCTGTGTGAGTGTCCGGCCTTGGCTCGGCTCAGAGGAAGAATTTTTGGTATTCCTTTTCTGACGGCTAATCACATAAAATCTTCTTCTACAAAAAATGTCTTGACTTTTATTAGGTCAGCTGAACGTCTTTTGTCATAAAGTGGGGAATGGCACAAAAGATCTTTTAGGTCGCAGTGCCTGCCTAGTTGGGCTCCCCTAAATAATAAATAATAATGCTTTTTCTTGATCTTCTGTTTGTCTTTATTTTTTCACTTCTTAAGTAATAAAAAAAAGAAATTTGGCAGATAAGAGGCAGCCCACTGAGGGATTTGAACCTGGAACATCGAATATCGCTTAGCGGATTACCGCTTTTACACCTAAGCTATCGAGATGATTAATTTGTTTATGTATTTAGTTATACTTACATATATTTAATAATTGAGGTCATTTGATTCTGATTGTTTTCTGAAAACTTATTCTTATTGCTGTTAAATTTTTAATTTTAAGATATAAATACGATATATAACAACAATGTCTCGTTTATTGTTGTAATTAACAACGAAAATTAATCAAACAAAACCACAAAAGTTAAATATTCGTTGGCTAGACCATTCTTAAAACGTTAAAGAAAAAGAAAGTGAATTCGCAACTTAAAGTTAAATATTCTGATATTATGAGTTTCTGTACAAACAATTTCAATTTATTTTGTTACATTTGTGGCAAATATACGATAATGCCGAATAAAAGAAAAATTAGTGATAGAATAGCAGATAAATACGAGAAATACTTTGGGATTTCAATTATGAGAAATTTTTTTTGGGCCCCATCTGTTGCATGTCGAACATGCATAAGTAAGTCCATATTTCCAACCAAATGCTTCAAATGATGTGTGTTTAATCTAACTTACATATACACAGATTACTTAACTGAATGAATTCAAGGCAAACGTAAGGCTGTGCCGTATCATCAACGCAGACACCACTCCCTCATTCGAAAACATTCCGGTTCCCCGTTTGCACAAATAAAACGAAGAGAATATGCTTACTGAAACTTTTGCAGAAATATTTAGTGAAGCAACATCTATGTTTGTGCCACCCTCGATAGATTATAATTGTAACCACATATTAATATCACAACAAAGGCTTAATTTAATTGTACGTCAACTGAAATTATCGCAACGTAAAGCAGAAATTCTTGACCAACATTTAAAAGCTGGGAATATCTTGAAACCAAACGTTTGTGTTACCTGTTTCCGCATGCGCCAGGGTAATTTATCAACATTTTTCAGCGTCTCGTATGACAATACATTCGCTTATTGCAACAATGTCATATCATTTATACACTAGGCGACAATTGAAAGTATAAATTTGCCTTAGTTATCTTAAATGCCACTTTACAACGAGTTACCTTATTTATTCAAATTTTAACCTAGTTCCCGTAAAGTATTGAAAAATGCAAACTTCATTTTTATCGCGACGATCTTTTTGCTAGTCGGTTATTGAATTGTGGCGGAGAACAAAAATACGCGCGACAATTGAAAGTATAAATTTTATTACTTGACTTTTTAAGTATTTGAGTTTAAGAATTCGAAAAAACGCAAACGGGTTTGGTGCAGGCAGTCTGATCGTTTAAAACCACATCTTATATAATCTACAGTAAAATATGGTGGAGGATCGCTCATAGTATGGGGTTGTTTCTCTATGTTTGGTGTCGGTAATTTGGTTAAAATTGATAGCAGGATGACCGCTGATATTTAAGTCAATATTTTACACGAAAATTTGAATAATAGTGCACAAAAAATGGGTTTGGGTTCGTTTATCTTCCAACAGGATAACGATCCCAAACATACATCTCGACTTGTAACACAATATTATGAAGCAAACGCAGTAGAAAAGCTAAATTGGCCAGCACAATCACCAGATTTAAACCCGATTGAGCATTTGTGGTCAATCTTAGACAGCAAAATTTCAACATCGAGCCGCAGGAACCTAACTTTATTTTGGAATGAGATGCAAGAACAATGGAACAACATTTCTAATGAGACTATCCAAAATTTAATTCAGAATATGCCCAAACGACTACGTGCTGTCATCCAAAATAAAGGCGGTAACACAAATTATTAAAAAATACTAATTCTAACATTTTTTTCTTAACCTATAATACAATAATTTAAATTTATACTTTCATTTGACGCATCATCATTTTAGTTATTTTTTTTTTAATAAACATTTAAGTTTTGCTTGAATTTCTTGTCTGTTAACCATTTTGTTTTAATTATTATATATTTTATCTTCTAACTTTATAAAAATAATATAAGGAATTTTTATAAAAACAATAAAAATATGAAACACATATGTATTTATACTTTCAATTGTCGCCTAGTGTATATGCGAGAAGGTATTTATAAATATATCGCTGAACATCGAGAAGTGCGGATGTGGTTTTCTTTCTCTGATTTTAATTTTAAAAAAAAAATTTTTGTTTTTGTTTGATCAAATCGCTATAATAAATTTGATTCTCAATGGATGACTTTTGTGGCAAATGCGACAAAAGCTTTGTTAGAAACGAGACCCAAATTGTTCCGTGTAGTGGGTTCTGTAACAAAATATTTCACAGTGGTTGCTGCGAACGATCCTAATGTAGGCTACACACGATACAACGAGTTGTACAACATGACCATATTGTACAACGCGTTGTATAGTGTGTAGTATGGTTGTATGGTTGTACGATCGTTTTTCAAGTTGGTCCAACGGTTGGATGAGAATCAAAATATTTTAATTTTGGATGGGCGGAGTTAACGATTGTACAACGAGTTGTATCGTTTATAGTATTGACAATAATTTAATCTTATGTGCTACTTACATACACCTAACAGTTCCTATCATCTTTATATTTCTCATATAGATAATATTTTGCATTTATCTGAAGTCTCCAGTAATAGCAAAATGTGCATTCCTGGAGATTTCAATTTAAACAAGTTAATATGGTCACATTTTTCTGAAAACTCTTTTATTCCATATAATATCAATCTAAATCAAGAAATGTATGTAGTTGATAGCTTTTTAAGCATCGATTTAATTCAAATTAATGGTATTAAGAACAAATTAATAAGGATTTTAGATCTCGTATTTGGTCCAATGATATTAAATACAATTTGTTTGAATGCGAATTTCTAATTCAGAAGTCTGATATGAATAATAATCCCATAGTTATATGTATTGAATTTTATAAGTATCTTAAAAACTCTGTTAATACTAAGACATCAGACATTAACTTTAAGTAATGTGACTTTAATTTAATTAATAATTTAATTGAGGACGTTAATTGGGATACTATTTTTTATGACTCGGATATCACATTGTCCTATGATAATTTTATAAACAAACTGCACAAAATATTTACTGATAACATTCCTATTATTCCTCCTAAAATGCATAAATTGCCCTGGTATACGAAAGGCCTAAAAAAAATAAAAAAGTTGAGAAATAAATTTTACAAACTTTTTAAATCTTTTAAATTTAAAATTATGAAGAATGCAAGTATAAAATTAAAAAACAAATATCTTGTATTTATTGATTTAAAAAAAAAAATTTGTTTGGCTCCACAGGGGTTTGAACCAGGGATCTGTAGTACAAGTGTCTAACGCTAACCGTTAGACCCATCACGTTAACTCCATGGGTTGATCCCAGTTGTCAGTTGTTAGGATATAATTTTGCTTGTTAAAATGGAATTTAAAAATTTATACAATTGTATCACCCTATGTGATCCGTGAACAAAATGAATTTGCTGAATTATAAATGTATTTGCTGAATTATAGATATTTAAAGTATGAGGTTGTCCGAGTTGTGCTCGGTGCCCATGTGTTAAGATTCTTTGCTTTATCATCCTAACTTTCATAAGGAACACATCTTGAGCACGTCACGCTTAAGTAATCTTTTCTCTAGAACTCTTCTTAATATCAATTATATATATTGTACATTTAAGTTAAAACTATTCAAACTTACACTTGAAGTTTATCATTAAAATATTGTTGAAATTAACACAAACTCCTCAGTTGTAATTATTTCATTAAAACAAGCTAATTGCAACCCTAATACTGTAGAGTGCAGTTGACATCCCTGTATATTAATTTCGTGCTGAATTATTGTCCTGTGTTTCTCTTACGACATTCCATGTCAAGAGATTTAAAAGATCATTCTTTATTTTGATATTTTCATTCGCTATTAATTTCTTTCAATATTTGTAAAGAGATGATAGTTGATTTGTAGTCACAATAAATACTTATAATAACGCTAAACTTAAAATTCAAATTTACAACGAAATTCTTTCTTACTTGTTTAAATAAAACTAAATACTTGAACCTTTATGGGTGCAGTCTCATTTTGTGTAACCACTTTGCACTGATTTGCACACCATTTACTTAAATTATAAAAAAAAAAAAAGCTACATTTATTTGATTACGACTATGACGTTTAGTAGGTATATCCAACTACTCAAAGCCTATATATAGTGGTTTATTACCATTTGTGGTAACTATAATTAGTGATTATAAAATCACTTGTATCGCTTTGTTCTGAAAGTATATATATAAAGTGAAATTTGTGTTATTCTTAAGTGCAAATTTTCTCGTCTCATAACACACACAGGTTGGTGTATTATTCATTTGGGTTTCCTTGAAACCTAAAGTAAAAAAAAAAAAATTTCAAATCTCTACAAATTTTTTTTATAAATTTATAATTTATTAAAAACTTATATTTTTTTTTTTTGAGACAAAATGGAGCAAAAACTCCAAATTGATCCCAACTCTGATAAAGAGCCACGGAATTTTACAAGCAGACTCAGCAAAAAAACAAGAGTAATCCGAAAGCTCGTGAGCAAAATCCATTCAATCCAAAATCAGCGAAATTCACATTAATTTAAGCCAATTGTGCGCAAAATTTAAATCTTGGTCCCTGGAAGAGCATACCGAGTCACTAGTGAAAATAAAAATGCAAAATAATTGGTCTCGTCTTCAACAAGCATTTGAAGAAGTGTATTTAACAGAAGGTAATGCTTTGCCTGAAAAATTCAAAATAGTTGCTAAAGGTAAATTTGATACGTGCTCAGATCAATACGAAGAATGCCGTGCACTTATTATGGATTCGTTGCTTGTGCATAAGCCTTTTTCAAATGGCAGTGCTTCAGTGTCTCACAATACAACTACAACTTCTTCAGTAGCGCCTGTATATCGTGGTGATACTCCAACTGTCTTTTTAAGTGTACCCCCTTGCGACACTGAAGATTTTTATGGAGGATACGAGGAGTGGACTTCCTTTCGCGATATGTTCACTGTCGTATATTCAAATCACCCGCGATTGACTC
The DNA here is from genome assembly GCA_963691655.1 of Toxonevra muliebris. Classification (NCBI taxonomy): domain Eukaryota; kingdom Metazoa; phylum Arthropoda; class Insecta; order Diptera; family Pallopteridae; genus Toxonevra; species Toxonevra muliebris. The sequence goes on along the minus strand of CAVNUY010000006.1, from coordinate 420,364 downwards.
CAGCCCAAAAGCTTTACCACCTCAGAAATAAGACAAAAGGGCAAGCAGGCGGCATAGTTAAAAAAATACAGCCTGTGTGACGAAAATTTTTCATTGGCATGGGAAGCACTTCGTTCGCGGTATGAAAATAAGCGTATGCTTGAGTATCCACAATCAACTGCGAATTTTACTAAATTTAACCGACTCTGAAAGTAGTAGCGCTATTCAGAAAGTGCAAACTACTATAAACGATTGTTTAGCAACTCTTCAATCCCACGGGATGTCAGTTGACAACTGGGATCCAATTTTGGTTTATTTATGTTCAACAAAGTTACCAGATGAAACACTTTCAATCTGGGAACAATCGCTGAAATCACACAAAGATATACCCACTTGGTCTCAAATGAACTATTTTCTAAATACGCGTTATGAAGTAGTAGAAAGGTTAAATAGTATTCGTTATACAAAACCCCGATCTTTTGTACCCAACAAAACGCAAAATAAGTTGCAAACTTTTATAACAACAAACTCTTCTGGTGCAATGTGTAAAATGTGCAATAAGACTCATGCGTTGAGATTTTGCCCAAAATTTAAAAAGCTTTCACCTCAAAAAAGGAATAAATATGTGAAACAAAATAATTATTGTCTTAACTGCTTAGCATATTCTCATACGAGAAATAGTTGCACTAGCCAAAATTTGTGTGTATTTTGCAAACAGCACCACCATTCTATGTTATGCTTTTCTCATCATTCTATGTTCAAAAGAGATATGAGCAAGGCAGCTTCGAGTGAAGGTGCCTTTGCTACCTCTAAAACAACTGCGTCCTTATATTCTCAGTCTGCACAAAGCAATGCAATCACTCCTCAAAATAGTGAATCTCAGCAAATTGATGAACAACCTTGTACATCTAAAAGTATGTCTAACACAAAAGTTCATACCCATTTCTCCCACAATGCTGAAAGGATCGTACTTCCGACAGCAATGGTTCACATTGAACACCTAGGAGAATTCTTTGCCGTAAGAGCTCTTATAGATCAAGGCTCGCAAAGAACCTTCGTGTCTCAAAAAATTCAACAACGACTTCGGCTGCCTACGCAGAATTGTCATCATGCCATCTCAGGTATGGGTGGTAAAGTAGTTGAAAAATCTCAGAAAATTTGTGTGTTTACTCTAGTGTCGAAAAAGCGAAATTTCAAAATTGAGGCTAGTGCTATCGTACTACCTAAATTAACAAATCTACTGCCATCAGCTCATTTTCTGAATGATGCTCTTTGTGTTGGCCCCACGCTACAATCTGATTTGATGACAGAAATTTTAAGATGGCGTACATATCAGTATGAGTTCACAGGGGATATAGAGAAAATGTATAGGCAAATACTTTTTCATGACGATGATACCTCATATCAACGAATCGTGTTCAGGAAAACCCCACAATCTTTTATACAGGATTTTGAACTAAAAACTGTCACTTTCGGTGTGAATTGTGCACCTTATTTAGCAATTAGAACTCTACACCAACTAGCTAAAGATTCTAAAGACTTGTTTCCTCGAGCATCCCAAATTCTACTTCATGAAACTTATGTTCAGGATGATTTGCTGTTATAGTAAAACCACCATCTTGTCTGGTGGTTTTACTATAACAGCCATAAATCATCCTGAACATAAGTTATAGTAAACCCACCATCTTTTCTGGTGGTTTTACTATAACTTCAGCACAAGAAGCCCAAGCTCAAGTCATAAAAGCATTAAGTTCGGCAAAAATGCCGTTGAAAAAAGTATCAGCAAATCATCCTGAATTATTAAAACATATTCCGAAAGAAAATCAGTTGGATTCCAATTTCTTGCGTTTCCACGATGCAAGCTCAACAAAAACTTTAGGTATACTTTGGAATGCGTTAACTGACTCCTTCAGTTACACAGTAGATCCCATTTTATCAGCAAAAGATGCAACGAAACGCCAAATACTGTCAACAGTGTCGTTGCATAAATGGAATAAAGTTATTGAAAACCTTTACTTGATAAGTGAAATCAAAATTCCACGTTGGCTTCATTACGGCCCTGAGAATGAAGTGCAAATACATGGTTTCTGTGACGCATCAGAAAAGGTTTACAGCGCAGTGCTCTACATGCGGACTCGTTCCCCTCAAAACGAAATTTTTTCCCACCTTATAGTGGCAAAGGGAAAGCTGGCGCCCTTACAGACAATCAGCCTCCCACGGCTAGAATTATGTGGTGCGGTGTTGCTCTCCAAATTGGTGAAAGCTGTTCTACCACAGCTTTCAATACCGCGATATGACCTATTTCTATTGTTCTCTCGTGGCTAGAGAAACCCCCATGCACTTGAAAAACCTATGTAGCCAATCGAATTTCTCAAATTCTTAAAAACGTTGGCAATACTCGGTGGCGTCATGTTGCTTCACAAGAAAATCCAGCCGATCTGGCTACTAGAGGGTGTAAACCCCAAGAATTACTCCTAAATTCTCTCTGGTGGCAAAGTCCTCATTGGCTTCGCCAAAACTTGGAAGAGTGGCCAGACTCTGATGTCCCAAAGTCACCGCCTCCAGAAATGCGGAAAGTGGAAACTCTGTACTCATCCACGGAACCTTTTGATATTCTTGAACGATTCTCTTCGTGGTCAAAATCTCTTCGGGTAATTTCTTACGTTTTCCGGTTTTACCATAAAGTGCAAAAGAGGAGCCGTGAAAAACTTCCCACATCGCTCACTCAAAAGGAAGTAAGTGATACTAAAATGCGGCTGATAGTAATATCCCAGCGTTTTCACTATCCTGATGAGTATGATAGGTTACTCAATTCCAAACCTTTCAAGAAAAACAGTTCGCTGTTACCCTTAAATCCATATTTAGATGGATGGAAACCAAATTATGAGAGTGAACGGTCGGTTGGCCAATTCAGCTCTATCGTATAGTGAACGTCATCCCATTATTTTGCACGAAGCATCTAGCGTTAGCCGGTTACTTATTGATTTCCTACATGTGGAATTGCTTCATGCAGAGCAACAAAGTCAAAAGTTAAAAAATGCATTCTTCAATGCAAAGTGTGTACCCTGTACAAACAAAATATGCGTTCACAAATGATGGCAGCATTACCTCCTCAGCGCTATACTCTGTCTTTACCATTTACATATGTAGGAGTTGACTTTGCGGGCCCTTTTTAAATAAAGTCTTCCCCTCTTCGTAGAGCTTCATTTCTAAAAGCATATGTCTGTGTATTTGAATGTTTTTCCACCAAAGCCGTGCATCTAGAGTTATTTTTATTTGTTTATTTTCAAAGCATTCCTAATGCCACAAGATTTACATCTTATATATTACAGGCATTAGTTACATATATGAATTTTTAAGATTAGATTTAAGTAAAAAGGACAGTAAGAATTATGCAATACTATTTGTATGTATTAATTAAAATTAATTAAATTACAAAAAAAAATTTTAATTTTACTTTTATTTAACAATTAACAATTAGCAAAAGGTCAATATATGGGGTGACAAAGAAAAATCAAAAATTAAATAAAGAATAATAATAATAGTATAGTATTCAAAAGATTAAAGTTAAAAGTTTACTCATTAAAAAATTTTAACAAACTTACTCTGAATTGCAATGCGTTGACGCTCAGAAGTCAGACATGAATAAGATAATATATAATTGGTAATAATGCTTTTACAAAAATAGGATGGACACTGGTCAAGACCAGTGGCATTCGATTTTATAGACAAAAAAGCCTGAAGCACATCACATTGATCAACATTATTAAAGCTAAAAGTATTGCCCGAGTTGGTAATACTATAGAAGTTATTATTGTCCAAACGTTTTACTGGAATGTCTGTAAACTTCTTCTTTACTGGAAACAGATTTTCTAAATCGCGATTCATAATATTTTGTTTTTGCACCCTTTATCTCTTTTACTACAGCTGCCCTGGATGTAGTAAATTCAATATATAACTCTGGTGTTTTATACCTTTTCAGCGGTTGTATTTAAGATTGCGTATACTAATCAACATTTTTATGTTGCGATTAAACCACGGACGTTGGGTATGTTGAACTGTCCTCGTTTTAAGGGAACAAAGGTATCAAAAAGTCTATTTATGTGGTGTTGTAGAAAACAAGTCTGGTCATCTACAGAAGCCATACTATAAATTACAGACCAGTCAATACCCACAAGCTCATCTTTCAATAAACCATAGTTAATATTTTTGAAGTCTCTGTAATTGTATGGTTGGGAATTATTACTAAGAGCAAAGTCATAAATTAATAAAATAATATCGTGTCTTGAGAATTCAGGTGCAGAGATTTGGTCATAAAGTAGGATTTTAGATTGGTTATTACTAAAGAAAAGATCCAAAAGACTATTTGAAGTTTTAGTAAAATGAGTTGGAGTGGTATTATTGGTACTGTCAATTAAGTGATGTTCAATGAGTATATTACTGTTGAAGTCGCCGCATATTATAATGTTCTTATAGTTCAATGTTAAGTTCTCAATAATGTCAATAAATGGTAATAAGTCACTTGATCTATTAGGTCTGTAGACACACCCAACTAGAGCTTTATTCGACTTATTACTAACTTCTAAAAATAAATATTCAATGCTATTACCAGATTGAGACTTGCAGACTTGTTTACAAGCAATATGTATAATTTTTTATAAAAATAGCCACACTTTCAGCATGACTGTGTTGATAGCCATTGACCTTAAATAAGTCATCACACATCGTCATAGAAAACCATGTTTCAGATATGCATATTATGTCAATACTTGAACCTTCAAAAATTAGTCTAAAATCGTCAATTTTCCTTACGAGACTTGGCGCATTTAGATGACAAATTTTTAGACCAGACTTCTGTTTGCTCAGAATACGAATCATATTGAATGTGCCGTCTGTGGAACTGTTCTGTCTATGGTTTCGCATATTTAAAAAATTTACCTTTAGCAACGCATGCTTCAGAATATATCTCACGTGTTAAGTTATTGAAGTTTGCTTTTGTCATTTTTGAGATAAAGTTTTTGAATGAGTAATTGTAAAAGTTAAATATAAAATAAAAATAATTAAAATATTGCATATAAAAAAATTTATTTACGAAAGAAGTTGTGTTCCGTATGTCCAAGTGGCAGCAAGCTCATTAGATTATTTAGTGCCTCGATGGAGTTGACACAGGTGGGTACATCCTCAGGAAACCGTTTGATGAATACTAGTCCACGCCGTGTGAATGACGACCACAATTGTTTATTTTTCTTATATCAGATCGATGTTCTCAAGATGTGGTAGTTAGCAGCTGTCAAGCATTCATTTATATAAATCGGAGCATCAGATTGAAATCCCGCATGGTTAAGCCTAGGAAAACCAGAGTTCGCCTTTTTGGAAATATGCAAAGTCTTTAAAAATTCGTTTTTTATGTACGGCGAAGTTAGTTTTATAATAATTGGTGGGTCCGTTTTAGCAGTCTTAGAGTTTTTATTAGGTAGTCTATAGATATTATTGACAACTACTGCTGGCATATTAATGGAGTTGCAAATTTTTCAAAATATTTGACCCAAGTTTTCATCTTTGTGGTGAGGAATACCATTCAAAAGTAAGTCGCACGCCACTGCCGCATTTTCGCGCTTATCGTTTTGGCTTTTTAGGCTAGATATTTCAGATTTGAGTAGTTGAATTTCACTTACATTTGCTTCAAGTTGTGCCACTCTGTCTGTGATAGATTTTAGTTCACGTTGAAATCCGTCAATTTTTAAACTGATTTCAGTCAATATTTTGTTTTCAGATTCCACAATTTTTCCACTAATAAGTTCGAGATGCTTTTCCAGGTGCTCATCTAGCAGCTGCCATAATTTAGGAGGTACATCACACTCCGATAGCCGAGGTGTTTTGGCATTTGGAGTTTGCAGAGATTGTTGCAAATCCCGAATACGTTTTGATGCTTTTGTTGTCATAATATTTGTGTATGATTATTTCAATATTAGTTTGATAGTTTAATATTAAGTAGGTTTGTCAGTTGGCAACTCTTTAATTATATTATTCGACTATATTGTTTAATGGCAGCACTTTTTATTACTTTCGTTAAGTGTTTGATAGACAAGATCAGATGGTCAACACCACTTCAGCAGCAAGTAAGTAAATAAACACCTTTTTGATTAATTTTTCTAGAAATATTCTAATTAATTTTACAAAACTTACAGCTGATGGCTTCAAACGCAGACCGCAATGGCAACGCTTCGCGATACTTTTATGCAAGCTTTGTATATTAGTTTAGTAAATATAATTTTCTAACTTTCTTTAAATTTTCATATTTCAGGTGGAGCCTTACAAAAACACAGCCTTTCTTCACGATATAACTTTGCAGTTATGTTCAGATCTGTCCACCGCAGCCTTTCGTGCCGCATTCGCTCGCTTTGTTGGTAGACGGGGGCTGCCCAAGCAGATAAATTCTGATAACATTTCTGGAAAATATGCCGCTCACGGCTTTGAATGGCGCTTTAACCCACCCGGTGCTCCTCATATGGGTGGTTTGTGGGAAACAGCTGTGAAAAGTTTCAAAGAAAAGGTATAAATGGCAACAGTCTCAGCGGAATGTTGTAGAAGGTGATTTGGTAGTCGTCAAGGATGAATTACTGCCTTCCACAGAATGGCGGTTAGGTCGAATTACAAGGCTTCATCCAGGTAAAGATGGTAAAGTGCGAGTAGCGGACATCCGAACTCAAAATGGGTCTCTAACTCGGCCTATTTTAAAATTATGTGTACTTCCGACTATTATCATTATTAATGTTGAGTGGCAATGGTTATCCACACATATACCTTCCCACTCTCAATGTTCGTCAAACACTAATTTTTGTATGCTTTCATAACAGACAATCCGAACGAGATCCAGCTCTACACCAATGTCAATTATGTAAGCGGTATCATTCACTGCGTTTTTGCAAGAGGTTTCGGTCGATGGAATCAACAGCACGGAAATAAGCGGCAAAGGACAACGGCTATTGCCCCAATTGTCTTGCGAGATCGCACAAAATAGAGAGTTGCAATTCCGAAAATGCTTGCAGAAAATGCTATTTAACGCATCATACACTCTTGCATGCGGCAAGTGCTGCAAACCGAGATGCGTATCGTGGAAGTCGTCAAGTGAACAAACGGATTCGACGTTATCCGCAAGCACCTCACCAGTCGGATTTGCGTGCGCGTGTGCTGCTAAATGATACCTTGCGAATACTAGTGAAGCTACAGAAAACCTTGGATGTTGCACCCGTGCAAGGCCGGCGGAATGTCTAACGCTAACCGTTAGACCCATCACGTTAACTCCATGGGTTGATCCCAGTTGTCAGTTGTTAGGATATAATTTTGCTTGTTAAAATGGAATTTAAAAATTTATACAATTGTATCACCCTATGTGATCCGTGAACAAAATGAATTGCTGAATTATAAATGTATTTGCTGAATTATAGATATTTAAAGTATGAGGTTGTCCGAGTTGTGCTCGGTGCCCATGTGTTAAGATTCTTTTTTTTTTTTTTTGTTGAAATTAACTCGAACCCATCAGTTATAATTATTTCATTAAAACAAGCTAATTGCAACCCTAATACTGTAGAGTGCATTCCTAGAGGACATATCTACACCCGCTTGTTAAACATCTTCAACTCAAGCAAGAGCTGAAACAACAAGTATTTGATTTTCTAGCGTAATCACAACAACAAACGATTTCATTGTTTACTATGACAATGCCACGTCCACTTTAAAATACGGTCACATTTTATAGCCAATAACTTGTCATACATAAAAATGCATCTCTACACCGAACTAGACTAATGCTTGGTTTTCACTATGTCATATTTGCCATGAAAGAGAGAATGTTCTATATCAAATTTGTCAGTTCGCCTAAACTATCGCAAACGAGCTCAGAAACGAGCTTTTTCGGGCAAAAATACGATCGTCGCACTCGCTTAGTGTCCGCAAACGTGCTTGCAAACGATAGTTTTGCGAGCATAAATATGACAAAGATTTGTACTTGTACAATTTCTTATAATTCTGATACACTTCATATTTATATTGAATATAAGAAGGTTATGAAAATTAGCCACTAGACAAAGACGGGAATGTATTTTAAGTACATTAACGTACTGTGACGACGCAAATTTGAGACCCAAATTATAGCCGTACAATATACGGCTGTGCTTAAACAAATTTTGTGGCATCAAAATGTGCAAGAAATTTGTTGAAACCATTTTGAGAGCTTTTAAAATTGTTGTATTGATTACTGGTGAACTATGACTACTTAAAGAATCTGATCCAGAAATGTTCATTTAATTTGTTAACTAGTCATAACAAGAATGTATTTTCGTAATTTTTATTAATTTATTAATTAATTGTTATTATCATTACATGTATTTAAATGAATTTGTTTCTTTTTTAGTGACTTATTTTACTTAATTTTAATGGAATCAGTTTTTTTGATTTTATTAATATTATTACATATTTATTTAACCCTTCGGAGGGCGCGCTCTGAAATGTTAAACGAGAGGGCGCGCCGCGGTAATTTAGCCGCAAGATAAATTTCATAGTATCGACTGCAATTTTTCTTATTTATAGCAAAGAAATCATTAATATAAAACAACTGATTGTTTTTTAGTGATATCGAAATATATTTTAAGCATTTATTTTTAAATATTTATTTGTCATCGTCTTGATTTTGAAAAATTTCATCAAGCTACCCTTGAATTGCATCTCAAAACTTACAAAGTCACTTGAGTGGCAGCGGTCGGCTACTATAATTTGTATTTTAAAAAAACCAAAATAAACAATTTGAAGGGTTAAATAAATTAGTTTTAACTATTTCAAAGCATTTTTGAGCTATAATCTGACACCAATTAAACGCTATTTTTTTCAAACAAAAACAGTCTGATAGCTCATTGTGGTTGTCGTGATGATAAATAACGCAAATCAAATAACTTAATTTTTTTTTTTTTTGGGTGAAAGTGTTATAAGAACTGGTTTAATATTAACCCAAAATTTGTATGTGTGTTTGTTTTTTATTTCCGAATCATGCCTTTACTTCCGAACATTATTTTTTTAAAATTTGGCACCATTATTGTATTAGGTTTCACAGAAGTAATAGGATTTAAAATGTCTGCCCGTTTAAGAAACCATAGCATCTCCCAAACATGCGGAAACTATTATATTATTGGACCTATTAAATTTTGAATGTGTGATGGGCTGATGGGCAAGTGACTGAGGAACTATTCAAATTAAAAATTTTAGATTTGTTTTTATTGGTTACAGTTTTTTTTTTCCAAAATACAGTTTTTTTTTACTTCTTACAGTTTTTGCCCAAAAAAAATATGGCAACACTGCGTAGGCAAAAGAATAAACAACAACATCTACCATTCATGCTGCCAGCAGCGCACACACAAATAACGCGATCATCGTTTGATGTAGACAGCCTGCTGCGATAGAAATTCAAATATCTGATGAAAATATTGTCATACGATCAAGCTAGCCAATGAGAGCGTGCCAACACAGCAATTCCAGTAGCGACTGGAAATAAAAAACAAAACAAGGAAAAGGAAGCATGACAAGTATAAAAGGGACACGCACAATACCATGGCGAAATTATAACAGGTGATAGCAGCGTCAGCTCTGTCTTCTTCTTCTCTATTTTTTTTATATAAAGATAATCTTAACCGTCAAAATCTTTTCTTTTTTTTTTGTTTTCCATGCATTTGTTCCTGTGTTTTTGACAATTACGATTTTTAGCAACAACAAAGTGGCGTGTTGTTATTGTTACGTTGTACTTGTTGTAGCGCTGCTACCACCATGTTAAATCCGCTTTGCATAATACCGAGTCAGTTTAGTAACCAGCAAGCAGTAGTAGAAGACGGTTGTCACAGAACAACCAGCGGCAAGTAAGTTATCATCAAGCAGCGGTAGAAGACGGTTGTCCCCGAACTAGCAGCACATAAATAAAGAGCAAGCATCATCATAGCAAAGCAGCGGCAGAGAGCAAGCACCGGAATAAGTACAGCCAAGTAGTTTACGACATAGTTATATTTTCTTTTCTTTTTACAATAGGACCGAAGGTGGGCATCAGACGGAAGCGACAAGTGACGCGTCGGAGCGGTGTACCCAGCCACTCGCCACTTGAAGCTACCTGACTGGTGACTACACGACGGAACGAGTAGAGACGCCTTGGATCGGTTCATCAGGCCGACGCCCCTTTCGCAACCGTGACTTTAAAACTCGGACGCCCGAGACGCATCAAGCTATCCTGCACGCTCCGCAAGCTCGCCCTACCAGGCACATTTCATCAACTGTGAGCAACGCTCTGCATGCTCCGTATGCTCACCCAGAAGACTAATCCAGCTCAACACCGGAGGCAGTAAGACTAAACCTTTTTTGTGTATATTAAATAACATTCTAAACATAGAATTATAAAGAGAATTAAAAGAAACCTGGAATTAAAAAGAATGTGTCTCAATAAATGAAGTTAGAGTTCCCGTTCATAACGGAACGAATAGGGCCGTCTTGGATCGGTTCAGCCGACCGTCGCCCCTTTCACACCCGTGACCCAACGAACGCTAAAGAACTGAAAGTGAGCATTGGGCGGAAGCGACAAGTGACGTGTCGGAGCGGTGTACCCAGCCACTCACCACTTGAAGCTACCTGACTGGTGACTACACGACGGAACGAGTAGAGACGCCTTGGATCGGTTCATCAGGCCGACGCCCCTTTCGCAACCGTGACTTTAAAACTCGGACGCCCGAGACGCATCAAGCTATCCTGCACGCTCCGCAAGCTCGCCCTACCAGGCGCATTTCATCAACTGTGAGCAACGCTCTGCATGCTCCGTATGCTCACCCAGAAGACTAATCCAGCTCAACACCGGAGGCAGTAAGACTAAACCTTTTTTGTGTATATTAAATAACATTCTAAACATAGAATTATAAAGAGAATTAAAAGAAACCTGGAATTAAAAAGAATGTGTCTCAATAAATGAAGTTAGAGTTCCCCTGCAACCAACAAAATTTTGTAACAAAAGGAACCTCTGGAGCCCGCTGAGTTCTACCCCGGCCAAAGAGAGAACGTTCCGTTACAGTACTTTACGTTTATGTATTTTATGCTTTTTAAATTATAGATACAATTTAAAATCCACCATTTTTTAATTTTTATTATTTATTTTTTTATTTTGTAATACAGAGTAGTATGATAATATTGTAGCAATAGATAAAAATACTTGAAAATCTAGCAGATCACAAAATTATTAATTTTCGTAGTTGTAGTAAAAAATGACATGAATGAAGACTCGCAAAAGGCTCGTTACCGTTATCATAAATGACTCGTAAAAAATATCTCTAAATGCTCGCAAATGATATCAGAAACGATTTATAAAAAGACTCGCAAAAGGCTCGCTATCATCATATAGATATCATCTTTTGCGAGTGTGGTAAACGAGACTTTTGCTGCCACAAACTGAGCGACATATGATTCGTTTCCGTATCGTTTTCGAAACCATTAGCGATAGTTTTGTCCTCAAAACTATTGCCAAAGATTTGGTCCACTGGGTTATGATTACTGTTGAAGTTAATATTTGTACGATGCGCAAAGCTTATATGCTTTTCAAGAGCGAGCTAGTTTTCCCAAATAAAGTACAGCGTTTTAAATTCAATACAAAGTTTATTGCGTAGACGTGGTATAAGTAAAAAATTCAAGGGCAGAAGGTCAATTTTAGATGTACAATAGTAGTTGTGCGCGTGCTGCACAGTGCTGAAATTGCTTCTGACCACTTCATGCTAGTCGCTGAGATGAAACTTGCTTTGAGAAAGAGACAATCCCAAGCATCAGCTATAAAGAGAAAAAGATTTAATGTCGCGCGCCTCTCTTGTGCCACCATCAAAGAAACTTTTGTCAGTAATATTGTAGGTAAACGGCAACAAAATAATGCAACATTCACAGCTGACATAAATGAGATGTGGAAAACCATCAAGCAAACGCTGAGCGCTCCAGCCGACGAGGTGATTGGTATGGCTGAGCGAGAGAACAAGGAATGGCTGACTCAAAGTTTCTGGAGCCTTGTTGAAGAAAGACGTCTTGCAAAAACGAGACTGCTGAATGCAAACGATATTGAGCAGAGAACTTCCGCGAAAACTATATATCAAACACTAGTAAAAAGAGTCAAGCGTCAGGCTAGAAATGATAAACGCAGCTATATAAATAACCTTGCCGCTAAAGCTGAAGCAGATAGCTTTAGCGGCGATATGAAAACAGTGTTTGATGTCACACGAAGCTCACGGACAAACAAGATTTCATTAATTCGCCCATCAAAGACAAAAATGGTATACTTTTGACCAGTGTAGAAGCACAGATGGAACGTTGGCGAGAGCACTTCCAAGAAACGCTTAAACAATCCTCTAACGCCACTTCGTCCAATTCTTTGTTTACATCTACACGTACTCGTCCATTAAGATCCATACCTACCAATCACCCTGATAGAGACGAAGTAGTTGAAGCAATAAAACTGTTGAAAAATGGCCGCGGGGATAGATAACCTTCCTGCTGAACTATATAAAACCGATCCTACAGTTCTTGCTGAATCCTTAAAACCACTTTTCAATGAAATTTGGAACCGTGAAGAAATACTGCAAGAGTGGAAAGAAAGTCTAATAGTTAAAGTACCAAAAAAAAAGGAGATAAGAAAGACTGTAACAACTGGCGTTAGATTACTTTTATGCCTGCCGTCAGCAAGATATTTAATAAAATCATACTTAACCGTATCCTGGAGCCAATTGATTGTCAACTTCGAAAACAACAGGCAGGTTTTCGCCCCAACAGGTCGTGTGTCGACCACATTAATAGCTTACGCTTGATTATAGAACAGAGTAATGAATATAATGCTAAATTGTTTTTAGCATGCATTGACTTTGAAAAAGCCTACGACTCAATTGATCGCAACGCCATCTGGTCTGCTCTGGAAATTATAGGTGTTCCCGGAAAAATCATTAAACTTATCAGATCACAATACTGCAACACTAATGCGAGAGTGGTGCATTGCGGCAATGTTAGCGAGCCGTTCCCGTCTTTAACCGGTGTTAAACAAGGCTGCTTATTGTCACCCCTACTTTTTGCTATTACACTCGATGCTGTGTTAGAAAGAGCCACCAAGGAGAAAAGAGGTATGTTATAGAGAGTTAATCAGCATCTCGAGGATCTTGATTACGCCGATGATTTGGTTTTCCTAGCCTCAAATAAGGAGCACATGCAGGCAAAAATTGACACGCTAACATCTACAGCTGAGCTTGTTGGCCTTCGTATGAACATTGCGAAAACTAAAGCTTGCGCAGTCAAGTCGGATCAAACGCTCTCTATTAAATATATTCACGGTAAATAATATCGCCATAGAAAATGTTGAAGACTTCTGCTACCTTGGCAGCATAATAACAGCAGCAGGTGGTGCTCTGAACAATGTACGCAGCAGAATAAATAAAGCACGTTCTGTGTTCGCCAAACTTCGAAAGATCTGGAACTCTAGCGAACTATCACCAACAACAAAAGTGAACGTGTATAATGCCTGTGTTAAATCGGTGCTACTATATGGGTCTGAAACATGGCTGGTGAACACTGAAATATCTCGCTTGCTGCAAGTGTTCACCAACAGATGCTTACGTAATATATTCAGAATATGGTGGCCCGCACAGTTACCAACGTGGACTTGCTGCAACTTGCCAACCAAGAAAACATTAACAACCAAATTAAGCGACGTAAATACAACTGGCTGGGGCATACTCTCAGAAAGCCATACGACGAAATCTGTCATGCAACCCTGCAGTGGAACCCGCAAGGCTATCGAAGACGTGGACGACCCCGCATTACTTGGCGGAGGACAGTAAACAGCCTATGTTCCTAATGGAATATGGCCTAATAATATTAGTTGGATTCGCTTAAAAATTAAATATATTGCTGCGTCGCGTGTTTTATTTTGACTGACTAAAATAATGAAATAACTTAAAGTTCTATATGTTTTACATGTCTACATGTAAATGGTTACAGTTATTCTTTTCGCTGCACCACAAATAAGCAATATATAATGTAAATAATTCACAGGGTAATTCATTACTTTGAAATTAATAATAGAGTATGAATAAAGTACAATATAAATATATGAAATCGAGTTACGACGGTAACAATTACTTAAGGAAAACACATAGATGTGGCAATAATTTGCATGTATATGTGTGTATGTATTTAGGCATACATACATTTTTTTATATATATATTTTCCTTAAACCTCAAAATTACCTTTTGCGTCTAAATAAACCTCAAATTCAAACTTTCGATGTTGAGAAAATAAAAAAACATTTTGTTCTACCAACTTATTGCGATCGAAACAAATTTTATTTCTTTATGCTCAGAAAACATTGGCGTAAGAAGTCATGGAGTTTCAGATCGATTCATTAAAAAACAAAAAAGATATACATGTTTAAACTCAAAATGGGACTAATTGGACCCAGGTGCCCATCCAAGGGTTAAATAGGTATACTAAATTAAAATTTTTATATATTATTTATATATTATATTTACAAGAAATGGCTTTTACTTCCATACATTTTTATATAATATGATGGTATGCCATTTGCACCATATATCGTGAACTACACTAATATTGGACAATATGTAAAAAATTGCAAAAACTCACGTTAAAGTGGCTGTTCAGACGAGTGCAGGCATGAATCATGTCTGAAAGAGAAAGGTAGAAGAAATAGGTAGAGAGAAAGAGATAGAAGAGTTGCACCGAAAACCCAAAAATAAAATTAAAATCGGCGCATTGATGAATGTCCCATGTTCATATTGTTCCAATTTTGCCACTTTCTTCATGATTTTTTTGAAGTTGAATAGGCAACATGAACGCAAACAAACAATGCGCATCTACGGCACACACAGTCTTCATTTTCTTGCTATTTTTTTTATAAACTTATTTTAATTTCTTAAGAGATTGTTGCTTTTATTTTTTATTTAATTTTTAGTACATATTTAAGGTACATAATTGATATTTATTTTGCATAAGTAAAAGTGACAAAATTAATATTCCACCGTTCCTTTTTGATTAGAAAAAGTCCGTCATGGTTGCACTCTTGTGAACACGACACGCCTGCCCAGGCTTTTCATGCTTGCTTCCGTCTGAACAGCCACAAAGGTAATCTTCCTCGTTGCGACGAACACCACCTTTGTTTATACATATAAAAAAAAACACTTACGCTAACCCGTGCTGCAAAACGTATGTACACTGCGATAGGATATCGACAATTAAGATTATGCGAAAAAAACATATCAGTTTAAAAGGCTAAGATATTGAAAAAATGTAAGTGGTGTTCGTCGAATCGACGAAGATTAACTTTCTATGGTTAAAACAAATTAAAAATAATAAATAATTACAGGGAATTCATCCATTTTATACTTCAAACTATATTCTAAGTTGTAAGCGCTGGAATGTTCCACGCAAATATGGGCAGTTTTTGTATTGAAGTTGTTGCCGTTACTGCTACATCTGACGGAAATTTTAAGAAACTAATATTGGATACCTTATTTGCATTATAATTATCAGATTTAAACACTTCGTTGTAAATATATTAATATTATTTAAATTAATAAAATTACAAGTTTTTGTTGTGATTGGAATAATAACAATTTACCACAGCAGACTTAATTTTAAACACTTAATATTATTAAATCAAATAAAATACAAATTTTCGATTAGCAAACAAACAGTAATTTTTTCTTCTGGTGTGACGTCACAACCATATCAGATGATTGTCAAAAAATGTAGACAAATAAACGGACCCGCGCAAGTTGTAATCTTTGTTTCTATCATTCTTGATATTAAATGATACAGAATTTTCTTCCGCTAAAGCCAATAATGCTAAATTGTTATATTACATAAATGACATATATTACATAATGACAAATAAATCCTCTCGACTATGAACAAGTTAAAAGATATCCAGGGATGATTTTTATACTTCTTGGTTTTTAAAATTGTTGGAGTGACGAAGTGATGACTTCTAAACCAGAGTGAAAAACGACAATAGGAGTGATAGCGATGTAATGAATTTAGTTGGATACAATAATGTAATGAATACCTACGCTGAATATTGCACAATCAACTTCGAACCATTACCTTATAAATAGTAAAAGGTAGCTGTAGGTCGTAATTTAAAGGCAAAGCCGTTCCCACCATGAGCGAAAAACTTCAAAATATCGATTTAATATAACACAGTGTTACAAAATTTAGTGAAGTGGAAATACCTGGAAAGTGATACTATTTTTCTTGTAGGTCTTGTCGATCAACTAAGTTACAAGCTTATAAGTGCGCAAAAGGACGCAAAAGCAGTTTTTTAACGGTAAATCAAGATTTTGGGGTGTTTGGAAAATTTCATATGCAGACTCTTGTTTTACTCGACAAGACCTACAAAAAAATTGTATAATTCCCAGGTATTTTTTACTGTCGCACCGTGTAATTAGTTAAATGTCAAATTTAATTATAACTACTAAGTACTACTACTACTATTATGGCACAACAGCCCATGAAGGGCCAAGCCTGAGCTTTTCGCATCCATTCATGTTGTGTGAGTTATATTTATACACGAAAGAGTTTTGTGCCGAATCTGAACGGCGAAGTGAAAAGCTTTTCATAGGCATTTTTTTTTACTCTTGGAGGTTTGCCATTGCCAGTCAAAAGGTAGTGCCGTGCAAAAAATGTTTCTCTATTTTTTGATTTTTGTGCGTGCCGAGATATGAACACGGGTACCTCTGCGTAGCAGTCCAACACACTAACCACTAGGTTACGGCGACAATTATAACAGATTTCTTTAAAATACCATAATTTTTTATATAATAGTCTGCGAAGCAAAAAAAAAATCGGCTCCCAACTGTCGTTTGAATTTCACCAAACCACCATTAAATAAACATATACGGCGCGGGTTTTCTGTCGTCAACTGTCAAAATTTTGAGGCAACATGTTGAACTGAAAAATAATATAATGCCAATCAGAAACTCAGGCGTTTCTAACACACTCTCGCAACAGTTGCGTAATTTCTGCATCTTAAGCCTTCTGCAGACGATAAACATATCATTCAGCTGTTTGACAAACTTGTCGCTTTTGATTGCAAATAGGCTGTGTTTGCCAACTGGTTTAACAACTTGTTGATCGTTTTTTGAAATGCAACTACGACTCCGCACTGCTCTTACTTCGCATTTATCGTGTGTTAAAATTATTTAAATATGTAAATAAAAAAGTAAATTTAATGAAAATAGCATCGGTAGCTGTAATAACATTGAGATTGGGTTCTAAATACTCCATTTGGTCAATAAAATTTCACCATTGAAATTGGGCAGAAATGAAATCGTTACTGCTTTTGTATGGAACGATAAGTTTGTCAACCAGTTGAACGATAAGCTTGCGTCTTCAGCAGATTTTAAAAATGCATCCATTAAATAGGCTATTGATTGAATTGTTGTTATTCTTATAAGAAATAAAACATTTTTATTAATTTTTATTCCCTTTAATAAACATTAAAAATGAGGAAAGACGGAGAAATTTTTTGACTAATAGAACAGAATCAATGTGGCAGCGACATTGGCGTCCGACGAAGAGATGACGGCCGCATCAAATGTTATCGTGTCGTCAGCGACTTGATTACAATGAACTCGGCAGCGACAAACTAACTTAGCCGCTGTTTCGAGTGTATATTGTAGATGCATATGTATTTATTATATTATAATACGTACATACCTGTTATAGTAATGTATGTATGTCATATTAATATTCACTTTCGAAAACAATAAGTCAATTTAATTCATTTGTTTTGCGTTGCAGCTTTGATAAATTGTTTATCTTTCACTCTGTTGCTTGTCAAGTTAAAATTGTCGTAGCGTTCCAGTAGCGCAATCTCGTGTTCGATTCATACGTATCTATAAGAATACATAAGGTTTAAGTTTTGACAGCTGAAGTCGGATTGCTGCCGCGTTTATTCTGTTATAACAATTAGATGGGCAAAATGGTAATGGGTTTGCTCGAAGTCTGGCAGCACTGCTCCCTAACCACCTGAGTACTCACGGTAGCCACTTTGGTACAATTCTACCAAAACTGGTAGATCTTCTTCCATTTTTCTGCGTTTGGTGCGTTGGTACATGCTTTTAAAATTTGGTACATTCTGTGTTCAAAGTTGGCTTTTACAATAATTAAGAGTTCTAAACTTATTTTCCAAGTATTTTTGTTGAAAAAGGTAAAATTTAAACATATATAACATTTAATGCTTTCAAAAGAATTGTATGTTGGACTTTAAGAGTCTCATTATATCTTGTCGTCCAAAGACTATTTTTAAAATACAAAATATGATTCAATTAATGTGTTACTTTTTATTAAGGATGTATACTGGTGTTCTGTCCTAATTTTTAGGGTTATTTCAGTAATTTTTTATTATAACAAAGAAAAATACAATCATTTAATTTTTTATATGATCTTAGTGATATCTTTACTGTACAAACAATTTTTTTTGGTGTTTATTTCATGATATTTTTTTGTATTTTTTACGCCCGAAGTAGGTACCTAAAAAAAATTGTGTGTGCCTGGCCCGGGTGGTACGATACTTGAAGTCATCTTAAACAAAAAATTTGGATGGAATATTGTTCTGTGGGCTCGTAATTCTAGCAGGTAGTAGATTTAAACATTTTGTTTAAAAAATAATACAATGGCGGACTTCCCAAATTTTTTTTAAAAGTCGCATTGTTCTTTGTTGAAAATCGTTGTAAAAAATAGGAAATAATGAGTAAAATAAACAATTCTACTACCCACGAGAGCCATTGGCGTGTAAAATAACATATTAAAAGTTCTGCCCAATCGGTTCGATAGAATTTTCTGAGACCCCAGGGCCGGTCAAAAAAACGTTGTTTCGAGAAAAACCCTTTTTAAGTTTTAACGACAGATAAAGTTTTCACAACAGGCGCTCTCGACTGTGAGCTTCGTTAATAATATGAATTTTGGTCTGAAGTTTACAGTATACTTTCTGTATATTGTACTTTTGAAATATATTAAAAAAAAATAATCGATTTTTTGAAACTCGAACAACAGACTACATCCTTAATAAATAAAATTTAATGTTACTTATTATATTGGTACATTTTCGCTCATTTGGTACATTTTTTACTAAATATTGGTACAAAATAAAATGAGTAAGTGGCAACCTAAAGGAATCGAATACAAAAGGTACTCGGGAAAAGTATCGTGTATTTATTTGTAGTTACTTGTTTCGGACTAACACTAAAAGCAGTCGAAAATAAAGATGTTTACGGTACGGTCTGCCGTTAAATCTGACAAAACTATTTTACCATTTTTATGTAATATAAGTGAGTAAATTAAAAAGTAATTTCAAATAGTCTGAATTTAAGTTTCTTTGCAAAGGCAATATAAAGAGTTCGGTAATACACATAACCTTCAATAGTAAGTGAATGTAGGAAAAAAGGTTACATAATTTCCTAACGAGCAAAAGAACAGCTGGATACCAGGTTACGTCTTGAAAATAGTGTAAATTTTTAACAATATAGTGGCCGAAATTTGGGAAAACATTTGGCTTTTATGGCACAACAGCTCGTCAAGCACCTTGGCCATTGGTGTTAAAATATCTACACGAATGCAGTAAATAATGACTATAAAATAGAAACTTAGGGAGATTTGGTTAGCTTTAGTGAAATAACATCGTTTTCCTTATGCAGTATTGTGTAACATGATGTCCCTGGTGCAGTGGTCTCCAATCTTTTACGTTCGCGCATATCTTTGCCCGTGATCGTCAGGGTACGACTGTCATGCTCACACTATCGCAACCATGCCGTTATTTTTTTATCAAAAAGGAACAGTTCAATTGAAATTTTTTGGCCATCTTTTCCTACGTTCGTTAAGACAGGTTCTTTGACCCGCATATAATACAAAATAAATATTTAAGTGCTTTAAATGTGTGCAAAAAAAAATTAGAACTGCAATGGTCGTATTCAGAAGATACACAAAATTTTCAACGTTAGCCTCTGTTGCAGGAAAAGTGGAATAATATTATAAAAGTCAAAATTAATGAACGATATCTGTTGTTAAATACACTTGCCGTAAACGTATATTGAATGGAAATAATTCTTCTGCACACATAATCTATGTTTTCTTATACATTTTTCATTAACCATAAGTCAGAAACCTGCGCCGTGCGGCATACAGTCAATTTTGCCTCGCCGCCTTGTTTTTACTTGCTGTAGGTATTAATTTATCGGCTAAGCCGTACAGTCTGTAAAAATTAACGATAGATTACATAATATCGAGACCTTACCGCGATTTTATCGTAAGTACCAAAAATAAAATTTTACAAGAGAAGGTTTTTTTTAGTTATCTTTGGGTAGGTGCTACATATTGGCATGATTTTTCGTATATAAGCTTTATTTCGACTTACGCATTACTTTGAAGTATTAATAGCTTCTTCGCTAAACTAAAAAGACGTTTTTTGTGAATAGTTCGCTGGCACTCTCAAAGCTATTATAGTGCTACAGTGGCACGATAAAAATATTTTAAAGTACAAGAAATATTTTTTGTTAAGAAGATATATTTTAATCTTGTATAAAGTTCAAAATGCTTCTTATTTTAAGTGGTTAGGTCCAGGTAGAGACGTAAAAAAATAAGTATTTTAAGTAATATTTTTTCGGCAGTAATTACATTTGTTTCCGAAAACAACCAATACTGAGTTATACTAGTTTTATTTTTGTTTGACCAAAATTAAAAAAAAAATTAATTGTTGACGAAGTTACCGCCATTTTTGTTGGACCCCTTTCCTGAAGTAATGACCATCATAACATCTTACTAGTTCGAACCAACAAAAAAACCATTCGAATGATAGTTAATCTTTCACTTAACACGAAGAAGTGCACAAAATGGCGGCTTCCGAAAATTTACTTGCGGATTTTTAACGAAAAAAAATAGATTATTGTTAAAAAAAAAAACAAAGAACCAGTTTTTTATGTTTTCAATAAGCTGTATGAATTTCATTCAAATCCTTCGAGGGGTGTTTGTATAAGAGTTTTCACCAACCTTAAAAACATAGTTTCGAGAAAAGCTTCGGTGACTTCGTTACCAATTAGTTTTTTTTTTTTAAATATTGGCCAAGTAAAGCGTAGTATAATAACTCTGTATTGACAGTATTTTTCTAAAATTTATCCTTAATATAAAATGATGAAATAAAATTAAATTCCAAATGTGTAATAAAAGTACCATCTTATTCTGTATAGAGGTCCCGTTCGTCATGTTCAACTAGCATATCCTCTACCATTCCATCAAATCTTAAATTTAAATGTTCAGAATGGTATATTTTTGGCATGGTATTTTTTTTCACAAAACCTTTTCAAATCGTTATACTTCGCCACTAAAAGTTTTTGTTCACTGCCATATAAAGCAGCTGAAACGTCATTAGCAATGTAAACTTTGCGTCCTGATCGTGTAACTCTGTTGAGATCATACGCTCTAACCTCAGAATTTTTTTTTTTCAAAAGTCGCAGATCGTAAAGTATTAAATTTAATTTTACTGGTAGAAGTATTACAACTGGTGAATTTTTATCGAGCTCAAGGCCAAGCAAAAATAAAGTTTTTAAACAAATTTATTTTTATTTTTAAAAAAAACTTTTATATTTGTTTGTCAATATTTCGACTTCAATTAGAAGTCATCTTCAGGACACTATAGAGATAAAATTGAATTACTTTAACTTAAAACAAACATATAATATTTAAGAAAACAAATAATTAGTCACAACTTACATTAAACGTTACATATATCTTACAAGGTTCAAATACATATGTACATACATAAATTTGTAACATTAAGATATTATTTAACGAACATCTTTCTTTCTTTTTTTTTCTTTTTTTTTTTTTTTTTTCTTTCTTCTTGTCACCAAATGTCTGTAGCTGTGAGCGCAATTGTCAGTATCCAAGAAATAGTATGTATGTTAATAATTATAGTTATCAACTTGAGAAAATTGTTCTCAAAGGACATTTACAGTATTGCCAGAAGCAATAATTATTTATATATAATTGAAACACCGAAAATAAAAGGAAATTTTCAATGATTTTTTTATTTCTTCGCTTTTCAACTTCAAACTTAAAATTTTAAAAATTTCATATCACAAGTGGTATTTTGTTTTAATTTTTCAATTGTAGGGAAGAGTGGTCATAAGTTGGCACTGTAGGTTAATTTACGCTGACAATTGCCAGTTTAGTTTTCACTTGACAATGTGAGCGCGGTACAAATTTTTCTTACATTTTTGTGAAGCTGCTACGGGTGTGTAAGTATTTGAAAAGTTCAATTGATTGAGTGCATTAGTTTCTGTTTTCTATGTGCTTTCGCCTAATAAGGTCGATTTTTCATTCGGATTTGTTTTGTGTACGTAACGCATGAAAAATGTAAAAACTCGTCGTAGTCTTGAGTAGGCACCAAACAGGTGGTCCTGAGGTTCTTTGTATTTTATCTTAATTGGTTGTGTTTCAATTGCATTTTTCAATGAAACAGACGTCTCACAGTGGGCTCATAGGCACCTCAAAAAAAATTTGTTTTAAATTAAATGATTTTATTAGTTATTTTATGTAAAATTGGCTAGAACGAGCGATGAACGCTCTTTGGTAGTTTCATTAGTTTTAACAGATTTTAATTTTTTTTCTTTTTGAGTAAAGTAAAATTAGATTGAATTGTATATGGTTATTGTATATTAAGTATCCGGGTACCTTGTCATTTTTTCCCAAAACTTACATAGCCTGCTTTTTTTCTTGCATTTGGGCAAACAAAAAATATGTGCCAACTCATTACCAGGGGGTGCCGGCTAACGACCACTATTTTGAGAAATACCAAAAATCGACTTCTCTTTGCGCTTTAATAATAATGCATATATACATAATATATAGTGTTGAAGACATGGATTTAATAGTTTTGTGATGCGTCTAATGTGCGGCGTACTTCATTTTTTTTCCTTTATAAATTTTTGAATTGTGGCAACTCCAGAGCCCAAATATGTAAAAATGTATAGTATTACTACTTTTTTTTTTGAATTTATGTAATTATAGGTACCGATAAGTATATACGAATTTGATATTTTTATTCTTTTTGAAATCTTACAAGCGTTAAGTCGCATTCTCTCTTCATTTTTTTTTTTTACTTGAATTTTCTTTCATATATAAAATTATTTCTACCATTTAACATTTGTTCTTGTACTGAATTTATTCACAATTAATAAATTATAATTGAAAATTGTTCCTGAACAATTACATTCAACTCGCGCAGTTTTCATTTATCTCATCGAGCAAGTATCACATACTTGCACATGGTCCTTCGAGCCGTCCGAAAAAACGAATCGGCACCGATCTTTTCTAAGAACATAACCAAGAAAATAATCTTGTGGTGAAAAAACCATCAAACAGGGAAGTTGCTGTGCGGAAAAATAAAATTTTACATATAATTAAAAATAAAAAAGACATTCAAAAGTAAAATTGTGTGAAAGCTAACGCACATTGTGAAAAAATAAAAAATCAGAGTGCGCAGTTAAAACCAGAGCGATATGCACAGCACTACATCGACGGGAAAAGCTACCGCAGAATCATCTGCATCAACTTTACCACCACCGTCAATAGCAGCACCGCCAGCATCACCACCATCAAAAGCATCACCACCGTCAACAGGAGCACCGCCAGCATCTATCAGCGTCGTCACCACCACCACAACCCTAGCAGCAACCGCAGCAGAATAACTAGTAGCAGCACCAACAACTACTGCAGAAATCATAGTAGCATAGTTCAAAATAACCACAACAGCAAACGGTGACCTACGGGGGAATACATAGTCTAACAACATCCGCATAAAACCCTAAATAATGGCAAGAACAACAGCACGTAAGACAAAACACACCCAGGTGGAAAAGTCTGAGTAAGTTGGAAACAGAAAAAACCATCTCATATTCTAACAAAATTTATTATTTAAGTTGGAAATAAAATAAAAAATAAAAAACCCATCTCATATTATAACATTTATTCTCAATCTCGAATTTTTCAAAAAGTACGGTATACATATACATGACAACCGCAATTGCGGAACTTATATACATTTAATATATATAATTCAGTACATAACATTTTGGCGCATAATTTTTATATATCGTTCTCTTTTCCGCGCATTTTCTATCTCACATATATATTCGCTCTCAAAATATATATATCTAAAATTCTCTCAGTCAAATTAAAATTCACCTCGATCTTTTTCGCTTTCAACTTATATCGAAACTTAACACGCAAAATATTGCAAAGTGACTTTCAAACAGTTGATAGTACAAAATAATTTGCAGTTTCAATATTCGCTCCAAACATAATTTGAATTCGCCGAAAATGAAAAATAAAGAAACTTTATGATTTCTAAATTCTCTCACACAGAAAATTAAAGAAGAAGCATAATTTTATTTGTGCATATAAGTTTGGATAACCAAATTTAACTTTCTTTAATTCATATAATACAACACAGTGAGCATTGGAACATGCCATTGGTAGTATATATTGTAAAGTTTTCTCATTAATTGAATATTTAAGTACACAGCAACCCCTCGCTTGTGTAATCTGACTTTGGTATCTAATTTAAAAAATTTTTTTTCTCTCTCTGCTCGCTCAATATTTCTTTTTATTATTAATTGGGTATCTAAGTGCACAACAACCTCCCGCTTGTGTAATCGGTCTTAGGTATCCAATATTGTAAGAAATTCAAGAAATATTGTTAATTTGTTCTCAATCTCTAATAAAAATTTTGGATTTTCTCTACTCATTGATTGAATATCTAAGTACACAGCATCCCCCCGTTTGGGAAATCAATTTTAGGTATTCAATACTTTAAGGAATATTGTTAATTTTTTCCCAATCTCTAACAAAATTATTGGTTTTCTCTAATCATTGATTGAATATCTAAGTTCGAAGCACCCCCTCGCTTGTGAAATCTTTGGTATTCAATAATTTAAGAAATAATTTTAATATTTCTCTCATTCTACTTTCTATTGTCGTTTATTGGATATATAAGTGCACAACAACCTCCCGCTTGTGTAATCGGTTTTCAGTATCCAATTATTTTTTAACATTATTTACTTTAAAATACCCTACCCAGTTGGAAAACATTCGGTTTCAAGAGTAGAATAAGAATTTGATATTCTCGACAACAAAATCTTATTCAAAACTGTCATTCAGCAATTTTCTATTCATTTAATATATATATAATTCAGTACATAACATTTTGGCGCATAATTTTTATATATCGTTCTCTTTTCCGCGCATTTTCTATCTCACATATATATTCGCTCTCAAAATATATATATCTAAAATTCTCTCAGTCAAATTAAAATTCACCTCGATCTTTTTCGCTTTCAACTTATATCGAAACTTAACACGCAAAATATTGCAAAGTGACTTTCAAACAGTTGATAGTACAAAATAATTTGCAGTTTCAATATTCGCTCCAAACATAATTTGAATTCGCCGAAAATGAAAAATAAAGAAACTTTATGATTTCTAAATTCTCTCACACAGAAAATTAAAGAAGAAGCATAATTTTATTTGTGCATATAAGTTTGGATAACCAAATTTAACTTTCTTTAATTCATATAATACAACACAGTGAGCATTGGAACATGCCATTGGTAGTATATATTGTAAAGTTTTCTCATTAATTGAATATTTAAGTACACAGCAACCCCTCGCTTGTGTAATCTGACTTTGGTATCTAATTTAAAAAATTTTTTTTCTCTCTCTGCTCGCTCAATATTTCTTTTTATTATTAATTGGGTATCTAAGTGCACAACAACCTCCCGCTTGTGTAATCGGTCTTAGGTATCCAATATTGTAAGAAATTCAAGAAATATTGTTAATTTGTTCTCAATCTCTAATAAAAATTTTGGATTTTCTCTACTCATTGATTGAATATCTAAGTACACAGCATCCCCCCGTTTGGGAAATCAATTTTAGGTATTCAATACTTTAAGGAATATTGTTAATTTTTTCCCAATCTCTAACAAAATTATTGGTTTTCTCTAATCATTGATTGAATATCTAAGTTCGAAGCACCCCCTCGCTTGTGAAATCTTTGGTATTCAATAATTTAAGAAATAATTTTAATATTTCTCTCATTCTACTTTCTATTGTCGTTTATTGGATATATAAGTGCACAACAACCTCCCGCTTGTGTAATCGGTTTTCAGTATCCAATTATTTTTTAACATTATTTACTTTAAAATACCCTACCCAGTTGGAAAACATTCGGTTTCAAGAGTAGAATAAGAATTTGATATTCTCGACAACAAAATCTTATTCAAAACTGTCATTCAGCAATTTTCTCTAAGTTATATATAGTTTTTAACAAAAAATAAATAAAAATGGAAGGTGAAAATTTAGATAAACCCCAAACCCAGCCAGGTCCCACAACACGCTCCAAATTGCAAAGCGAAGATGATCCAAGGATATTACGCAAATTCATATTTGAATCGGATCGCTTAATCGCTTTTGTCACAAAATGGTCCGGAACCCCAATAGAAGAACATACTGAGTCCCTTCTCGAAGTAGATCTACAAGAACTCAATCAACACTGGACCCTAGTAGTGCAGTCATACGAAGGAGTTTTCATGGCTTGTATGACAGCTCAATCCCAAAGATCAGTGGATAGAAAATACAACACCTGTAGTGAAAATTTCAAAAGGTGTAAAGCGCAAATAAGCGATAATTTAAAAATGCTGAAACCCATTCCCACTCATTCATCACCCCCACTAGATCCACAAATCTCTTCTCAACCCCACTTCTCTTCAGATCCCTCAGGTATTTGTATAAAAATACCACCCTGTGATACTGACATATTTTATGGAGGCTATGAAGAATGGCCATCTTTCCGAGATATGTTCACAGCAGTATATATTAACCACCCCAAGTTAACCCCAGCACAAAAATTATATCATCTTCGAAATCAAACAAAGGGCACAGCTGGAGCCATCGTGAAGCATTAGCCCCTGAGCAATGAGAATTTCGATCTTGCTTGGAATGCTTTGAAGTCGCAATATGAGAACCGGAGAATCTTAGTGGACAACCAGCTGAAAACTCTTTTGAACATCCCAGCACAGAAAATAGTGAGGCTATCCAAAGAATCCAGACAACGATCAACAATTGCTTGTCGATCCTCATCACACAAGGGGTGTCGGTGGATACCTGGGACCCAATCCTAATATACTTATGCTCTTCAAAACTTCCTGATGAAACTCTATCACTGTGGGAACAGTCTCTCACTTCAAGAAGGGAATTACCACTCTGGTCAGAGATGGACACATTTTTGACGAATCGCTATGAAATCGTGGAAAGACTGAGCACTTACCGGCCAGTCAAACCCAAAGTAAACCCTACTACCCTTTCCCAAAAACCCGTTCAAAATAACTCGTATTTTCAAAATAAAAACCAAAGTAGGGTTCAATCATTCACCACAGAACCTCAAAGAAGTTCATCTTGTAAATTATGCAACTCCAATCATGCTCTTAAAAGTTGCGTAAAATTTCAAGCCCTATCAGTGCAAGATCGGCACAAGTTCGTAAACGAAAACAATTATTGTGGAAATTGTTTAGCTTATTCTCACAGAATTGTAGAGTGTAAAAGCAACTTCCATTGCGTTTATTGCCAAAAAAGGCATCATTCTCTGCTACATTTCACACCCAAACACTATCAAAACGACAAAGCTACCTCAAAACCTCAAAGGACAACGGTACAGACAACAATTTCACACCACATCGCTGACGAAAATTCTGTCAATAATCAAATAACCTCTCCGATTACTGACGATCCTAGGGATTCTCACTCTAGTAGTAACAATCAAGTCCTTATGCATTACGCGTGCAATAAAGAAAAAACATTGTTACCTACCGCTATAGTTCCCATCCTACACTTAGGTGAAACTTATAATGTTCGTGCTCTATGTGATCAAGGATCACAAAAAACCTTTATCTCATCAAAGGTTAAAAACCTTCTTCAATTACCCACAAAAAAGCTTCATTACGAAATCTCAGGCATGGGTGGGAAAGTAGTTCAAACCTCCAATCAAATTTGTTTCCTGACCCTATGTTCCACTAATCTCGAATTTAAGGTGGAAACACAAGCAATAGTTCTCCCTCAACTCACACATTTCCTACCAACATTTAGGGTAAACGAAACAGAGATAGAAAAGTATTCTTCTCTCACACTTGCAGATCCAAGTTGTTTTACGACAGCGCGGATTGATATGGTAATAGGCAGTGATCTGATCCCCCAAATTATCTTGCAAGGCCTTCTACCCAGCCTTGGTGGCAGTCTCTTAGCACAGAACACCATATTTGGCTGGATCCTCAGCGGCCCGATTCCAGAGAAGATATCCACCTTCACCACTCAGGTGATTGAGTCATCAAATGACTCCCTTAACACCCTGTTAAGAAAATTCTGGGAGCAAGAGGAGATTACTGATTCCCCATATCTTTCTGAAAACGATGAAGTTTGTGAAAGATTTTATCAAGACACTACAACACGAAGACCTGATGGTCGTTATGTGGT
Source organism: Toxonevra muliebris (assembly GCA_963691655.1). Taxonomy (NCBI): domain Eukaryota; kingdom Metazoa; phylum Arthropoda; class Insecta; order Diptera; family Pallopteridae; genus Toxonevra; species Toxonevra muliebris. The sequence goes on along the minus strand of CAVNUY010000006.1, from coordinate 391,746 downwards.
AAGGCTCCCTTTTAAATCCACTTTTCCTAAAATAGCAGCGTTAGGACACTCAAGACCCGCAGCTCAACAACAATTTCTTAGTATTGAGCGAAATTTAGAGAAGAAGGGCGAGTTAAAAAATACATACTCCGATGTCTTAACGGAATACATATCCCTAGATCACATGAAACTCACACCTCCTCGTGAGATAGTCCGTGACGGAAAATATTTCTCCTTTTATTTGCCGCATCACGCAGTCATCCGTCCCGAAAGTAAAACTACCAAAGTTCGAGTAGTGTTTAACGCCTCTAGAAACTCTAGTTCGGGTCTCTCTTTAAATGATGTTCTCCACACTGGCCCTACCCTTCAAAATGACTTGATGCTTTTAATTCTCAAATGGAGACTATATAAATTTGTTTTCAATGGCGACATTGAAAAAATGTATCGCCAAATTCTCATCCACAAAGAGGATCAAGATTTTCAACGAATCCTCTTTCGTAGAGCGCCCCACCAACCCATAGAAGACTTCCAGTTAAAAACTGTCACATTTGGAGTAAATTGCGCTCCCTACTTAGCCATAAGAACCCTGCATCGATTAGCACAGGACTCAAGAGAGCAATTCCCTCGAGCTTCGAAAATCCTCCTGCAAGAAACGTATGTGGATGACATACTTTCCGGTGGACATGATCGCCAATCCACTATTAACTCAATGTCTCAAGTCATTCAAGCTCTGAACTCAGCAGGATTTCCACTCAGAAAAATGACTTCCAATGATCCCAAAATTCTCGAAAAAATCCCAAAAAAGGATCTGTTAGACTCTGATTTTTTACGATTCCAGAGTACTAGTTCCACAAAAACCCTTGGAATTCGCTGGAATGCATTGCAAGACTCTTTCTCTTACTCTTTCCAAACGATACCTATATTAAATTCTGCCACAAAGCGCCAAATCCTCTCTGCGATGGCGAAACTTTTTGATCCGGCAGGATGGCTATCGCCAATAATGATTCAGGCGAAGATCCTTCTCCAACAACTCTGGTTGGAAGGAACCGACTGGGATGAATGCGTTAAGGCCAATTCGTTGCAAAAATGGAACGCTTTCAACGAAAATATGAATATGATCGAAAAGATCGAGATTCCTCGCTGGGTTAAATTCTCGCCAGGTGCACAGATTCAACTTCATGGATTCTGTGATGCCTCGGAAAAAGCGTATTGTGCTTGTGTGTACATACGGGCCCAAGATAAGAGCAATTCTATAACTTCGCATTTACTTGTAGCGAAAGGAAAAGTTGCTCCCCTTCAAACAATAAGCCTCCCTCGCTTAGAACTATGTGGCGCAGTCCTCCTTTCTAAGTTAGTAAAACAAATCCGTTTACAACTAGATTTGCAACCCCACGAACTCACTCTATGGTCTGATTCTTCTATTGTGCTCGCTTGGTTGGAAAAGCCCCCCTGTATTTGGAAAACCTATGTAGCAAATAGAACGTCCCAAATTCTGGCAAATGTCGGCAACACAACTTGGCGCCATGTGGCCAGTGCTGACAACCCTGCAGATTTAGGAACCCGAGGTTGCAAACCCCAAGACCTCATTTCCCGCACACTTTGGTGGAATGGCCCACACTGGTTGCAACAATCGCCACATTTATGGCCTAAGACGTCTGCGTCAAGCTCATCTCCTCCAGAGCAGAAAGCAGTAAAAACGTTCCACGCGTCAGAATACCCCGACATTCTCGACCGGTTCTCTTCATTTCCCCGAGCATTGCGAGTCATCGCATATATGTTCCGCTTTTTCCGAAAATTACGAAAGCTCGCAATTCCACAGACTGATTCCCTAACACAGGAGGAAGTCAAATTTGTTAAGCTTCGTTTAATTGTGCTTACTCAGTCGACTCATTTCAGTCGAGAGTATGAAGCATTGGTTACCTCTAAACCCATAAGTAAAAAGAGCTCCCTGCTACCCCTCAACCCACTTCTGGACACAACTGGTGTTCTGAGAGTTAATGGGCGCCTCACTTACTCTGCTTTGAGTTACAATGAGCGCCATCCCATCATAATCCCCGAAAACTCCAGATTTTGCATTTTGTATCTTGAGTTCCTCCATTCAAATCTCTTACATGCGGAGAAACAACTCATGATTCGCATGATACAGCAAGAATTCTATATTCCGAGACTGAAACCCAAAATAAAAAAGTGTATTTTTCAGTGTAAAATATGTACCATCTATAAACAAAAAATACGATCTCAAATCATGGCAGCACTCCCTCCAGAGCACTCTTCCTATTCGTTACCATTTCACACGACCGGGGTTGATTTTGCGGACCCCTTCCAAGTCAAATCCTCCATATTACGTCGTGCCTCACTTCTTAAAGCATATGTTTGCGTTTTTGTGTGCTTTTCAACCAAAGCCATTCATTTGGAAGTGTGCTCGGATCTTACCACGGAAGCTTTCTGTGCAGCTTTTGCCCGATTCGTAGGCCGTCGAGGATTACCCAATAAGATGATGTCAGATAATGGCAAAACTTTCGTTGGGGCGCAACGCGCCTTACGTAACGACTTCTCTCTTTTTCTCAAAACCATTCCAACAACCATTTCCACAAAGTACGCTTCTCAAGGTGTCAATTGGCAATTTATCCCTCCACATGCCCCACATATGGGCTGTTTGTGGGAAGCAGGTGTTAAAAGTTTCAAACTACACCTCAGGAAAGTTGCAGGAACCCATAACTTCACCTTTGAAGAGTTCACTACCCTTCTCATTCGTATAGAGGCAGTGTTGAACTCTCGGCCTCTCTCTTCGATGTCTCAAGACCCAAACGATCTCCTCGCTCTTACACCAGGACATTTTCTTCGGGGTGCTCCTCTTCTCTCACTCCCAGAACCAAATGTTGAAAATCTATCGCTGGCAAGTCGTTGGCAGAAACTAAAGGTACTGCACCACCAGTTCAGTAACCGGTGGAAGAACGAATATCTAAAAGAACTCCATAAAAGATACAAATGGAAGTGCCCACAAAGTAATATTTCCGAAGGAGATATGGTAGTCATCCGAGATGATTTACTTCCGCCTAATGAATGGCGGCTCGGTCGAATAGTCAAATTACATCTTGGTCCCGACAAAAATGTAAGAGTGGCTGATGTTCGCACTCAGAATGGCATGCTGGTACGGCCCATTGTAAAGCTGTGTGTACTACCTTTTAAGTAGAAACTTTATCCCCGACCTCTCTTCTAGTTTTCTCTAAACTACTTTCTCTCCTACATCTTTTAAAGCTTGCTCTAAACTACTTTCCCCGCAAAGTCGGTCCCCACCTCCACATCAATGCCGATTATGTAGCCGATTTCATCCTTTGCGCTACTGTCGAGTGTTTCGAGCAATGACCGTCGACGAGCGGAAACAGGCAGCCCGATCGCATCGATATTGTATCAACTGTCTGGCTACATCACATGTGACAGGTGCATGCACCTCGAATTGGAGTTGCTACAAGTGTGGTTTGGCACATCATACCTTACTACATCCAGCACGCATATCCCGTACGTCGGTGAAGGCTAATCTAAAACGTTCATCAGCAACCGCGTCTATCGCACATCATCGCCATCGCAAATACCACACTCCAACGCGTAGCGAATTGCAAAGCAGAAGCGCACGAGAACGCCAACTCCGTGATCTGGTTGCCACCGCTGTCGCCACCTTGCAAAGAGTTCAAAGCTCCCTCCAAGTTGCATCGATGCAAGGGGCGCGCCATGTTGAAGACATGGATTTAATAGTTTTGTGATGCGTCTAATGTGCGGCGTACTTCATTTTTTTTCCTTTATAAATTTTTGAATTGTGGCAACTCCAGAGCCCAAATATGTAAAAATGTATAGTATTACTACTTTTTTTTGAATTTATGTAATTATAGGTACCGATAAGTATATACGAATTTGATATTTTTATTCTTTTTGAAATCTTACAAGCGTTAAGTCGCATTCTCTCTTCATTTTTTACTTGAATTTTCTTTCATATATAAAATTATTTCTACCATTTAACATTTGTTCTTGTACTGAATTTATTCACAATTAATAAATTATAATTGAAAATTGTTCCTGAACAATTACATTCAACTCGCGCAGTTTTCATTTATCTCATCGAGCAAGTATCACAAACTTAAATATTAAAAGTAAGAATAATGTATAAAAGCAAAAAATCAAAAATTGAAATAAGGCAGGTAGTAGATTTACTGTTGGAGCTTTCAAAAGCTGTCGAAACCTTGATGCTGGAGCCTTCAATATCAACAGCTAAAATCCTAAGTTATGTTGATAGGAGTGAGGAGGAAAATGGAGATAGTTCACAAAAAGAATATATCTTGTAAAATTGTTCTTCTGATAATTTAAAAGAAGAGCTAGCAGTTTGTGTGGTCCAATATAATGTAAGGAACGCAGCCACACAAAGTTTACTTAAAATAGTAAGATACCGTATAAACGGAACACCAAAGGATGCAAACACGTTAAAATCTACTACCAAGATACCACCAGTGGAAAAAATGGAATCAGTTGGATATATCCCCTACGGGGTTAAAGGCTCGCTGACTTTCTAATCAAAAATACTTTTCATTCCATCGAAATTAGCCTGACCATAACTGTTGATGGGCTTCCTTTTCCAAAAAGTTCAAACTTTCTAACTTGGCCTACATTAATAATTGCAGCCTTAAAACGTATTTATATACCTTCTTAGTTTTGGTTTATAACAGGAAAAACGTTGTCAAATTTTCTTTAATCCTTAAATGGTTTCTGATGCATATTTGCATTGTCTGAAAAAAGTCTCATATAAAAAAGTTTTACTGTTTTTCATAAATAATATAATATAATATAAATTACATTCAAAAATTGCAAAGAAGGTTTTCTTATTTTCTAATTTTTCATAACAAATATATTGCCGTGATAAAAAATTTGTGCCTAAAGGTATGGGATAAATAAAATATATTGTTTTTAAAAATTGGTACATATATATTTTGATTCATTCTCCAGATAATTCCCAAAGGTTACTACATGTATATCAAAATTAAGGCACCCCAAGCTAATTTATTTGAAAACTCGTAGAACAAACGTTGTTCGGAATCACAAATACTAGATCTAAGTTTAATTGAAATCGGACGTGTTGCGCATTTAAGGATTAAAAAGAGACTGAATTCGATTTTTTTTATAAATTTTAATTTTACTATGTAGGGGAGTGTGGCTTTAAGTCGGCACTGAAAGAGTTTTTGCCAAAAACAGGGGGTAAACAGGATTTAATGGCATTTTAATGTCTTTGGTAAAGTACTATGATCCTTTGTCTACAATTCTATGTCGATCAGAGCAGTGTATAGTGATTTTCGTAGTCGCAATGCAGCGCAAAGCGAAGAAGTAGATTTTTGGTATTTCTCAAAATAGTGGTCGTTAGCCGGCACCCCCTGGTAATGAGTTGGCACATACTTTTTGTTTGCCCAAATGCAAGAAAAAAAGCAGGCTATGTAAGTTTTGGGAAAAAATGACAAGGTACCCGGATACTTAATATACAATAACCATATACAATTCAATCTAATTTTACTTTACTCAAAAAGAAAAAAAATTAAAATCTGTTAAAACTGATGAAACTACCAAAGAGCGTTCATCGCTCGTTCTAGCCAATTTTACATAAAATAACTAATAAAATCATTTAATTTAAAACAATTTTTTTTTTAGGTGCCTCTGAGCCCACTGTGAGACGTCTGTTTCATTGAAAAATGCAATTGAAACACAATCAATTAAGATAAAATACAAAGAACCTCAGGACAACCTGTTTGGTGCCTACTCAAGACTACGACGAGTTTTTACATATTTCATGCATAACGTACACAAAACAAATCCGAATGAAAAATCGACCTTATTAGGCGAAAGCACATAGAAAACAGAAACTAGTGCACTCAATCAATTGAACTTTTCAAATACTTACACACCCGTAGCAGCTTCACAAAAATGTAAGAAAAATTTGTACCGCGCTCACATTGTCAAGTGAAAACTAAACTGGCAATTGTCAGCGTAAATTAACCCACAGTGCCAACTTATGACCACTCTCCCCTACAATTGAAAAATTAAAACAAAATACCACTTGTGATATGAAATTTTTAAAATTTTAAGTTTGAAGTTGAAAAGCGAAGAAATAAAAAAATCATTGAAAATTTCCTTTTATTTTCGGTGTTTCAATTATATATAAATAATTATTGCTTCTGGCAATACTGTAAATGTCCTTTGAGAACAATTTTCTCAAGTTGATAACTATAATTATTAACATACAAAAAAATACCCTTTTCGTTGAAAATGATATAGTACTCCAAAGAAGGTGCTGTTGAGAATTAACGTTGCAGATTAGAGAAAAGTATTTGATACCAACTTCATCTCAAGTTGATCTCAAACCAAAAAGTTTGTTGGGATCGTATAACTCCAGAACGAATCATATTGGTTGTAAGTGCATAGTTAGGAGCTATTTATATTTCAGATATTACAAAGCTTTTTTCAAGTAATAATTCTACCAGTAAAATTAAATTTAATACTTTACGATCTGCGACTTTTGAAAAAAAAAATTCTGAGGTTAGATCGTATGATCTCAACAGAGTTACACGATCAGAACGCAAAGTTTACATTGCTAATGACGTTTCAGCTGCTTTATATGGCAGTGAACAAAAACTTTTAGCGGGGAAGTATAACGATTTGAAAAGGTTTTGTGAAAAAAATACCATGCCAAAAAGATACCATTCTGAACATTTAAATTTAAGATTTGATGGAATGGTAGAGGATATGCTAGTTGAACATGACGAACGGGACCTCTATACAGAATAAGATGGTACTTTTATTACACATTTGGAATTTAATTTTATTTCATCATTTTATATTAAGGATAAATTTTAGATTGATGACAAGATAAAATTTGTTTACAATATCTTTCCTAAAACGATGTAAAAATATTTAAGTAGATCTTAATTACTGTTATATCGCAGTGAAACACTTTATGAAAGAAATAATTGAACTGAGGAAAATATATTGTTCCACTCTTTTATTTTAGTCGTACCTTAATAATTTTTTGTTGACCGTAATTACATTTATTTCCGAAAACTGTCGATACAGAGTTATTATACTACGCTTTACTTGACAAATATTTAAAAAAAAAAAAACTAATTGGTAACGAAGTCACCGAAGCTTTTCTCGAAACTATGTTTTTAAGGTTGGTCAACTCACTCTTATTCAAATACCCCTCGAAGGATTTGAATGAAATTCATACAGCTTATTGACCAACCCCGCGTAGCGGATATATTCAACTGATTCCATTTTTTCCACTGGTGGTATCTTGGTGGTAGATTTTAACGTGTTTGCATCCTTTGGGGTTCCGTTTATACGGTAGCTTACTATTTTAAGTAGACTTTATGTGGCTGCGTTCCTTACATTATATTGGACCACACAGACTGCTAGCTCTTCTTTTAAATTATCAGAAGAACAATTTTACAAGATATATTCCTATCAACATAACTTAGGAGTAAACAATTTTAGCTGTTGATATTGAAGCCTCCAGCATCAAGGTTTCGACAGCTTTTAAATGCTCCAGCAGTAAATCTACTACCTGTCTTATTTCAATTTTTAATTTTTTTATGTATTGTGTATATATGCATTATTATTAGAGACTATGAAACTGAAATCTAGTTGTTCATATTTCATAGTTTGCTTTTTACTTCATTGCTACTCAGCAGTTCAAGATTTGTTTATCGGGCTTAACGAAACGTCATATTTTTGTCAAAGTGAAAAAGTGACTAAGTCGCAACAATGTAGAAGAAAAATATAATTATGTTTAATCACCCTTATTATGGTTGTCGACGTCGACTGTCGAATGTTCGACAGCTATCAATCGGTATCACTGTAGTCGAGAGTCGATTAAGTAATCTATTACAAATCGGTATTTTGAGAGTCGAATCGACTGTCGACTATCGAAAAAAGGGACAAGTTCTTGTCGATAAAATTTTTGTAGTCGACAGCTACTGGAAAATACTTTTTTTTTTATGTAAAACCTTGAGAAAATAATATAAAACAATAATGAAAGTAACAAATGTAAACCAGTTTGAGGCATTAGTGGCGCATATGTAGAAAAATGTGCCAATGGCTAGGAATTTCAATAAGAGCTTAGAAAAAGTAGACATGAAGCGAGAATGAGCTACTAAGCTAAACAGTTTGGGTCCTCCGGTCCGTGAAGGCGATGGGTGGCATAAGGTAAAAAATGCATTAATCAATTATGTTGAAAAATTCGTAAGAACTTAAGAAACTCATTGATTTTATTTATATATATAAGTTTTCTTCTTTATTTTTTTCATTCACAGTAGCGTTTTCTGCTCGTTGCAATCTATTACAAATATTGTCGAGTCGATTAAGTTTCACAATTCAGATTTTAAGTCGACTCGACATTTCGATTTGCAAAAATATGTATCTGGCAGTGATGGTAAAAAAAAGCAAATGATTTTTTTTAAATACTTTATCTTTAAAAGAAAGAATATTGTATAAAAGCAACAAATTAGAAAGTGAAAAAAGGCAGGTAGTGGATTTTTGATTTTGAAGCCTTCATCATCAATTACCAACCAAAATTATTAATTTTAAGTGATGTTGATATGAGTGAGGAGGAAAATGAAGATAGCTCAGAAGAGGAATTTATTTCGGAAAATTGGTCGTTTGATAATTTCAAACGAAGAAGAGCTGTTAATAATAATAATAAATTGAATTGAAAATTGATATTGCGAATGCAGCTACTTATAATGTCACCATGTAAATGTGATTTAAAATCTACTCTCAAGAGAGAAAATGGGAACAGGGGCCAATATATCCACTACGGGATTGAAGACTCATTAACCGAATTTAAAAACACTTATGATTCCACCGAAATTAACCTAAACATAAATATTGATGGGCTTCCTTTGGCGAAGCATTGTCAAATTTGCTTTACAAAATTGATTATGTATAATTGAAGTTTTAAAACAAAATACCACTGATATGAAGTTAAAAAGCGAAGTAATAAAAAAATAATTTAAAATTTCCTTTTATTTTTAGTGTTTCAAATTAAATATATATCATTATTGCTTATGACAATACTTTACATTTCCTCTGAGACCAATTGGAGAATTTCGTTAGAACTCAAGTTGAGAACTTAAGTTTTCTCCTGTTGATAACTATAATTAGGACCATGCAAAAAAAAACTTTGGTGAGAATGCCATAGTACTCCAATAGAGGTGCTGTTGAGAATTAACGTTGGAGTTTTGAGAAAGGTATTTGATATCAACTTCATCTCAAGTCGATCTCAAACAAAAATGTTTGTTGAGAAAAATATGTGTTTTGTTTCGTTGGCTTTGGTATGTGTTGTCTTATAAGAAAGATTGTACTCTTGTTTCATGAAACAAAATAAAATGTTTTAATTGATCCATTGTGTTTTCACCCTAAATAAAAGCACTCACTTTTGAGAATATGCTTAATTTTTTATTAAAAAATCTTCAATATTGGCCCAGTAATCGTGTCCTCCTTTAACTGCCCCAAAAAAAAAGGTCCTTAGCGGCAACCACTCTCATTTCATCTGTAATCCTCAGAAACAAAAAAAAAACGAAAAGATTATTAAAATTGACACTATAATGTAGTCTTTGTCGAATGTGAGTTTGAAAATATCTTTTGGTTCAGGAGATGTCGAGATATTTTGGTCATCAATTTGAAAAACATGGTTTCGGATACTATTATTAGAGCTACCCGAAAATTTTCGGGTACCAGCAAGTTTTTGGGAGCCCGTTGCCAATAGATTAACTGAAAAAACTTTTAAAATTGAGAGACTACAAAACCCACTTTACACAAATATATTTGTTGTATCGAGTAAACGCTTAAACGGAATCAAAAAACAGTAGTTGTAGACAAAGTAGTAGTAGCAGTTGCACGAAAACAATCCCAAAATATGGTAGAGCCGTATTTTATTTAGTTTATATAGCTAGCATATTTAAAAAATAATTGTATGTAGAAGGCAAGCAATTTTCGGGTACCCGATTTCAAATATTACCCGTAATTTTCGGTTACCCGAATTCAGGTGCTACCCGCAAATTTTCATGTACCCGTTGACCGAAATGCCCGGGTACCCGTGAGATCGGATAATACCCGCGTTTTCGGATACCCGGGAATTTGTATGTGCGGGTATTACCCGACGGGTATCAAGAGCACTAGTTTCGAGAAAAATGCGTTTAAAGTTGAGCAATGACTTGTTCTACGTGTCTGATCCAGTTGCTCCGTGGTGGAAAGCAGCCGTTATTTCTTCGATATTTTTCTTAAAGTTTTCACCAGACATTCTTAAGGCCGCAAGCTTCATGAAAACACAAAAAATGTAAAATCGATTCTTTTAGCTATTATAGGGGTTTGTTCCCACTTAATAGAGGCTAGTGCGCCTTTCATCACCCTTGCCAATGAAATGGTTCGTAACTAAGATAACTTAACCTTGGGTTTTCTGAATTATTCCTAAGATTCGATACTTTATAATTTTTATTTTCAGGCCGCAGCCATGCAACTAAAGCAGCAGCCAAGACAGCCGGTGGGGCAAATGGCAAGGTATGCATAATTTTATTAACACATTGAATAAAACTAGAATCTTTTTAATATATAAGTATATGTTGTTAATTACATAATTAGATCGTTGCTGTTATTGGTGCCGTTGTTGACGTCCAATTTGATGATAATTTGCCACCAATTTTAAATGCGTTGCAAGTTAACAACCGACAACCACGTTTAGTATTGGAAGTCGCTCAGCATTTGGGTGAAAATACTGTACGTACCATTGCCATGGACGGTACAGAGGGGTTGGTTCGTGGACAAAAGGTTCTTGATACTGGATACCCAATTCGTATCCCTGTTGGTGCTGAGACGCTGGGACGTATTATTAATGTAATTGGTAAGTTGTTCAAAAAGCATGTTCCATTCAATGTTAATAAAAATTTCTGATCTATTATTATAATAATATATATATGTATATATATATAATATACATTTTAAATTAATTTCAGGTGAACCAATTGATGAACGCGGTCCAATCCCAACCGACAAGACCGCTGCCATTCATGCCGAAGCTCCAGAATTCGTAGAAATGTCTGTCGAGCAGGAAATTCTTGTGACAGGCATTAAGGTTGTCGATCTATTAGCTCCATATGCTAAGGGTGGTAAGATCGGACTCTTCGGCGGTGCTGGTGTCGGTAAAACCGTACTTATTATGGAGTTGATCAACAATGTTGCCAAAGCTCATGGTGGTTACTCTGTATTTGCTGGTGTTGGTGAACGCACACGTGAAGGAAACGATTTGTACAATGAAATGATTGAATCCGGCGTAATTTCACTGAAAGACAAAACCTCAAAGGTCGCTCTTGTCTACGGCCAGATGAACGAACCTCCAGGTGCTCGTGCTCGAGTTGCTTTGACTGGTCTCACTGTTGCCGAATATTTCCGTGATCAAGAAGGTCAAGATGTGTTGCTATTCATCGATAATATTTTCCGTTTCACTCAAGCTGGTTCAGAGGTGTCTGCTCTATTGGGTCGTATACCATCTGCTGTAGGTTACCAACCTACCTTGGCCACTGACATGGGTACTATGCAGGAACGTATTACTACTACCACGAAAGGTTCCATCACTTCAGTACAGGCCATTTATGTGCCAGCTGACGATTTGACCGATCCTGCTCCGGCCACCACATTTGCTCACTTAGACGCCACTACTGTGTTATCTCGAGCTATCGCCGAACTAGGTATTTACCCAGCTGTTGATCCTTTGGATTCCACATCTCGTATTATGGACCCCAACATCATCGGTCAAGAGCACTATAATGTTGCCCGTGGCGTACAAAAGATATTACAGGATTACAAGTCTTTGCAAGATATCATTGCTATTTTGGGAATGGATGAATTGTCGGAAGAGGACAAATTGACAGTCGCTCGTGCACGTAAGATTCAACGTTTCTTGTCACAGCCATTCCAAGTTGCTGAGGTCTTCACAGGTCATGCTGGAAAACTGGTTCCATTAGAAGAAACCATCAAAGGCTTCACAAAGATCTTGGGTGGTGAATACGACCATTTACCAGAAGTTGCATTCTACATGGTTGGCCCAATCGAGGAGGTAGTGGAAAAAGCTGAACGGTTGGCTAAAGAAGCTGCTTAAAGCAATACATATATACCAAATATAAGTAACTTTAAAATTAAAAAAGAAGAAAATGTAATGAAAATAAAGTTTTCTTCGTGGTTTTTAAACTTAAAATGATTTGCAGAGATGTGAGTAAACTAAGGGAAAAATAACTTGGCTTTCTTTTGTTTGGATTTTACTCCAGTAACTGTCCATTAACTTAAAACGATTGGAAACACTGTTAGTAGTGATGATTCGATACAAGTAAATAGGAGTAAATACTCGATACTTTTCATTCGATTCAAGTACTTTTTTTACTCGATACAATAAGTATTTTACGTGGTATCGAAAAAAATGGTCAGTATTGGATACTCTATACTTTTGGAAAACATTTTATAGAAGAAGCTTAATTATACATATACATTTATAAAACTGAAATATTTTTAACAAGCTACTACAAATTTTCTAACAACTTGTATCTAAACATGAATATCATATAAATTAAATATGTTAAAACTACTCATCATATACAAGTTTTTCTTTTGCGTTGGGCACCTCGTGCGTTTCAAGTTTTAATATCTCAAAAAAATAACTGAGTTTGCCATCAACTTCATGTAATTTGTCTCTTTAAACGAGTAATCGATACAAGTACAGATTCGATACTTTTATCCGATATTTTCGGTGTCATCGACACTTTTATTCTATACAAGTAATGAGTAAAAATATCGATACTATGTGGGTATCGAATCAAGACTAATAGCGTTTTCTTTTCTCGATAAAATGTTGCATTTTTTCTGTACCGTGCGAGGGCTGTAAAATTTCGTGTTCTTTTCTGAAAAACAGGCAGCCATTTCAGAGAATATAGTGTTCTTTTCTACAAAATGTTACCTTCTGAGCGGGGAAAAATGTAACACTTTTGCACTCAAATATATGACGGGGTGACAATGTTGCCCTGCAAATTATTTGATTCTGATAGAGTAGCATTTTTATGTTCTTTTTTTGCACTAAAAATGCATCATTTTGAAGGGTTGAGGGCAACATTAAAAAATTGTTGCCATCGCACGATGCAAAAAAATGCAACATTTAGTCATGAAAAGAAAACGCTATAAATGTTAGTAATATATCATGGCGGTGCGATTATCTTTAATTTCGCGTCATACCAGTGTGAAGAAACGTCGCATATTTCTTCTTTGATCTCTTAATTTAAACTTAACTCTTTATTTTATATTTTAAACCTCTAACCGATAAGCACACATAAGGTTCATTGTGATGAATTGTGAATTTCAAATTCGTTTTTTGACAGATTATAAGTTTAAAGAAGAAGAAGAATTTTTGTGTGTTGTTTCTGCAGAATATCGGAGCGTATCGAACTTGTTTGGAATTGGAAAAAGCACAGAGGGTCAAATTGTGGTAGAGTTCTGCGAAGCTGTTTGGAATGTATTAAGGCCGCAATACATGAACGCTTACCCGTGCTACTATTGAAGAGAGAGTGAAAGGTTTCGAAAAGTTAGGATTTCCTCAATGTTTACGTGCAATTGGTGAGTATTTTCAATAAAAACATTACAAAGTCGTGCTAATACTAATGTACATATATATTCTTCAGATGGTTGTCATATCGAAGTACGCCCCGGCAAAGAGGATGCAGTGGATTATTACAACTACAAAGACTGGTATTCAACAATTCTTTTGGCACTAGTGGACGCAAGGTGTGTTTGTTTACTTGATATAGGAAATTTTGATTCAGTTATGATTTTTGATTATCGTTTTATGTATATAAATGTTGGAGCACCTGGGCGTTGCAGTGATTCCACCGTATACGAAGCATCAAAGTTGAAAAAGCATCTTAATGGTTCCGATTTGTTACGCGAAATGAGTGAGAGAATTAATGGTTTTGATATCCCCATTGTTATTTTAGGAGATTCGTGAAATTTACTGAAGTCTTATCCTTTCCGAATCGAGAAAACTGTAGAGCACAAAAATTTCAATTATGCTTTGTCAAAAAGCCGACGAGTCGTGGAAAACGCATTTGGTCATTTAAAGGAAGATTTCGTAGAATTGGAAAAGGCATAGACAACCATGTTGACAATGCTTCAAAAATTATGAAAGCTTGTTGCCTTTTAATGAAAAGTGGCTTCGAGCACAAGCAGAAGAAACTCAACTTAACAGAGTACAACCAAGCGGTTCTTCAGTTCTCACCGATCTATTAACAGGTCCGGAGGAAATTAGACACGCACTGGCTTTGTACTTCAGTAAGGTTTATTTCATTAACTTTAAAATATACATATAACATAAAGGCTGAATTCCAATATACATTAATGCAAAGCATCAGTGTGTTTTATTACTGAATTATTGAAAAATAGATTTCTCTTTAGCTGCAAATTTACACAACTCAGTTGCACAATGTAATGAATTTTCTTCGGAACCTTTCAGCAGTAAAATGCACTAATACTATGCTTTAATGCATTTGGAGCTCAATCACACTAATTTTTGTTAGAGTGGGTGGAAATGTCATCTAAAAATTTGATGACCCTGCTTTTCAACACTGTCACCACGAACTTGTTACTCTAGAAGCTCAACTTTTTTCCTTTCTAAAGAAACAAGCTCTTTGTCTGTCGCCTCTATTTTTTTTATATGCAGCTCCATTTGTTGGGATCAACTTTTAAAGCAGCTCAACAACTCTCTTTGATCATTTTTTTTTATTTCCAGCTTCGCTCAGCGATGATGACACAGATGTTGACGGCGATCGTCGCGATGTTGATGGCAATGACGATGGTAGCGATGTTGATCTGGAAGGTAACACCAATGGTGACAGAGCCGGCAGGAAAGACGAATATTCAGAATAGTTTAAATTATTTATTGAATCACCTTCATCTATTTATAAAAAATATGAGTTGTATGAATTAATTAACAAAAATTTAATAAAAATATTTCCCAAATATGCTGTCTTCCATCATAAGATCCACATTGATACTCTTGTATATTTCCCAAAATTTCATTAATTTTAGGAAACAGCAGGACTGCCACCGGTAGTGCCCATCGCCACTTTCTCTTTTCTATAATAAATAGCCAAAAATTAAGATTTATATATTAATAATAATAACATTATTTTTACCGGTATTTTGCTGTTAAGTTTGAGATTTTAATTCCTATTTCAGCCGCTGTGGTGGAGACTCGGTGGGGAGAAGCTTGTGTTTGAGGGTTGCTAGTTAAGTACTTCATTTCAGAAGAATTTCATTTGACATTTTTTGTATTTCGAAATTCTTCATTTCAGACGCATTTCAACGAAATGTTAAATTTGCCTTAAATGAACTCTTGTGTGTCCGCACTATATGACGAAAACTCAATTTTCAAGGGATTTTTGGCCAAAATCAAATTTTCAGCTTCCATGTGAACATACTATAAGGGACATATTACACTGGGGAAAGGTTAACAAAGCTACATGCTAAAAAAAAAAACAGTGATTGTGTTGTGAGATTCATTTTTAGCACGAGGGTGGGCTAGGTTAGGTTAGAGTTCCAGCCTTCTGCTTTAAATCATACTTAAGCTCATATTAGGCTCGTTGTGAAACCACAGTATGGCGCGACTCTTCATTTACGAAGTGGAAAACCATAAGGATTCCATAATGAATCTGGATATGTCCTTAATATTTATGGATGATAGCTCGGCATAGTCGCTTTGAAATGACAAAAAGATCCTTATGGCCACCAAAAAATTGTAAATTGAACTTTATTGAAATTTATATCTTTTGAATATATTTTTTGTTTTTTTCACAACATATATATATATTTTTTTTTTCAATAATTATATCAATAGCCACAAACCACTTCGCTTGAAATAGAGACGCCGACTTAAAAATTCAAAAGAAAAACAAAGCGTACGCGATTATCTGCTAAGGCCAAAAGAGTAAAGCTAGTTTTTTGTATATACAAAAATTTTGTATGGAGAATATTTTTGGTCATAGTGAAATAAATAAAGTGAAATAAATAGAAGTGACGCCCTCTTTTCTGTTCACTGACGTCTGCCCAATTCGAAAATTATTCTCTTTTCTCAAAACATTTGATATTTCAGAAGTGAATACAAAAAGTATTAACCCATTGGTACCTGTTGTCGCTTAAAAAGTAATACAATTTAATTTCTCATTTTCTTTCATTTATTTATTTCATTGAACTGAAGTCGATATCACTATAAGTTTGTACTTCTAAATTTTCATTAACTTGTAACATTTTAAATACTTGTGAATGCAACTCTATGTCTAAATTGATCGAAACTTCCGTTAAAAAAAAACCAAACTAATCTCCATTATTTTCACGAGCAACGTCGGAGAAAACACGAATAAGTAAAATTTAAAAAAATAATTTATAAACTGTAATTAGAACTTTCTATTTGTTTTACAGATATTAAAACATACTCAAAATTTCTTAATATATTCGTTTCATTTTTTTCTCCGTTTATTTCGCCGCATCGGAGCGGCTACATCTTTTAATATTTATTCATGAGCGAATAAGTTAGAGCTCAGCCATTTTTGAAGTTCATGAAAAAGACGCCGAAAAACCGTTATAACCTGCGAAGCAAAAAAGGAATCGAAAACGAATGCAAAAATGTCGGAAAAGAATAGCGAAGCAAGCCTTTCTAGCAATGAGGAAGCTGAACAAACAATCATCCCACAAAGTTCAGAAATATCGGAGTTGCGACAGCTGGTAAACAATTTACAACTGTCTCTAGCAGCTTCTGAAAGCCAACGATTACGCCTCGAGCAAGAAATAAATTCACGTGTATCAACTGATTCTGCTGGTGCTACCTTTGCTAGTACACACTCTGCTGATGCACATACGAATTGCCCCAACGTCACTTTCGCCGACGTACACTCTGCCAACGTCAATATTGCCGGCGTACAGCGCCCCAACGTTAATTCTGCCAACGTACACCACTCCAAAGTCACTTTCGCCGACGTACACTCTGCCAACGGCTATATTGCCGGCGTACACCGCCCAAACGTTAATCCTGCCAACGTACACCACTCCACCGTCACTTTCGCCGACGTACACTCTGCCAACGGCAATATTGCCGGCGTACTCCGCCCGGAAGAAGGCAGAGGAGCATAAAGCCAAGCCGTCCGAAGGTACTTCCCAGGAACCTCGAGAAAGGAAAAGGGGAAGCTCGGTCATCACTCCACCGCAAAAACAGGAGGTGAAGAAACCGAGGACGGATACGGTGGTGGCAGGCTCATCTGCAGGAACAGTGGTGTGTGGCAAGACGTACGCGGGGGTTGCGAAAGCAGTTAGGATGGCAGTGTTGCCAAGGGAATATCCCGAGGTAACATTGTCATCCGAGCAGCTTTCGGCCCTAGAAGACGCCATCCTGGAGGAGGTGGCAAAGGGATGGGCACACAAGCTGAAGTTTGAGGGTATCCATTTCAGGCCGGGTTATCTACTCATCGACTGCAAAGATGTGCAGTCAGCCGAATGGCTGAAAGGAGTAGCCCCGAAGCTAACGGCCTGGAATGGACCCCCTCTCATTTCATGTGTAGGTGATGATGTTCCCAAGTCGCACGTGGTGACTATTTTCTTCCCCAGGAGCCTGGGCCAGACGTCAGAACGGATACTGGCCCTACTCAATGCCCAAAACGAGGGCCTCCGAACGAACCTCTGGAAGGCATTGAAGGCTCGTGAGGAAGGAAATGGTTAGTTACTGACGATAAGTATGGATGAGCTATCGTTTGAAGCCATCCGTACTTCAGGGGGCGTCATCAACTACCGGTTTGGTGAGGTCACGGTGCACGGGGTGCACAAACGGGCCACGGAAGAGGACACCTCGAATCCCGAGCCAGAAGCAGTCAGCAATGACGAGCTGAAAGCAACGGAAAGAGTGCACTCAGCCGTGGTCGAGGTGGAGGTCGATACTCTACCAACATCAGCCGCGAGCGAAATGGAAGGCATAGTACTCCCATCTTCGACCGCGACTGAAGTTGAGGGAATCGACCTCTCCCTTCTCAATATGGACTGCCCCATAGATGAGGAGGAAGAAAGGATGTTGTTGAGTGGCAGTAGTAGGGGCAAAAGCCCCGCTAAGTAAGCTCTATGAGCAGTGGAACAGGCATCAAATGTGCCCAGGTTAACGTCCACCACGCAAGAGCCGCCTCGGCGGTGATTTCAAAATTTAACCTGAGCCTGATACTGATCCAAGAACCCTGGCATTACCAAGGTGCAATCAGAGGAATGGCCTGTAAAAACGGCAAGGTAATTTGGGATAACAGGCAGGATAATCCAAGGGCCTGTATTCTAATTAGAAACAACATTAATTATGTTTGTCTTACAGAATTCATGACGCGGGACTTAGTTCCAATTCAAGCCCACCTTAACATCGAGGGCAGAAAACGCGCCATAGTAGTGGCATCGGCATATTTTCCGGGTGAGGAGTCGTCACCACCGCCGCCAGAAGTGAGGCAACTGGTGGATTATTGCAACAGGCACAGACTGCCGCTTCTCCTCGGATGCGATGCGAACGCTCACAGTACCATATGGGGCAGCACAAACGACAACAGCAGAGGTGAGTACCTTTTAGAATTTATCTTATCCGCTAATCTAGAAATATTAAACGTAGGGAATGAACCTACGTTTGTTACTAGAGTTAGGAAAGAAGTATTAGACATAACAGTATGCAGTCCAAATATTGTAGGACTAGTCAAGAACTGGAGGGTATCCAAAGAGGACTCACACTCTGATCATAAAATCATAGAGTTCCTCCTAGAGGGCACAAGTACCGAAATACCGTCCTTTAGAAATCCCAGGAAAACAAACTGGACAGAATACATAGAAGTACTTAAGTGTAACTTAGAAGGTACTAAATCGTGCAAGGTGATAAAAAATCATCATGAGCTCGAATATTCCGTAAATGAACTTAACGAAGCAATACTAGATGCTTTCGAGGGCAGCTGCCCGGAAAAAGCGGAAAGTCTAGGAAAGGACGCCATATGGTGGAATAGTACCCTAAGTGACATTAGAACCGAAGTACGTAGGCTCCATAATGGAGCAAAACGGAGCGGACAATGGCAAGCTTATAGGAATAAACTAACAGAATACAATAAAGAAATTAGGAAGGCTAAAAGAACTAGCTTTAGGAACTTCTGCGACAATATCTCATCTCTACCTGCTGCATCAAGGATATATAAAACCTTTGCAAAAGCAGGGCAGGACATGAGAATGGCGCTGAAGAAATCAGATGGCAGCTTCACCTGTAATGAAAAGGACGAACAGAATTGCTACTAGCAACACACTTCCCTGGAAGTGTCGGGCTAGATAGCAGGAATTCAGAGGAGCAGCCTAGAAGAATAAACAGAGTAGACAGGAAGGTAGCAGCAGAAATATGCTCTGCGCCTAGATTGGAATGGGCGTTAAACACTTTTCAACCATTTAAATCACCTGGTCTTGACGGCATATTTCCTGCTCTATTACAGAAGGGCATAAAGGAAATATTGCCATTCCTTATTAATAAGAAGGGAGAAGTAGCCTCGCTTTTGGGTACATACCAACAGCTTGGCGAAGGGCAAAGGTGGTATTTATACCAAAAGTGGGCAAAAAAGATACCACCAACCCTAGGTCCTTCAGACCTATAAGCTTAGCATCGTTTATGTTGAAAACACTTGAAAAGGTGGTTGACAACTTTATACGATGTAAAGTCTTAGACACAAATCCATTGCACCCCAATCAGCATGCATATAGAGCAGGCAGGTCTACCGAGACAGCTCTGCATGACTTAGCGGGGAAGATTCAAGGGGCACTAGATATGAAAGAAGTAGCAGTATGTGCTTTCCTGGATATAGAAGGAGCTTTCGACAACACCTCGCACGAGGCTGTCAATAACTCTCTAAGGCGAAGAGGAGTAGATAACACAACATCTAGATGGATGTCAGAAATGCTCTCCTCTAGAACAGCTGAGATGGAAACAGGGCTAGGTACCATATCAGTCAGCACAACCAGAGGATGTCCACAGGGAGGAGTATTATCACCTCTAATGTGGAGCCTGGTAGTAGACGAACTTTTAATGAAACTCTCAGAGGCAGGCATAGACTGTCAAGGGTATGCGGACGATATAGTCCTCGTAGCCAGAGGGAAATTTGAAGAAACTCTCTGTGACATTATACAAAGAGGGCTAGGTATTACTATGAGATGGTGCAGGTCGGTAGGGCTAAATATTAACCCTGCAAAGACCACTATAGTTCCATTTACCAGGAAAAGATCGCTCCCGCGCTGGAAACCGATATCACTAGCTGGGGAGATTATTTAACAAAAGCCAGAGGTAAAGTATCTGGGCTTAGTATTAGATAGTAAACTCACATGGAAAGCGCATGTTGAAGCAGTGACAAGTAAAGCCACTCGCGCTCTAATGGTATGCAGAAGGTTAGCAGGGAAAACTTGGGGATGTAAACCAAGTGTACTGCGCTGGATGTACACAATGATGGTAAGGCCAATCATTACATATGGAGCATTAGCGTGGGCAAGGAGAACTCAACCAAAAACAGCAAAAGCTAAATTGGGGAAAGTTCAAAGGTTGGCATGTATCTGTATAACAGGAGCGATGAGAACATGTCCGACTGCTGCACTAGAGGTACTATTGGAGCTCACTCCATTACACCTCGTGATAGAGAATGCCTCCAAGGCAGCAATCGTAAGAGGAACAAGAAATAAAAGGTTGACGAGGAAATCTATAGGGCTTGGAGACCGAGATAACCCGGCGAAAGACAACTATCTCTTGGACTGTCCCCAGGACAGAATGGACAAACAGTATAGTTTTGAGAAACACTTCGTTGCAAAACTTAGTAGTAAGAACGAATGGGAGGGTGTAGAGTATAACTACACACTCAAAGAACACACGATTAAGTGGTATACAGATGGGTCACGTACCGAGGATGGAACTGGGGCAGGAGTATTTGGGCCAAGAATCAAACACTCTGAGCCGATGGGGAAGTATTCTAGCATCTTCCAAGCTGAAATTCATGCAATTAGCACATGTGTGCAATTCAACCTGGATAGACAGTACAAACGGCAAGATATCGCTATCATGTCGGACAGCCAAGCAGCCATTCGAGCATTATGCTCCTTTGAGATCACCTCTAAGTTGGTGTGGGACTGTTTGAGCAAGCTCAATCAACTGGGCAATGACAACAAAGTCGCTCTATGTTGGGTCCCTGGACACGCAGGAATTGAGGGTAATGAGCAGGCAGACGAGCTTGCAAGAAAGGGGGCAGCAACCACTTTCGTGGGACCTGAACCCTTCTGTGGAATAGGAGATAGCGTAATCAGGGAATTACTCAGGCAAGAAGAGAGGAACAAGAGGCAAGAACTCTTTACCAATCTTACGGGACTGAGGCAATCCAAAGCGCTTTTAGGTAATTATAATAAGAGTAGATACGCATTCTGCATTGGTCTCAACAAAAACAGTTTGCGCATATTAGCTGGTATTCTGACTGGGCATTGCGGGCTCAGAGAACACCTTTGTAAGATAGGGGTTGAGCAAAGCTCAATTAGTAGGTTTTGTAATGAGGAAGACGAATCATCAGAACATATTTTAGCTCAATGTGGAGCACTGATCCACAAAAGAAGGAAATGTCTGGGCATGCACCAAGTGCCCAGTACCGAACTGGCATCCATAGATCCGGGCGCAATACTCAAATTTTTGAGGGAGACTGGACTGGATGAGGTACTCTAGGCAGATTAGACTAGAAAGAAAAGAGGGACGTACAATAGATCTTATAGGTCGCGGTACAACGACAGAAACCTCTATAATACAATACAATACACCGCCCAAACGTTAATCCTGCCAACGAACACCACCCCAACGTAACTTTCGCCAAAGTCAATACTGCGGACGTTCACTCTATCAACGCACGCTCTGCCAGCGTACGCTCAGCCGAAGGTCATTATACCAACGACGTTTCTAGTATTGCTTACTCGGCCAACGTGACCGCCAATGTCCCTAGCGCCACCGGCAGTTGTTCCGCGAGCAAGTCAGCTAATTTTGATTATGGTAAATCTTGGTTTGCTTGTGCTAATGGCCCAAGCACCGGTAGAGGTGTAGCTTCAGCTTCGCCAAACCTTGATAATAACTCATATAATAAACCCAATTATGATAATATTCCTAATTTCAGTCAAAATACACAGTTTAATTTTCCGCCAGCACAATCACGACAGCCATGGACTCCTGGGTGCTGTCAACCATTTGCACGTAAGCTACTGGACCTGCCTGAATTTCATGGATTGCCAGAAGAGTGGCCACTATTTTCTACAGCCTACAGAGAAACCACGACAGCATACTGCTACACTGAGCTTGAAAATTTATTTCGTTTACAAAAATCGCTAAAAGACACTGCGCGTAATAAAGTGGAATCTCTTCTAATTCATCCCTCTCTGTAAATGCTGTCATGTCAACGCTAGAGTTTCATTACGGTCGACCAGAACTCCTAATACGAAGCCAGATTGCCAAAGCACGGTCATTTCCAATTATCACTTTAGGAAGAATTTCAGAAATCGTTAACTTTAGCACATTGGTGTCAAATCTGTCAGCTTTCTTGGAAAACGCCGGAGCAATGCCTCACTTAAACAATCCGACTTTGTTGGAAGAGTTGGTAAGCAAGCTACCATTGAACAAAAAAGAAGAGTGGATTCGTCACATTTTTACTATAAATCAGCCATATCCAAGTGTTAGAGATTTTAGCAACTGGTTGCAGCAAACTGCTTTATTCGTATCTATGGCAGCTGATGTTATACCAGCAAAAGTTTCTACAAACGACCAGTTGAGCCAAAAATACAATAAAACGTCAAAACCGGTGTTGACTGTGACATCGGAGGAGCGGTGTTGCATCGTATGTAAAAAGGATCATAATTTAAGCCAATGTTCACAATTTAAAAACATCGAATACACAGAACGATGGAAACTTATCAAAACTAATCGCTTATGTTTTTCTTGCCTACGCGCCGGCCACAACCTTCAAAACTGCTCTAACCGTCGAGAATGCGGGATCTCTTCTTGCCGAAAGTTTTACAGTCGTTTACTGCACAACCCCAATGTTAACACCACCAAAACAAACAACACTGAAACTGTCGAAACAGCTGTCTCAACCATCAGTGCCTTTCAAACTGTGCAAACAGCTGGATTTTGTAGCACGAATAACAATAAACGTTCTGCAAAGAAAACACTATTGAAATTCTTGCCCGTTACTTTGAGCGGACCAAAGGGTGATTTGGAGGTAATTGCGTTTATCGACGATGGTGCCAAAGTGTCCCTAATTGAAGAAAAGGTTGCTGACGTACTGGGCTTAAGAGGAAAATCTAATTTGCTCTCTTTGAAGTGGATTGGCAACCAAACTTGCAGCGAAGTGTCTCGGCAAGTAAATGTTGAAATAGCAGGCGTTTATGAAGGTGCAGACAAATTGCAGATGAAGGGAGTGCGTACCACAAAGAAACTATTTTTGCCACCGCAAACATTGGATTTAGAAAATTTTATGCAACAATACGAAGAACTAAGAAATATTCCAATTGCAAATTACGTCAACGCGATACCGCAACTTCTAATTGGTGTGCCTCATACAAATTTAGTTCGTGCGCACAAAGTAATGAATTTCGATGAGGGTTTTACAACGCACGAAACAAAATTGGGGTGGACATTGTTTGGTTCGAATGAAACATGTTTCGATGACGCTATTGTCGGTCATGTTCACATTGATGAGTCCCTTATGGATGAGCTACACAAAGATATGTTTGCTTATTTTAATTTAGAAAATTTTGAACCGAAGCCATTGCCGAGTGTCAAGTCAAGGGCTGATGAAAAAGCCGAGAATATCCTTCATGAAACCACAAAAATGGCAAATGGACAATATGAGACTGGGCTTTTATGGAAAAGCGATGATGTCAAATTTGAGCAGAGTTATGACGTGGCTCTGAAGCGACTTGAGTTAATAGAAAGAAAAATGCAGCGTGATTCGGATTTTAATGCGTGGTATAGAGGAAAAATTGAAGATTATATAAGTAAAGGTTATGCAAAAAAGTTGTCGCCTATAGAGGCTGGGTGTGTTGATGAGCGTTTATGGTATTTACCTCACTTTGCTGTATACAATATTAATAAAGGTAATAAGCCACGATTAGTTTTTGATGCGGCTGCGAAAATAAATAGCATGTCGTTAAACTGCACGCTGATGAAAGGACCTGATGAGTACCAGCCAAAATCTTTGATTTCAACTTTGTTTCTATTTCGTCAAGGTAAATTTGCAATCTGTGGCGATATACGGGAAATGTTTCACCGCATTAACATCAGAAAAGAGGATCAAAACGCACAAAGATTTTTATGGCGCGAAGGTGATCAGTCCAAGCCTCCTGATGTGTATGTAATGAACGCGATGATATTTGGTTCTATATGCTCGCCGTGCTCCGCCCAATATATTAAAAATTTAAATGCTGAGAAGTATCAAAGCGAATATCCAAGGGCGGTTGAGGCCATTATCAATCGGCACTATGTAGACGATTATGTGGACAGCTTCGATACTATTGAAGAGGGCATAAGCATAACTCAAGATGTAATAAATATCCACAGTTCAGCTGGTTTTGAATTGAGAGGTTTTGTTCCAAATTCGCCGGAGCTGCTGCAAGCTATTTCTGCGAATACTGTTTTGTCACATGGACTCGCCTCAAAAAATATGTGCCATAGTGAATCTGTAGCTGAAAAGATTCTGGGCATGCATTGGAATCCCCGAAACGATAATTTGTATTTTAATCTTCTTTTTTCTAGAGTTCCAAAAGCCATATTGGATGGAAGTCGTCGACCAACAAAAAGGGAAATGCTGAGTGTTATAATGTCTATATTCGACCCCATTGGTTTTTTATCAAATATACTTGTGGTCCCCAAAATTTTGATGCAAAGGTTGTGGCATTTTAATATTGACTGGAATGAACCAATCCCAGATGAGATTCACGATAAATGGTATCAGTGGTACGCAAATTTGAGCAAAGTTAAGGAATTCGAGATACCCAGGTGCTATCATCCAGAATTCACCAACTCCAACGCCGACATACAGTTGCATGTATTCACTGATGCAAGTGAATATGCGTTTTCTGCCGTTGCATATTGGCGTGTGCGCTATAATGATGAAGTGAAAATTGTATTCGCCGCAGGTAGGTCACGCTGCAGTCCCATTAAATCCCTATCCCAAGGCTTGAACTGCAGGCAGCCGTGCTAGGCATACGGCTGAAGGATACAATTGAAAACTTCCATAGCGTAAAACCAAAAAAGATTATGTTTTGGTCAGATTCCAAAACTGTCATCCAATGGATTCGATCTGAATCTAACTGAATCTACAAACAATTTGTTTCTCATCGTATATCCGAAATTTTACATTCGTCTCGTGTAGAGCAGTGGAGATGGATGGGTACCATCACTAAATCCTGCTGATGATGCAACCAGGCCTAAAATATCAGAGACGTTTTCTTCGGACTGCTGATGGATAAAGGGGCCGCCGTTTCTGAAATGTGAGGAAAACAGTTGGCCTTTAATGCCAAAGGATATGGCGGAGTATGATGGAGAAGAAAAGCATTCAAAACTACTCTATACAGTAGAAACTGCCGTTGAAGTCGTCCCTTTCGAGAATTATTCGAATTACTATAAATTTTTAAGGATTATGTCCTGGGTCAGATATGCAGTTTTGAAATTTAAGGAAAAATGTTCTGGCAATAGAAATAAGTTGTATAACAGCAAATGAAATTAAGGCTACAGAAGTTATGCTTTGTCGATTGGTTCAAGAGGCTATGTATCCAGAAGAGATGGACTTGTTACGAAAGGGCTTACCAGTAAACAAATCAAGTTCGCTCTGTAAACTAACACCGGTACTTGATGAGGATGGCGTAATGCGCCTTGGTGGTCGCGTCGATAACGCGGAATGGTTGCCGATGTGTGCAAAGAGGCCTATAATACTTCCTAAAGACCACGCTTTGTCGTATCTAATAGCGCGCCATTATCATGAAATATTTTACCATCAAAATCAAGAGTCAATCATAAGCGCGATTCGGTACAAATTTTGGATCCCAAATATTCGTCGCCTTGTACAATCAACAAAAGGTAAATGTCAACTTTGCAAAAATTTAAAAGCTACTCCCGAAATACCTCTGATGGGGCAAATACCGGAAGATCGTCTCACTCCGTATGTGCGGCCATTTTCTTACACCGGTTTGGATTATTTTGGACCAGTTACGGTTTCAATCGGCCGACGGCGAGAGAAACGGTGGGTAGCTGTATTTACTTGCCTGACAATAAGTTAGTTAGCTAAGAACTTATCAGCGGATTCGGCTATACTGTGCTTGCGAAATTTTGTAAACCGCAGAGGCGTTCCTGTGCGAATAAGAAGCGACAGGGGCACTAATTTTATAGAAGCAAGTAAGGAGGAGTGGCTGTATGTGGAAAGAGGCCTTGGTGTGGAGTGTACTCGGCGTGGCATTGAGTGGGTTTTCAATTCTCCAGCTAACCCATCGGCTGGGGGTATTTGGGAGCGGATGGTAAGAGCACTAAAACGAGTTTTATCATTCACGCTAAAGGAGCAGGCTCCTCAAATTGAAACTCTTCAAAGCCTTCTTATAGAAGCAGAAAACTTAACAAATTCTCGACCGCTTACACATGTGCCAATAGGAAGCGAAGATGCTGAACCATTGACCCCAAATCACTTTATCTTAGGATGCCCAAACTATGTCCAAACCACTGCCGTACCAGATAAAGCATGTTTGAAAAAGCAATGGCATATATTACAGCAATTGAAGGAAACCTTTTGGAAAAGGTGGATGTTGGAATATCTGCCTTTGTTAACTCGTCGTACAAAATGGCATCAAAAGGTAAAGCCTATACAAGTTGGAGATATCGTTGTAATCTGCGATGATAACGAGAGCCGAGGGCAATGGAAGCGTGGAAAAGTACTTCAGGTATATCCGGCACCGGATGGGCAGGTACGATCGGCGCTGGTCAAGACGATTCTCGGGACTCTGCAAAGGCCTGCGTCAAAACTAGCTGTACTAGACGTTATTGGTGATTCTCCAGCAGCGGCTTCGAATCACGGGGTGCGGGATGTTGTCGCTTAAAAAATAATACAAATTAATTTCTCATTTTCTTTCATTTATTTATTTCATTGAACTGAAGTCGATATCACTATAAGTTTGTACTTCTAAATTTTCATTAACTTGTAACATTTTAAATACTTGTGAATGCAACTCTATGTCTAAATTGATCGAAACTTCCGTTAAAAAAAAACCAAACTAATCTCCATTATTTTCACGAGCAACGTCGGAGAAAACACGAATAAGTAAAATTTAAAAAAATAATTTATAAACTGTAATTAGAACTTTCTATTTGTTTTACAGATATTAAAACATACTCAAAATTTCTTAATATATTCGTTTCATTTTTTTCTCCGTTTATTTCGCCGCATCGGAGCGGCTACAGTACCAGTACAATATGTAAATAAAATAGAAAAATTTGAAAGGCCCAAAAATTTTTTAACATTTATAAACAAGATCTTCGAAGGCGTTTGTAACAACCATGTGCATAATGAGAACCAAGGATTTAACCCAAAACTTACAGTTTTTTTTTGTTATGTACGCCATTCAAATCTACCTCTCCGAAATTTAAATAAAATTATTTAGAAATCGGTAAAACTATATAAAATATAAAGAGGACATTTATGAGGAAGATAATTGTAATAGTATTGTATTTTGCTTATTTAAATATTTTATAGTACCACACTCTACAAAATATTTGGAGAGCTTTTATTTGAAAAAACAAACAACAAACGAAAGGTTTATTGTTTTTTGATACTTTTATTTCATTAATTTATTTGTGTACAGCTGACGAAAATGGGTTAAGAGAGTTTTCTCTCATAAACAAAATTATTTGTCAAAATTTATTGAGCGAATACTTGTCATAATTGTCAAATCTCAGAAGACCTGAGAATATTTCAGATTACTTTCTGCTATCTGCCATACTGTATACTGTGATTTTTGGTCTATTTGTCTCTTTCTTACATTTTCATTTTTTATGCAAAAATAGTATGTAAGTTTAATTACCTTATTTTATTCTAAATAAGGTAATTTGTTCTTTTATGGTATTTTGATACTTTTGTTTTGCAGCCAAATGGTGCTTGAATTTTTATATGCTGGTGCGACTAAATTTTGGAAAAAACAAGTTTATGGAAACGTCCATTGTTCCATGCGCATTTATGTTAACAATGGACCAAGTAATTCATAAAAGCTCTTGAGTTAAAATTTTATGCAGAGACGCGTTGTAAGGACTAAGTTTTAGGAAAAAATTATATTTGAAGATATTTTCTTGTGTTTTATTTACTTTTTTATCTTACTTTTCTTTAATTTTAGTTTTAACAATTTCATTGAAACTTGGGATTTGATTTCAATTGGTGGGCAGCACCCCAATTAAATTTCCAAAAATGAAGAAAAAACTTACTTCAAATTGAACACCATGGTTGCATGAAAGGAGCACATTTTTCTTCATTTTGAGGAAAATTTACATAAACGAGAGAAATTTTCGTGGATTTAAATTGAGGAAACTTTTTCTTTGTTCTAAAGATGGGTATTTTTCTGGGTGCAGAAGTTTAAATCTGCTTGTGGCCAGAGATGGGCGTTCGCACATGTACGGGAAGACAGTTTCAGAGCCGTGTAGCCCCGATAGAAGTCATTGAATGGCAATCCTACACCCAGAGAAATACTTACCTCGTTTGAAGAAAAACGGCTGTCAAATTGAGGAAAAATGGGAATGATGTGGCGCCATAGAAATGGTTTTTCATTTAGATATACAAAATTTCTTTGAATTGAGGAAATATTTTTCCTTTATTTTAGACAATATTTTCTATGAAAGAAGGAAGTTTTCTATAAATTAAAGAAATATGTCTTCAATTTGTAGAAATTGCGTTTTTCAAATGAAAATATTTTATTTCAATATGAGAAATTGTATATAATTTAGATAAAATTTTCCTCAGTTTGAGGAATAAGTTTCCATAAATTGAAGTCAATTTACCACCTTTTTAGAAAAAAAAATCCTCAATTAATGGAATATTTTCTACAATTTTGTTTTAATTAAAAGGCATAGAAATCATTTTTTTTTTTACTTTTATTCATTCATTATTTTATTTTTAATAAGTATTAAGGTTTACATTCATACGTATTTTTACATACATTACAGGCGTCATCGCCTTGAAATGATCAAAAGTTCCTTATGGCCATCAAAAAATTATAAATTGAAGTTTATTGAAATTTATTTTTTTGATACTTCTATTTCATTTATGTTTTTTTGTACAGCTGACGAAAATGGGTTAAGAGAGTTTTCTCTCATAAACAAAATTATTTGTCAAAATTTATTGAGCGAATACATGTCATAATTGTCAAATTTCAGTAGACCTGAGAATATTTCAGATTACTTTCTGCTATCTGGCATACTTAACGCTCGTATCTTTTTTCCGACCAAAAACTGTATATTTCCACCAAAAATTTTTAAAAAACTGTAAATCGATTTGAAAAAACTGTATATTTCCCGGTATCAATTTTTTCAAAGAAAATTAACCAGGAAAGCAATTTATCCATCATCTAAATCGTCTTCGTTCTCGATTTTCATATCACCTTTTTTAGTTGTACTGAATTTGTGCTTTGAAGAAATTTGACGAAGCGATTCCGGCTTTGCTATGAGGTATTTATAGAAATCAATGCATAAATATTTCAAGTTACATTTGACGATAAGAATCGCCTTCAATGTTTCCACTTCTTTCAAAGGCATACTAGCAACGAGTTGCCCTTGTTCTCCGACACGTTTTGCATTGTGATTGATAAATTTGAATTTCGTAGTATTCAAAAATTGTATATTTTTTCCCTGTATAAACGCGGTATTTTGATAAAAAAAGGGCGGTATGCGGTTTTGGAGTTGAAAAAGCGGTATACTACCGCGAAAAACTGTATTGATACGAGCGTTAGGCATACTGTGTGCTAAGGCTAAAAGAGTAAAGCTAGTTTTTGTTTATACTAAAATTTTGTATGGAGAACATTTTTGGTATATTCGTATCTTTCTTACATTTTCTATACAACTAAATTTGTAAAAATGAAGACATAACTTACTTCAAAATGAACGCCATGGTTGCATGAAAGGAGCACATTTTTCTTAATTTTGAGGAAAGTTTACTTAAACAAGAGAAATTTTCGTGGGTTCAAATTGAGGAAACTTTTTCTTTGTTTTAGAGAAGGGTATTTTCTGGGTGTAGTTTTTCAGCGTGTCTCCCCATTATGCAGTGTCCCGTGAGCATCGAAGTCGTATTGCTGATGGAGTTTCTACTAACGTTGAGTAGCTGTTTAGTCCTTCTATTGTCCATAGTGGTCCATGTTGGCCTAGTAGTACCACAAATATGCTCCGCTACCCAGGATATTTTTGTTCCTCTACTCCCAGAAGAATACAAATGAATAATATTTTATTTCAATATGAGAAATTGTATATAATTAAGGTAAAATTTTCCTCAGTTTGAGGAATAATTTTCCATAAATTGAAGTCAATTTACTATCTTTTTAGAAAACAAAAATCCTCAATTTATGGAATATTTTCTACAATGTTGTTTTAGTTAAACGGCATAGAAATCATATTTTTTACTTGTATTCATTTATTATTTTATTTTTAATAAGTATTAAGGGTTATATTCATACGTATTTTTACATACACTACAGGCTTCGTCACCTAGAAATGACCAAAAGTTCCTTATGGCCATCAAAAAATTATAAATTGAAGTTTATTGAAATTTATATTTTTTCAATATATTTTATTTATTTATCATTACTTATCACACCCAGAGAAATACTTACCTAGTTTGTAGAAAAACGGCTATCAAATTGAGGGAAAATGGGAATAATTTGGCGCCATAGAAACGGTTTCCTCATTTAGATATACAAAATTTCACAACCGCTTCGCATGAAATAGAGTCGCCGACTAAAAAATTCAGAAGAAAAGCAAAGCGTACGCGATTGTCTGCTAAGGCCAAATGAGTAAAGCTACTTTTTTGTGTATACCAAAATTTTGTATGGACAACATTTTTGGTATATTCGTCGCTTTCTCACATTTTCTATGCAACTAAATTTGTAAAAATGAAGAAATAACCTACTTCAAATTGAACACCATGGTTGCAAGAAAGGAGCACATTTTTCTTCATTTTTAGGAAAATTTACTTAAACGAGAGAAATTTGCGTGAATTCAAATTGAGGAAACTTTTTCTTTGTTTTAGAGATGGGTATTTTTGTGGGTGTAGCTTTAATCTTTTGGCCTTAGCAGACAATCGCGTACGCTTTGTTTTTCTTTTGAATTTTTTAGTTGGCGTCTCTATTTCAAGCGAAGCGGTTGGCTGTTGATATATTTTGTGAAAAAAAAAATATATTGAAAAGATATACATTTCAATAAACTTCAATTTATAATGTTTTGATGGCCATAAGGAACTTTTGATCATTTCAAGGCGACGACGCCTGTAGTGTATGTAAAAAGACGTATGAATGTAAACCTTAATACTTATTAAAAATAAAATAATAAATGAATACAAGTAAAAAAAAAATAATTTCTATGCCTTTTAATTAAAACAAAATTGTAGAAAATACTCCATAAATTGAGGATTTTTTTTTCTGAAAAGGTAGTAAATTGAATTCAATTTATGAAAAATTATTCCTCAAACTGAGAGAAAATTTTACCTAAGTTATATACAATTTCTCATAATGAAATAAAATATTATTCATTTGAAAAACGCAATTTCTACAAATTGAAGACGTATTTTTTTAATTTATAGAAAACATCCTGCTTTCATAGAATTTTTTCTCTAAAATAAAGAAAAAATATTTCCTCAATTCAAAGAAATTTTGTATATCTAAATGAGGAAACCGTTTCTATGGCGCCAAATCATTCCCATTTTTCCTCAATTTGATAGCCGTTTTTCTTCAAACGAGGTAAGTATTTCTCTGGGTGTAAGTAGTTTTGCTTAACACTAAATTAACGAACAAAATTAAAAACTTATTTTTACTGAAACACGCCATTTTGACGGGTTTTCGGTACCGATACCAAATATCGGTATGTGGTACCGATATTTGAACTTAGGGTATCCAACATAAAATAAATTGGAAAAAATATTCATATCAATAAATCACTAAAATTCATCATGATTTTCAAAAAAAAAAATTTATTTCCCGTGTTAAATACATCTAAATTTAAACTGTTAAGTTGGCGTTGCAGTTACCCGAAATATCTATGTGTCCAGGTACCTAATATAGGTGGATCTACAAGTGACTCGACAAAAAGCTGAGTGAAGATCGACAGTCAAAAACAAGCTTTGTTGTTGTGAAAAGAACGGCAGGGGACTTGATTGCTGCTTGGTTGTCCGTGTAACTGCGGATATTTGAATCGAATGCATCATTGTAAATAAGACGCTTAATAAATAGCTATTACTTCCGCCTGAAAGACGCTGCAATGGTCAGGAAGTCGGGAAGAGAGTCTGAGATCCAGCTTGCTAGAGAAGATGCCACAGCCGACTCTTTCCTTCAATTTGGACCCATCTGTATGGATGCCAATTGAATTGTCAGGGACCACTTCGTTATTAACGCATTCCTTTTTACTGGGGATGTGGGTGAAGAACGTGTGGGTAGAGCAAATATAATCTACGTTAGTTGGTACGGACATATCGTGGATTAGAATCTTGGCATGGCTTATGTTCGACCTAGTTCAGCGAATTGAAGCACTGAGTCTGCCAATAGAGCACTTAGCTTGTTGCTTAACCTGAACTGAAGCCCAACAAATTAAGGCACTGAGTCTGCTAGCCGAGCACTTAGCTTGTGTCTTATTCTGAAGTGAAGTTGGTAACCTATGAAGGATTACGAAGATGTCATCCTCATAAACACTGTGCTCACAGCCACATTCCAAATAAGAAGGTATAATACGCCTCCTTGCGATGTGCCTCTATTGACAACCTTTTTAACGTGATAATGTCCAATAGAGGAGCTGATGACACGTGTTTTAAGTAGTTGTCCTATAAATCTAACGAGATTAACATCAAGATTAAGATTTATTAAAGCATTAACGACAGCGTCGGAGTAGACGTTGTTGAAAGCCCCTCGATATAAAGATTGCAATGTTCTTTGTTGGACAGTGATTTCTCAACTTCCTCATTGAGTACATGTAGCGCTGTTTCCAAAGACTTGCCTTTAGTATAGGCATGCTGTGGCTGGGATATATGAGTGGGATTGATTGAGCTGCTGATATAAAAAATCAAGAACGTATTCTAATTTTTTTAAGAAAAAGGAGGGCAGACTAGTCTGTCTGGTCCTTTGGTTTGGTGTGCGACGCCTTCCCTGCTTTGGGTATGAAGACTACACGAGCCTCCAGCTTTTGGGAATGTACGAGATTTTCAGGCAAGAATTATAAATTTTCAATAGCCAGGAAGTGACATTTTCAACTCCTTGCTGAATGATACCATCTGACCCGCGAGATTTGTAGGTGCTGAAGGATTTGATGGCCCATTTTTTATGTGTGTAAGTCAATTGGAACGGGGAGGAGTTACTTAAAGAATGATCGCTCACAGAAGGACTGTGATCAGTGAAGTTTTCACTCCCCGGAAAATGGGTATTCAGGAGGACTTTTAGGGTTTCGATCCCAGAATAAAAATGGCTTGATAGAGGGAGGAGCAAGCTGTATGCCGAAACTCAATAACAGCCTGGAACCTTGTCCAGTCAGTACGCTTCCTATTTTCTTTTTAATAATTAGGGCCTTCAGAGTCTGTAGGATGTAGTTTATAAATGGTGAAGTTAATGTAGTTGTGATCAGAAAAAGAGCACTCCTGCGAGAAGCTAGTCCTTTAGACGATGTGACGGGTGTTCACTTACTAGAATGAGATGGAGAACCTCTCTTCTATTTGAAATAATGAAGGTTGGCTTGTTCTCCCTGTTAGCAATAACTAAGTCCCACATCTCCGTGGTCCGCTTACTATTAGCCTATGCAACCACACCCAGAAAAATATCCATCACTAAAACAAAGAAAAAGTTTCCTCAATTTGAATCCACGAAAATTTCTATCGTTTAAGTAAATTTTCCTCAAAATGAAGAAAAATGTGCTCCTTTCATGCAACCATGGTGTTCAATTTAAAGTAAGTTATGTCTTCATTTTTACAAATTTAGTTGTATAGAAAATGTAAGAAAGAGACGAATACACTAAAAATGTTCTCCATACAAAATTTTAGTATACACAAACACTAGCTTTACTCTTTTGGCCTTAGCAGACAATCGCATACGCTTTGTTTTTCTTTTGAATTTTTTAGTTGGTGTCACGGTTGCCACATCAAAATTTTTTTTGGGGCCAAAAACAAAAGCAAAAAGGACCAAAATGGAAAAAAATGGGCCAAATTTTTTTTTAATTATTTTGTTTATTTAACAAGTAAATATAGCACATTGTAAAATGTGTATAACAATTTTATAATATTTTTTTAGCGATTGCTAGAGAATACATTCATATCAAACTAAAACAAAAAAACAAAAAAAAAGTGCTCAGAAATTCATATAGCACATATGTAATGAAAGGTATATAAAAATTACTTATAATATTTTAAGTGATTATTATATAGTACAAACATAAGTATATCACATTATATATTAGCAGAAAAAACAAAAAAAGAAGTGCTTACAAGTTCATATAGCATATATGTATTAAAAAGTGTGTAAAATGTAAAAACTACTTATAATATTTTAAGAGATTGTTATATAGTAAAAACATATATCACATTAAACAATATCAAAAACAACAACAAAAAAATGGTTAGCAATTCAGATACAAAGAACATTTTTGGGACTGGAAATATATCAAGTATATCGACAAATCAAAAAATAACAAGGCAGAAAGTATATTCTTTTATAGATGAATACAAATGTAAAGTCATTTTTGAATTTGAATTTAGAAAAAAACGGTATTCAAAACCAAAAACAGTGCCATATACTCCTCAACAGAATGGCGTTGCTAAATCTTTACTACTCAGTAGTATCGAAACCAATGTAGATTTCGTCAGCAACTTAGATGCTCTTACATCGACCGGGTCTGTGTTTATCAGAAGCATGCAAAGACTTGGTGTGACTTCGGCGAATTTTGAGTGGATTTAATCAACAAATGAACGCATCAAAGTTGTACGAAGACAAAGTTGCTTGAGACCGATTGAAGGAGAGAAGTTTTCAGGTTTCTGGCCAATAAAAGCACAAAAACGCGCGAGTTTGTTTTCAAAAGGACTAAGTAGATAAAAAGTTGCACTTACTGTCCGACCGAAAACATGATGGCAGACTTACTGATGAAGCCATTGCCAACAAGGCGGATTCAATTAGGCATGTGTATTGAAAAAAAGTTATTTTATTGTTTTCAAATTATTGGTAAATGTTCAGATTACACTTCTGATTGGGATTAAAAATCACTTTTTGACTCAAATTTTGTTAATATGAATTGGGGCGTGCCGCCCTTTCCCGGTTCGGGTTCTTGTCGCTAAAATTTTTTCAAAAAATAGTACAAATAACTAAAAAAAAAGATATGACTAAAAATGAATACATCATGCATAAATTGCACTTGTGTCGCCCAAATTAAAAAATCAAGGTATTGTTTGTATTCAAATCATACTTAAAAAAAGTAAAAAATTCGCGCGAAAAAGAACCAAAATAGTGCGTCATGTATCCATTTAGTTTCTTTTATTTGTTATTTTACTATTTATTAAATACATTTTAATGCCAAAAATCCGTTTTTCGGGAAGGGCCTGCTCTCCCTAATTCAAATAAAAAAAATTTGGGTCAAAAAAGTGATTTTTAAAAAAATTTTCATCAAGTCTGTTCTGAAAAATTCCAAATAATTTTACTGCATTGAATAAAGACACTAGTTTGTTTAATATAACCTTTCATTACTACAACTTTCTTACACTGATTTTTTAACATTACATTTTTTAGTCACAGAGTGACTCATACATTACATATGAAAGTTAATTACTTCATATTTTTGAAAAAGGACCAATTCAGAAAAAAAAGGACCAAAAGTGGTCCTGGCAGGACAGGGAAATAATAAATTGAACAAATGTTTATGAACAAAAACTTGTTTAAAACAATAAAACTAATTAAAATTACAAATATTTAGAATAAATTAGGGGTATACTGATACGATCATATTTCTTTTTCCACCCAAAACTTAAAAAATCTATGATACAGCCCCAATTCCAACTAATTCAGAGGAAATATTAGAATGGCTCCAGTGGCCCAGACTTGCAAGGAATAGCAATTTTTTTAATGTCGATATTTGCACCATAGTAGCATCTTCCTAATGGTGTTCCACTCGAATTAATTACAAGTCGATCAGTGGAGTAATCCTCCAGCAACGTTTCTGTCCAGCACTGGAAAAATATTCAACTGGCTCTAGCTACAGGGAATACGACCGTGCTGGAATTTTTTTGAATGTGGATATTTGCATTCATACACCATCTTCCTAGCGATGTTCCACTAGAATTAATTACATGTCGATTAGTGGAGTTATTCACCAGCAACGATTTTCTGCAGCACTGGAAAAATATTCAAGTGGCCCTAGCTACATGGAATACGACCGTGCTGGAATTTTTTTGAATGTGGATATTTGCATTCACATAGCATCTTCCTAGTGGTGTTCCACTAGAATTAATTACAAGTCGATTTGTGAAGTTATCCACCAGCAACGATTCTGTCCAGCACTGGAAAAATATTCAACTGGCTCTAGCTACAGGGAATACGACCGTGCTGGAATTTTTTTGAATGTGGATATGTACATTCACTTAGCATCTTCCTGGTGGTGTTCCACTAGAATTAATTACAAGTTGATTGGGGGAGTTATCCTCCAGCAACGATTCTGTCCACCACTGGAAAAATATTCAACTGGCCCAGCTACATGGAATACGACCGTGCTGAAATTTTTTTGAATGTGGAAATTTGCATTCACATAGCGTCTTCCTGGTGGTGTTCCACTAGAATTAATTACAAGTCGATTGGTGGAGTTATCCACCAGCAACGATTCTGTCCACCACTGGGAAAATATTCAACAGGCCCTAGCTACATGGAATACGACCGTGCTGAAATTTTTTTGAATGTGGATATTTGCATTCACATATCATCTTATTAGGGGTGTTCCACTAGAATTAATTACAAGTCGATTTGTGAAGTTCTCCACCAGCAACGATTCTGTCCACACTGGAAAAATATTCAACTGGCCCTAGCTACATGAAATACGACCGTGCTGAAATTTTTTTGAATGTGGATATTTGCATTCACATAGCGTCTTCCTGGTGGTGTTCCACTACAAGTCGATTGGTAGAGTTATCCATAAGCAACGATTCTGTCCAGCACTGGGAAAATATTCAACTGGCCCTAGCTACATGGAATACGACCGTGCTGAAATTTTTTTGAATGTGGATATTTGCATTTACATAGCGTCTTCCAGGTGGTGTTCCACTAGAATTAATTACAAGTCGATTGGTGGAGTTATCTTCCAGCAACGATTCTGTCCAGCACTGGGAAAATATTCAACTGGCCCTAGCTACATGGAATACGACCGTGCTGAAATGTTTTTGGATGTGGATATTTGCACTTACTTAGCATCTTCCTGGTGGTGTTTCACTAGAATTAATTACAAGCCGATTTGAACTCTTCTGTACTCCGACAAAAATTCATCCATACAAATTGGTACGCCCTAATATACATACTTATATACATATGTATATATAAAATAACAAAAATATTACTTTAACAATAAAGAAAATACATATTAAAGGCACTAAAAAAAATACATTTTGTGGTATAGGTACAATTGAAATCCACATTTTTATTTTAATATTCAAAATTGAATAACTTTAAGTTATATGCTAAAAATAAAAACAGTCCTTTGAAATGCAATTTACAGTAAAATTTACAAAGTTTCGGTTTCGGCCAAATATTCGGCCATATTTTTTGCCGAAACCGAAACTTAGCTGAAACCGTATTTTTGGCCGAATATTCGGTCGGATACTACTAGCTTCTCTCTCTTTTCTCTTTTCTTTTAATCTATCCGTTTATATCTAGATCTTTCCTATCCTTCCATCCTCTCCCCCTTATTATGCACGTAAATTTAAAATTGTACTACTGTAGATATGATAGCATTAGGTGATTTTAAGCAAGAACTCGACCCCAATTGCCGACGAGCCAGAGCTGGAATTATACGTGCATATGCTTTCTGTCACTTAAAGAACTTTTGCTTAAACATTTTGAACGTTTCATGCTTCACATGGTGGACCGTGTCACGGGAACTATAGACTACATACTTACCTAACGCTCGTATCTATACAGTTTTTCGCGGTAGTATACCGTTTTTTCAATTCCAAAACCGCATACCGCTTCTTTTTTTTACCGAAATACCGCGTTTATACTAGGTTAGGTTAGGTTGGAGTGGCAGCCTTCTGCTTGAAAGCACACTTAAGCACATTTAGGCTCATTGTGATACCACAGTACGGCGCGACTCCTTCATTTACAGATTGGAGAACCATGAGGATCCCATAATGAATCTGGCTATGTCCTTAATATTTACGGATGATAACTCGGACAGACTAGTGAAGAAAGGTGAGCCCAGGAGTTTTAGTCTCCTCCTGGCCAGGGATGGGCATTCGCACATGAAATGGAGGACTGTTTCTTCCTCCTCCTCAGAGCCGCAGCCCCGACAGAAGTCATTGAATGGCAGTCCTAGTCGTGCAGCATGTCTCCCCATTATGCAGTGCCCCGTGAGCACCGAAGTCGTAATGCTGATGGAGTTTCTGCTAAGGTTGAGTAGCTGTCTAGTTCGTCTATTGTCCATAGTGGTCCATGTTAGCCTGGTAATACCACAGGTATGCTCCGATACCCAGGATCTTTTTGCTTCCTCAAGGTAGTTTTGCTTAATGGCTAATTTAATAGACGTAAGAGGGACACCAATTGTGCAGGAAGGTGATATATCTGTAAGCTGCGAGCCCTGTTTTGCTAACTCGTCGGCATTGCAGTTACCTGAAATATCCATATGTCCAGGCACCCAATATAGGTGGACCTGCGAGTGACTCGACAAAATGTTGAGTGAAGATCGGCAGTCGAGAACAAGCTTTGATGTAGTGAAAACACCGGCAAGGGACTTGATTGCTGCTTGGCTGTCCGTGTAGATGCAGATATTCTTATCGAATGAATCGTTGCGAATAAGCCACTTGGACGCTTGATAGATAGCCATTACTTCCGCCTGAAAGACGCTGCAATGGTCAGGAAGTCGGAAAGAGAGTCTGAGATCTAACTTACTAGAGAAGATGCCACAGCCGACTCTTTCCTCCGATTTGGATCCATCTGTATAGATGTCAATTGAATTGTCAGTGACCACCATTCCTCTCTACTGGGGATATGGGTGAAGAACGTGTGGTTTAAATTAGGTGTAGAGCAAATGTAGTCTACGTTAGTTGGTACGGACGTATCGTGGATTAAAATCTTGGCCTGGCCCAGGTTTGACCGGGTCCAGCGAGCTAGGACTCTGAGTCTGGCAGCAGAGCACTTAGCTTGTTGCTTAACCAGAAGTGAAGTTGGCAACCAATGAAGGATTGCGAAGAGAGCTTTTGTGGAGGTAGTACGGAGAGCCCCAGTAATCAATATAGCTGCCATTCTTCTAACCTTTTCCAGTGGTTTAAGGTTGACCGCCTTTGCAGTAGCTGGCCACCAGAAGACGGATCCATAAAGAAGATTAGGCTCGACCACTGCTGAATAGAGCCAGGAAGTGACTCGAGGTTGAAGACCCGTTTATACTAAGAAAAAAATATAAAAATTTTAGCGCTACGAAATTCAATTTTATCAATCACTATACTTTTGAAAGAAGTGGAATCATTGAAGGCGATTTTTGCGACAAAAGTAACTTGAAATATCCATGCGTTGATTTCTATAAATATCTCATAGCAAAGCCGGAATCGCTTCGTCAAATTTCTTCAAAGCACAAATTCAATACAACTACAGAAGGAGATATGAAAATGGAGAACGAAGACGATTTAGATGATGGATAAATTGCTTTCCTTGTTAATTTTCATTGAAAAAATTGATACCGCAAAATATACATTTTTTTTAAAATCAATTTACAGTTTTTTAAAAATTTTTGTAAGAAATATATAGTTTTTGGTCCGAGAAAAGATACGAGCGTTATCCTTACCACATACACTGTAACTCAACACATCTGTCATTAAAGTCATCAGTCTTATACTTACGCTCACGGTTGCCACTTTGGTCCTTTTGGACCAAAAGTGGTCCTTTTATTTTCGTTTGGTCCGCTGGTCCTTTTTTTTCTGAATTGGTCCTTTTCCAAAAATATTAAGTAATTAACTTTCATATGTAATGTATGAGTCACTCTGTGACTAAAAAATGTGATGTTAAAAAAATCAGTGTAAGAAAGTTGTAGTAATGAATGCAGGCAACACTGTCGATAATATTCGATAACTGATTTGGAAAAGTAAGATATAAAATGATATCAATAAATTGTTGCCATTTATTTAATTTTTTCGTTGTTTTTTTTTTTCAAATTTTTAATAAACAAAAAGGCGAAAGTTGCAGATGAAGGAGACAATGCTCAGCCAATTGAATGTGATACCAGTGACAGGTAAAATTATTGGACTTGAGTCTTTGTATATTAATCCAAGTGAAATACGAATTTCATTTGGTTTTAATGAAAAAAAGTTCATTTTTCATTACAAAAATTTATAAAACGAAAAAAGAAAAGGTAATTAGATTATTAATATTATATAGTAGAGTTATATTAAACAAAATAGTGTCTTTATTAAACGCAGTAAAATTATTTGGTATTTTTCAGAACACACTTGATGAGAATTTTTTTAAAAATCACTTTTTTGACCCAAATTTTGTTTATTTGAATTAGGGAGGGCCGGCCCTTCCCGAAAAACGGATTTTTGGCATTAAAATGTATTCAATAAATAGTAAAATAACAAATAAAAGAAACTAAATGGATACATGACGCACTAAATTCGGTGGCCATTTTGGTTCTTTTTCGCGCGAATTTTTTACTTTTTTTAAATGTTATTTGAATACAAATACCTAGACCTTTTAATTTGCGCGGCACAAGTGCAATTTATGCATGATGCATTTATTTATAGTCATATCTTTTTTTAGTTATATTTACTATTTTTTGAAAAAATTTTAGCGACAAGAACCCGAACCGGAAAAGGGCGGCACGCCCCAATTCATATTAACAAAATTTGAGTCAAAAAGTGATTTTTAATCCCAATCAGAAGTGTAATCTGAACATTTACCAATAATTTGAAAACAATAGAATAACTTTTTTTCAATACGCCTGCCTAATTGAATCCGCCTTGTTAGCAATGGCTTCGTCAGTAAGTCTGCCATCATGTTTTCGGTCGGACAGTAAGTGCAACTTTTTATCTACTTAGTCCTTTTGAAAACAAACTCGCGCGTCTTTGTGCTTTTATTGGCCAGAAAACTGAAAACTTCTCTCCTTCTATCAGTCTCAAGCAACTTTGTCTTCGTACAACTTAGTTGGTGCGCTCATTTGTTGATTAAAACCACGCCGAAGTCACACCAAGTCTTTGCGTACTTCTGATAAAGATGTAAACACAGACCCGCTCTATGACAGAGCATCCAAGTTGCTGACGAAATCTACTTTGGTTTCGATACTACTTAGCAGTAAAGATTTAGCAACGCCATTCTGTTGAGGAGTATATGGCACTGTTTTTTGGTTTTGAATACCGTTTTTTTTTCTAAATTTCGGGGCTTTCAAGACACATCTTCTTTTTTCTTTGATATCTGATTTCAAAATGACTTTCATCTATAAAAGAATATACTTTCTGCCCTGTTATTTTTTGATTTGTCGACATACTTGATTTATTTATCGTGTCCCAAAAATGTTCTTCTTTGTATCTGAATTGGTAACCATTTTTTTGTTGTTGTTTTTGGTATTGTTTAATGTGATATATGTTTTTACTATATAACAATCTCTTAAAATATTATAAGTAATTTTTATATACCTTTCGTTACATATGTGCTATATGAATTTCTGAGCATTTTTTTTGTTTTAGTTTGATGTGATATATGTATGTATTCTATCAATGTATTCTAGCAATCGCTAAAAAAAATATTATAATATTGTTATATACATTTTACAATGTGCTATATTTACTTGTTAAATAAATCAAATAATTAAAAAAAAATTTGGTCCATTTTTTTCCATTTTGGTCCTTTTTGCTTTTGTTTTTGGCCCCAAACAAAATTTTAGTGTGGCAACCGTGCTTACGCTACAAGTAAACACACGTCTTTCACTTCACACTCTCATTACATTGTGCCGAAACCCGAAGTTCAATTTCAATTTATTAACAAAAAAAAAAAAAAAATAGTAGTACATTAAGATATAGAATCTTTACCAGTACTTGAAAAATATATATAAATACAATAAAAGAAAAGTAGAATAGAACTAAAATACTTATAAATAAAAATTAACAGAAAATAAAAGAAGATGAAAATAAATTATTAATAATAAAAAGCTTAACTAAAAAATAGACAAAGGGAGGTAGTAAAAATTAAACTAACACTTTTGATCTTAAGCAGCAGAGGGATACATTGATGCGTAGGTATATAAAACAGATTAAGGGCAATAAAACAACTAACATAATACCACAACTTTTGAAACAATTTAAAAATTTGCATTTGAAAAGAATTTAAGTAGTAAAGGCTTAACATTATGCAGGCTTATCTTTCTTTTGATTTGTAAAGGAAGTGCATTCCATAGTCTAATGGTGTTAATGAAAAACATTCTAGATGAATTAAGGTATTTAAACTTTGGTACAATAAAATTTAGGCAC
The DNA here is from genome assembly GCA_963691655.1 of Toxonevra muliebris. Taxonomy (NCBI): domain Eukaryota; kingdom Metazoa; phylum Arthropoda; class Insecta; order Diptera; family Pallopteridae; genus Toxonevra; species Toxonevra muliebris. Next base: position 348,700 of record CAVNUY010000006.1, on the reverse strand, counting down.
CTCGCAGACTGAGAGAAGATCAGCTTATCATACAAATACAGAGGAGTCCTACTTATAATTAGCTTGAACAGGAATATACAGTTTCTAGCTTTCAGATAATCAGAAATACTGAAGTTGAGTAAAATAAAATTAAATATTTAAAACAAAGCGAAGAAAAGCAACGAGAAATTAATTCGGAAAAAAAGCAGAACTAGAATAAACAAAAGAATCCCACGTGCTTTTCGAACATTCTAGTTTCACAGTATATAGACGCGCGAGTTACGTCAGGAGCAGTAACAGAAATCCAATTGGATAATGTTCATATTTTGTTTCCAATCGCTAAAGCAAATTGTACACAATCTGCATTATCACTTTACTGCTTCTGCCGTATACAAAACCCAATAAAAGAGCAGATACATTGTCGGACAAAACTAAAGCACGAACTCTTCCTTGTCATCATTTAGTTCAATAAAATTTAAAAATATGCAAGTATGCATATATTTTTTTTTTTTATATAAATTTAGTATATTTATGCACTTGTTGAAACAAAATTACATTCAAAACTGGGTAACGTTTTTCTTTTTTTTACTAACATTGCGCAATATGCCTAAACCTGCCGCGACAACACTAAAGCACATAATATTGTTCGCTTTCAATTGCAATCAATTGTTAAAAATAAACAACAACAACCATCTCTAAACTAGAAACCCGTTATTTTATAAAAAAAGCAGGTATAAAAGTTGTTGGTTATCATTCACCCTCACCGTTCGCATTTCAAAATTTCGCTTCCCAAAATTGCTCGAAATAAGTATTCTGCACAATTTAGAGAAAATATTTTAAGTGGATTTAATAAAGCTGAATCAGTGACATGCATTGTAAAAAAGTTTTGTATACGCCATTACGTTAATTCCCAGCCATTTTCGCGCTTCTCATTTTTTAAATACTAAATATGGAGGTGGCATACCGCGGGGCACAACCAAACGTGAGGATCAGGCCATCATTCGGTTTATAAAAAAAGATCCTTTTATATCTTGGAAATAAATTGCGTTTAAACATTTCACACAGGTTTAACCAACGACGAGCTGTGGAGGGTGGCTTAGGAACATACCAAAGCGTAAAAAAGCCATTTATTTCTCGAAAGCTCGAATTTATAGCCGCTCACTTTGGCTGGGCTACTGCCAAATAAAAGACCGTGCTTCTTACTGATGAATCTATATTTAACACGAAAGGTTGCGAAGGATTAAAGCTAGTATGCAGACCAAAAAGGCATCGATGAAATCCGCGTCATTTGAAAAGCATTGTATAATACGGGGGAGGCAAGGTAGTGCTCTGGTAATATTTTTTTGCCACGGAATCGGTTCAATTCATAAAATAGGAGGTATAATGAACCGTCAGATGTGCAAAGATATTCCCCAGAATGTTTTGTTACCTTATACTGCGGAAGATCTGCTGATAATGCAAGTCTACCAGCGCGGTGTGAAAAAGAGTAGTTTGTTGTCAATAAAATCAGTATTTTATAGTGGCCACTCAACCTCAATCCCAAAAAATGTATAGGAAATTATAGATCGTAAAATTCAGCGCATAAAGGACAAAAACAAGGATTCCATTTTCTACCAATCAGAGATTGCATGGAATAACATTTCTGTGGACGTTTTGAGCAATTTTATTGAGTCCATGCCACCTAAATGTGCAACAGCTCTGAAAAATAATGGGTACACTACAAAATAGTGGTGAAATCGAACTTTTTTATAAATATATTCCATATGTGATTTAGTTTTGTCGCGCCAGTTTTATGCATTTTGTTACTTTTGAGTTAATTATATTTCTTATATTTTATTATAACGAGTGTATATTCTTACTACATTCATAAAAAAAATTTCAGTCCACGCATGTTTTACAATATTACTGAAATGCAAACAAGAAAGAATCCGTGCTTTAGTTTTGTCCGACATCTATATATATAAAATAGAGAATGTTTAGTCCTAATAGGTTTCTATATTACGCAACGGATTGTCATGAAATTTAGTATGTAATTGCTTTGGACATTTGTCGAGTTAAGTCGATATTTATTTTAAGTTAGTTTCAAGTAGTTTCTTTAATATAGACCATTATTTGGACCAAAGTCTGATTTTTTATAAAATGTAGCTACTTAATGCAAAATGCTGCTTTAACTATAAGAGGTACATACAAATTATGTATAGAAAGATTATAGATCTTAATGTTTGCTGAAATAAAGTCAGTGGTGGCATACAGCTAAAGTTAATAGTTTACCTGTAAAATGCATTTTTATATTAAAAATTTGTTCGCTTTACATTTGTTATTGTAAATATTTATGTTTTTCCTAGAACTAATAACAATGATTTTTATTTCATTTTTTTTCATTTCTCCTCTAAATCGCTTCCTGTGATTTCCACCACACAAACACAAAGCAGAAAAGAATGCGTATGAGCTTTGCGTTTGAAATTCTTTTTCATTTGCATGAATGTAACTACATATTACTAATTTGATCATAATATTTCATAGTGGTGTGTGGATGAGTTGGTTAGAAGGAAGGGAACGCTGCAGGAAAAAGGTCTGTGAAATTGAAAAAAGGGGACATGGCATCTTCTATATAATCTGAGTTTTAGCCATGGAATATCTCAGTATTCATTTGTGGCACGTCTCTAAAAAACGTTATTTGTCAATGGCATGAAAAAATATGGATAGGCGTGGCCTTTTCCGTTCAACTCTAATGCTTTTATATATATTTCTTAGAAACTATTTTTAGTTCAGTACTAAGATTTGGAATGATAATATGATTTGTCAATGGAATTTGGTGGGTAAAGTATGGGTAGACTTGAGTTAGTGACTGCTACACCTCGGTATATTTCCTAAATTATTTATGGTAGGAGAGCATTGATTGCCAATGGAAAATGCCAGAAAAAAAATGAATGTTATAAATAAAATATGCGGGACACCTCCAATGCAAAGAAAATGTTTGAAACTGTATACCTGAGAAACCATTGCAAAAAACACACTGGCAGTTTGTGTGTGAAGGCCGAGGGTTAGTAGTAATTGTTGGGCAGAATGTGGAAGTGTTTTGGCATACAAAGGAAATGCTTCAAAAGGTATATATATATCTCTGCCTTATTTTGCTAAAGCTCTAACATCAGTTTTTCAGTATAGAGTTTTCAATGGATTATGATAAAAAATGTGCCCTGTACCGAAAATTTTAGAAACCTACACTGAAAACTTGCAATCTTTTCTTTTAGTTTAAATTACAAATTCTCGAAACAGTACTCCAAATACAAAAATGTTTTTTGCTTCTCCTGTAAAATTTAAAAAAGCGTGTTATAGCTTTAACAAATTAAGGCAGCGATATGGGGAACCATAATAAGGCAAGCAATCAAAATTTAATTGTAAAGGATGTATGTTGATAGTTATTAGAGAGCCATAGAAAGAAAGATGGTGAAGGTTTGTATGTTAAAATGGGATGTTGATAGTAATAACTGAGTAGAATGTTGACATCATTAAACACGTGGAAGTGTAACTACTCATGTAAATGATATGAATAATTAGTGCAATGATTCGATTTTGATCGGAGACTGGCACGCTCATATAAATTATCTCTTGCAAATGTTTTAGTTGTTGTAATTTTTGCATTATTCCTACTTTGCCAGGTCGGGACAACGAAGCTGGGTGAAGCCCAGCTAGTTGTATATAATAAACAGGATGTAGTTATCCTAAATAAATATTAAGTTGGGTTTTCCCAAATATATTGAAGTATTATATGATAAACAGGATGTAGTCATCCTAAATAAATATTAAGTTGGCTTTTCCCAAATATATTAAAGTATTGTTTTTTAAGGAACCAAATACAAGTAGATGAGTAACAACCACGTGGTGTGAAAATCTCTTGAAGTGTCCTTATTTTTTATAATTACGGTCTGTTTGTTTGTCATAGCTTATATGAAACACAGGTATAAAACAAAAAAACAGAACAAACTAGGATTAAGAAAACTGATCTGCGATCAGTATACAAGTAAGTAGAAATAAGAAATAAAGTTAGTATATGTATTTTCTTGTAATTTTTTAATTTTTTTTACCAGATTACTTTGCCGCACAGTGCCGTAAGAAAAACCTATTATAAATTTCTAACAAAAATAGAAATGGTAAAGCACACCGACAACATCAAATTTGTTGCAGAAGTGGAGAAACATCAATGTTTGAATAATTATACCATGCAAGAATATTCAAGGAAGGATATAACAAAAAAATCGTGGAATAATGTGGGAAAGGAAGTAAATCTGAGTGGTAATTTCATATATTATATATGAAAAATTCTAGATAGGGCAAGTGTGTTTTCCATACTTAAGCGAATAATGCCGATTCACTTTGCCAATCATGTTTTTAAACTCATTATGATTTTTAATTAATAAACAAAGTCGCCAACTTTTGGAAAACGTACTTGACCCCACCTGCTAACGTATCGTGTTACATCATATAACCAAAGTAAACTCTGAATTAAATGGTAACGTATGATGAGTTCTTCGGAACTTCATCAAATTTGGTACTGAGGCACATTGTTATAGGCTCTATGTATAGTAGTACGACAAGTACGTGTATATATAAAACCAAAAAATTTAAAACGGAATAGCCTGAAAACTGCGACAGTTTCAAAAATGCAATTAAATTATGCATCTTAACATGTTAAAATAATATATGAACATTTCAACATTATAATTAGTGGATATTTCAATTGCAAGCAAATAAACTAAAATAACACAAAAGAAATAAAATAAGAAATCTGTCTTTATATGGAAAAAATAAAAGGAATAAGGTCTGTGTTCGGCTCACCCAAAATCATTTTTTTTTTCATTTATTTAAAATAAAAAATTTTGTTTTATTAAAAGCAAGAGACTCCTTATATTTTTTTGAGTTTAATTTTATTTTTATCAAATACGTTGTAGCGGAAATGAAAAATGATAGAAAGAAAGTAAAGCATATGAAGGGTTGCATTTTTTTAGGATTATACATTGTTCGAATTTTAAGGAAAGCAAAGTCGATAATTTTATATACAATTCATAATAGGCTTACAACTCGGCCAATCTGACCATTGAAGTCTTCGATCATACTTATATATTTATTTCTAAACTTAAGAAATCTGGGCATATAACATATACTATTACATAACATCAGTTTCAGTTATGGTATTCATCAATGGGTTTAGCCTTGTTCCCTTGCAGCAGCCACCGACGCATTCTATGGGCTTCAACTACTCTATCATTTGGTAACTAAGTCAACTGGAAATTTTCTTTATCCCGAATGACATACCGATCGTTTCCAATTACTTTTTGCACGACATAGGGGCCCCTATATTTGGGAACAAACTTTTTATTGATTCCAGATGCAGTATCTACATTTCGTATAACGACAAAGTCACCAGCGTCATATTTTTTTGCGCCCCTACTGTGTTTAAGAAAGTAGCTCTGACTATAATCTTGGGTATTTCGAATTGCTTCTGCAGCGTCTACTCGGAGTTGATTCAAATCACGTCCCATTGACCTTTCCTTCCAAATGCTCAGTAAATTTATCCACCAATTTCCCACGTTGCTCCACACGGAACAAGAGCACACTTGGACAATGTTTAGTAGTACTATGGGCAGAGTTGCTTATCGCATATTCTACTTTAGAGAGTCTATTCGACCAATCGGCATGATCTATTGGGTCACTCAGTTTGCCTAACATTGTCTTGATAATCCTGTTTACTCTTTCTACTTGGTCGTTAGCTTGTGGTGAAGCAACGGCAACTTTAACATGCATTATATTTCGTTTAAGCGAAAATTCTTCAAATTCTAATGATGTAAAGCAAGTGCCCTGATCGATTATACGTCTGGGTCTACAATAATAACTGAAATACTTATCTAGGGCGGAGGTCACTTCACGGGTACTGGTTGAATTGGTTGGGTACAATTTCACAAATTTTGTGAAAGTATCGATTACAACCAAGATATGTTTTCTTTTCGACTTTATTGACGGCAAAGGTTCGAAGTGGTCGACATGGACCGTGTCGAATGGCAGAGGATTCTTCGGAATGCTATACAAGTATCTCTCGCTCGCTCGGACAGGTGTTGCATACATAATGCATTTCACACAATTTCGGATAAATTTCTCAATTTTCTGACGCATATTGGGAAACCAATAATGCCAACTAATTTAATCGTAACTTTTATCAAGCGCCTGGTGACCAATCTTTTCATGCATCAACCTGATGACATTGTCTTCCATTTCATTAGGAACGTATAAAACTTTACGCCCACTATCCTTCACTTTGTAAACAAGCCCATCAACTAAATCATATCCTTTAACTTCCCCCTTTTCTAAACGGTCACGTATGCTTTTCATGTCGTCGTCTCTTTCCTGGGCAATTTGGATCAGAAAATCTATGTCATTTATATTTTCTATAGCAGGAATGTGGCAACGGCTTAAAGCATCTATGTGTCCCATGGACGTTCCGCTACAGTGTGTTAATGTATAATTGTAGTTTTGTAACTCTAAGGCTCATCTGGCTATCCGTGGGTTAATCTGCTTCCTTTCCAGAGTCATCGTCAATGCAATCAGTGACTATTTTGAATGGTATCCCTTCTAAATATATCCTAAATCTTCTCAACGCATATATTATGGCAAGTGCTTCCAACTCAAAACTATGGTATTTAGCTTCCGTTACGGAATTAGTCTTAGAAAAGTATGCTATCGGGTGAAGTTTTCCGTCATCTTGTCGTTGTAAAAGAACAGCACCACCAAATCCAATTGCACTAGCATCACAATGCAATTTGGTTTCTCTGATAGGATTGTAAATAGCTAATATAGGAGATTCCGTCAGTCTGGTTTTTGTTTCGTGAAACGCTTCGGCACATTGTTTGTTGTTGTAATGGTTTAGCAATTCGGGTGAAGGACGGTACAAAACGTCTAAAATATGAAAAGAGCTCAATGCAGGAATGTAGTTCTTTTTGTTTAGTCGGAACTGGATATTTGTTTATAGCCATTATGTGTGATTTGCTGGGCAAATAATTCCATTAGGAGACACGGAATATCCCAAATAATCTATCGTATCGTACCCAAATCTACACTTCGATACATTTAACTTCAATCCTCTTATAGTGATACGTTCAAGTATAATGCGTGGCAACTTTTTATGTTCGAAGAAGTTAGTCGTAGCTACTAAAATATCGTCCATATAAATTATTATTTTACCGGCATCTATCAAATCTTTAAAAATATTATTAATAAACCGTTGGAACACAGCTGGAGCAAAACGGCATTTTTAAATACTCATATTGACCATTAGGCGTCACGAAGGCAGTATACGGAATCGATTCCGGTCAAACATCCACATGGTGGAAGCCACTTTTTAGATCTATAATCAAGAATAACTTATTCCCCTCTAAAGATTCTAAGCAATTTTCAATGAGAGGAAGTGGATAGTTGTCACGTACGGTTATCTTATTTAGCCCTTTATAGTCAATACATAATCGCGTTCTTCCATTTTTCTTCTTGATCAAGACGATGGCCGATGCATACGGCGAGTTGTTTGGGCGTATAACTCCATCTGATTCTAATTCCTTCAAAATATTTTGAGCGGTAGTCCGTTCGGCATATGAAAGTCGACTAGGACTACAATGGAAGGGAACGTCCGTGGTCAGGTGAATTTTCATTTTGTATTCGAAGGGTTCTACTGAAATATCTTTCGGATGCGTATAAGAATCTTCAATCACTTTCTTCAACTCAGCGCAACAAAAAGAATTTAATCTATAATCTACATCTAAATCTTCAACATCAGAAATGTATGCAATTTTTAAAATGTATGGCACATCAATAGCTTCGCTGCAACTGGAATCATTTTTTGTACCAGTTGCCTCAATATCTGGAAGTGTTTCTATCTTCCCATATGCACATTTATTATTAAATAAAATTGTACTTCTCGAAAGACCATACCCATTTATAGACGTTGATAAATCATTCGGCAAGGCAATGCAGGAATTTGATGTCCTATTCAAAGACAAAAGCTCTTTCACACTGTATTTCAATTTATTTTGTATTAATTTAATATTAAAATTGTTAATTACTTTGTTTTATTTGGTTTTGGAATTTAACAGCACAATTGACTGCACCCAAAACATTAAGTTTTTGTCCACCAATGCCTCGGAAATTGGACTTCGGCACTTTTCGCCACTTCGGGACACAAGACCAAAACTAATTGGACTGCCAGTGTCAAAAAGAGAAATGAATTTATTAAACTCTGCATTTCCTACCGAATTGATTTTGAAAGCAATACTTACAAAATGTAGAGCTCCAAAAGGTTTGCATTTATCGTCATATTCGCCTATGGCGGCAGCATATTTATCGGCAATCGGATTCAAGATCTTTCTTGGGTTTGGACAGGACCGATGGTCGTGTCCTATTTGCCAACATTTAAAGCAGGACACGGTCTGGCGCAACGGATATGGGCAATTAGGTTTGATGTGCCCTGTTCGGGAACAGTTGAAGCTCAAAGGTGAGTTGTTGTCGGCACTTTTTTCGGCGTTTTGCTTAACAGCGGATGATTTTTGAGGCATAACAGCTGCAATGCGAACGACGAAAGTTGTGATGGTTGGTTTCAAATATTTTTGTTGGAAGCGATTTACTAACTTCTTCAGCTCATCCAACGTGCAGGCGCTCATCAGCAAATTTTTATTGGCAATATTGTTACCAATCCCATCAATGATTAAATCGATAACTTCGGTCTCTTCAATATCCGACTGTCTTGCCATTGATTGCATTACAAGGATGTAGCAATGCAACGATTCTTCGCGCTTATTCCATCGTCGTTGTTCCTACATACGATAAACAGCTTGCCGGGTAATTGCTGTTCCGAATTCGTCGATAAGTTCCTCCTTTAACGTTGTATAATTTAATACTGTTGTGGTAGCTAAGAAGACACGTGCAGTCCCGACAAGTGAGCGACGCAAACTTAGCAGCTTGAATTGCGCATCAGCGTTTACGGTGCGCATAATTTCATCAAAATCACGGAAAACATTTTGTTTTGAGTGGGCCATATTGTCCCCACTGAACTTGGGAATAGCATGTTCAATATCGGCAAAGTACGTTCTACGCTCACTGCAGGTTGTATTATTTGCAGAATTACCTTCTAGCTCACGAATTTGGCGCTGCAACTCAAGAATTTCTCGGCGCTTCTGCAACTCTTTCAGCTGCTGGTCCAGATCTTCATTTCTTATTACACCGAAATTTCCCCGTAGGGTAATTATTTCGGCAACGCTAGCATTATTGACACAATTGGAGGCATTTATGTCATGCAAAACAGAATTGCCGGCATTGTTGATTGCAATAGCGCCGGCAGTGGTGAGTGCGGCAGCGTCAGCAGTGGTGATTGAGGCAGCGTTGGCAATGGTGAATACGGCAGCGTCAGCAGTGGTGATTGCGACAGTGGCGGCAGAATTGATGACGTCAACATTATTGCCGCCTGGAACATACGAGTTTATGACGTAATCGGAAGCGGCATCATCGTTTTCATCAGGTGGTCCACCATCGGTATAGTGTTCGGCGTACAATCGTTTTAACTGAGTAGCTGTGGCCGATGTGACCTGCAGCAGTCAACGCGTCCATCAATCCTGGTTTTGTCAGGCATTGTGCCAATTGATAAAAAATTCACAGTTTTTTTTTTAAATTTACTGTTTTTAGTATTCTTTATGGCGAGTGGATTAACTAACCCCACATATGAGATATTAAAAGCAAGAGATTCCTTATATTTTTTTGAGTTTAATTTTATTTTTATCAAACACGTTGTATACGTTTTCGAAGCTATTAAAAAAAGAGACAGAAATGAAAAATGATAGAAAGAAAGTAAAGCATATGAAGGGTTGCATTTTTTTAGGATTATACATTGTTGGAATTTTAAGGAAAGCAAAGTTGATAATTTTATATACAATTCATAATAGGCTTACAGTTTACAAAATTGTATTACATTGCCATGGGACGGAGCCTTCTGGTGTTATGAAATAATTGGCCAAATAATTCCTTAAACTATATGCTGAAGATTGAGGAGTTATAAGAAGTTTTTGAGGTATTAAGGCTAATTTTGATACTGGGGCACTTTTTTTTCAAATGCCTGTGGGTTGTACTGGACACCTTCTCTTTTGCGAACATAGTTATGCAATATGCAGACTAACTTCACGATATTGTTCACTTATGCAGGATTGTGACAACGTATTTGCCCATTTAAAACTTGAAAATTTTCGGCCATCATTCCAAATACACATTCGATCACGACTTAGTCTATAATTAAATATTCGCTTTAGACCATATAAAGAACGTTGTAGGTACGGTCTCATTAAGTAGCGTAATAATGCAAACGCTACATCACCCACAAAATAGTAAGGAAACCCATTGCTGCTTTCGTCATTTGCTAATCTTGCAGGCGGTGGTGTATCAAGACTACCATTTTCTATCCAATGTTTGATTGCTGAAGCACGGAAAATACCACCGTCTCTATTTCTGCCAGCATAACCCGTTTCAATTAAAATGAATTGCAAATCAGCGTCACAGCATGCCATTAATACAATAGAATGGTAGGATTTATAATTAAAGTTGCTAGAGCCTGAGTTAGCAAATTTTTCTATACGTATATGTTTGCTGTCGATAGCACCAATACAGCCGGGTAGGTTCCATAAAAAGTAGAAACGTTCTGCAATTTTTTTCCTTTGATCCATGTTTGGAATTGGCATGTATTCTTCTTTTAATGCATTCTATATAATATGTAATAGTAGTTTCTGCTACAATTTGTCAGACTGCTAGCAAAATATAACGCTGGGAGTCAATGTAAAGAGAAATGGAAAAATCTGCGCGCTGTGTCTGTGCGTCACATGAAGCCCTCGCCAAGCAGATCGGCGGCCAAAATCAAAACGCCTTACTATTTGCAAGATGCTATGCAGTTTACTTTGCCATTTATAAAAACAATAAAAACAGTTACTTCCGGAAATTTACCGAACCTACAACAGGTGCAGGTGCCTGATGACTATGAAGAATGCGAAGAAGATCCATTATGTACGGATTCTCAAACTTATTCACTACCACCAACGTCTCGTCAAAAATGTTCATTACCACTTCCATCTCCTCAAACATACTCAGTACCGCTTCCATCTCCCCCTTCATTCTCATCACCACTCCTATCACCCCAACAGCGTCAAATTAAAAAAAAACGCTTCCTTGCGATCGAAGAAAAACGATGTGGACGAAAGTTTTGTGGCTTATTTAAAAGCCAAAAAGGCTAAAGTTGAAAGCAATTCCGACGTACAAGATTCAAAAAAAATGTTTTTAATGAGTTTATTGGGAGATATCAATACCATGACTGATAAACAAATGAGAACATTTTAACGCTGCGTCCTCGACTTAATTGACGATATTCTTCAAGAAACTGCAAGATCTTCAGAAACTCCGGTTCTTAGGACGCAAAGCAGCAACACAAAATCTTTTTAAAATGTGACATACTACGAAGCAGTGGAAGCGGTGCTTGACAACGAAAATAATTTCAATAAATTTAGTTAATTTGTTTATTGTCTAATGCTTTTTTTGAATAAATAATAAACTATAAATATATACCTCAAAGTTATTAAAATTCTTTCTTCAGCACTGACAAATTCTCGCATGTGAGTATTTTGCTTGTGAATAGCAGGGACGAGTATATTTACTAAATTTACGTACGAATTTTTGGACATTCTGTAGAATGCCAAAAATTTTGCATCAGTTCGCTGCAGCTCTTTTGCAGCAACAAAAATTGTGCAGTTAATGTTTCGTTTAATGTAGGGGTGCACCCAAAATCTCCTTTTATTTTTATACATTTTTTGAAGTGAAACTTCTTTGGCGGCGTTTTGAGGGGTAAACTGAACAGGAAACAGAAAGTGGGGACGGAAGTCGTTAAAATAAGAAGAAGAACGGGGACGGAAACTATTCAGTTCCACAACCACAATGCTTCCATTTGGGGTTATTACATAGCGAAGTGAAAAACAAAAGAGATGCAGAAATGAAAAATGTTGAAAATCCCTCAAATTGGTTTGGTATATTAAGCATTAATTTACTGAAAACAATTTTTTAAGTGATTATTTTTTAGAATACGTGTGTGTGTTATTTGTGTACAAAGAAGAATATTTGTTTTCACAATAGAACATAAATGACAGATCTGCAATGAGTGAGAAAGAGATGACTCGATATAATAATAACGCCATCTGTTGACTTCATAGTACTATGAAAACATAAACAATTCAAATATATTTGAATCTACTACTATAATGAAAAGAACAACAAAAGCAAAACGTTTTCGCAAATATTTAGTGCGATAAAAATATAAAAAATTTACAGCGCGTTATGACTTGTTTAATATAAGTAAGTGTTGTACATCGAAAACTATTTATTATCTTTGATTAAAGTAGTTTTAGTAGAAACGCCATCTGTTGATAGCACTATGCTAAACATAAATACGAATATATCAATAGCAAAGTCATCTGTTGCTTTTATAGCGCAATGCAAAACATAAACAATAGGTCCGTTCCCGTACTTTTTGGGTAAAGTCGGGTAAACTGAGAGTAAACGAAAAATGCTCTCTCTGATACACAAAAATGCACAAAAGTACGGGAACGCACAAAACCACTTTTCTTGCACGAAACAAAACGTCAAATTGTAACGACAGTTAAATTAAAAAACAAAGTTTCTGTGATATTTAATGAAATAAAAATTGCTAAATCTTACAAGAAAATAAATAAATAAGGAAAAATTTAAACATAAATTATTCGCCTGTCTACTTTAGTAGAATCTTCGGGTTCACAATCACCATTTGTATTATTCAGAAATGGCAGAAGCTTCTACAGCATCAGAAGTTGAACAGACAATTGCGTCATTAACTTGTGGAGAATGTAGTTAAAAATTAACTAATATACTATTAATTAATTTTCAAATGTCTTTTAAACATTTTCTATTTTAAATATCACTTATTTTTCTAAAAATTCTTTATTTATTTATTAATTTCAAATTTTCACAAAAGCAAAACTGCTGATAAATACAAACCAGCTGATGCTTTGACACTTTTAACATTTTTACCCGAAGAAAAAGTGCGGGCTATTTCGCGCAAAAAGAGAAGACAATTACTCTCTCATCTCTGCTCTCATTTGCAAATTTTTTGAGTACGGGAACGCTTTCTGGGCTGTTTTGGGCGAACGCGTTCACCCGCGTTGTAGTACGGGAACAGAGCTAATATAATTATATTTGAATCTACCTTTTCGTTTACATTAAAAAGAAAACAGTGCAAAATCAATCTCAACAAAATTTCGGTAGCAATCAAGCTGGTGTGCGTGAAAATCCACACTCTCTACCATGGCAGAAGAATTAGGGAGGTAAATGCATTTTGACAAGTAAGAGGAACTTTGACAATTGGGAAAACATTTGTTTTTGCAACAGAGTTGTACTTTCATAGTTAAATTTTTAGGTGAGAATTTATAAGAAAATAATTTGTATAGTATTATATATGTTCAAGCATATGGAGAAATAGTTGTTGCTTTTTATATTATTTTTTGACTCTTAACATGTTCAAGGTATTTCCTAATAAAGAAAACTAATTTTAATAACATTATTTATACTTTTTTATTATAAATAAAATTTATAATTTAGTATTAAGTAATAAAAGTAGTATTAATAATCTCTATTAACTCACTCTTTTCTATCCATTTAAAAAAATGCACCTCTAAAATGTTCAAAATGGCTACTTTTTGAAAAAAAGCATCTACCTCTAAATACTTGTAACATGGGTAAAAGTATTTAGAAAACTGTTTTTGGAGACATTTTGCAAAGAAAAAACAATGATAAAGTAAGCTAAATCCAAAATAAACCAGTTTTACGTTGGACTTAAGCACTTTTGATAAATACCATATGGACCTAATTAGTTTTGAAAAAAATCATCTGGACTTAAGCACAAGAAAACATAAAGCATCTATATGAATGCGGCCATGTGCAAAGCCAAAAATTTAAATTTATTACAATGCAGTAGCAGAACAAGGAATGAATGCGATTGGCTGAAAGGGACTTAAGCAATTTTGGTTTACACTTACGATGGAATTAGTCACTTTTGAAAAAATAGTTAAATTAAACAGGTTTTTTAATTTAATTAACATTAATTAGGCTCATTTTGTTTAAACTTATTTGTACGGTCAGTGTGTATTGTATTAAAAATCTGGAAAATTTTGTCTATGGCCTTGGCACTTTGGCATATCCAAATACCGACTCATATTAACTATTTAAATGCCATGTGCATACATACAATTATCTCTCCCAGACTGCTGTTATTGCACTTACATATTCCCAGTCACAAACCTACCAAAGAAGTTTCACTTCCATCGAGTGCACTAAGTTGCGCATGTGACTTTTTTTTTGTAATAATAATATAATGCAAAATCTTCGTCATCACTACTTTCGCTATGCATTTTCCCAACGCAAAAGACAAATTGCGAAGTAAAAGAAATCTAGTAACTTGAAGTAGCGTTGTGTGCGAGGTTTAGTCAGTAATTTGTTTATGACTCTAGCTAGTAATCCGTTCCATTGCTTATCAGTAGCGTTGTGTGAGGAAGGTCTTACGTTACAGTTATTCTTACATTTTACACATTTGAAATTTTGCTAAAATGTTTACACATCAAAAATATTAGAAGATATCCTGGTCAAAAGACTGACTGAGTTTATAACAAAATATAAAGTAATAAACAAAAATCAATATGGATTCCAAAAAGGGAAAAATTTTCTCAAGCGTTAATCCAGGAATTTTGTTAATGGCATTCAATTTCTGAAGGCTTAATACATAACACAGTGCACCACCTTGATCAAAAAGTTCCCGGAATAACCATCATGTGGCGCTCCCATCGTTCCGATTTGAGTTCTGTGTTTTTTTGTTAAGTTGGTACATCTGCTTTTGATATTCCCTCTAAATCTTAGCGTCATAGCTTGACATTTGCAAAAGTTACGTAGCCAAGAGTACATCTATCTCTGTGTGCGTTGGCGACTTTTTACAATTTTATTAAATTCTATTGTATTAAATTTTGCGTAAAAAACGGATTTAATGGTGCGCAAACGTTGGAAATGTTGGAAATGTGTTTCAACACGCACGAGCGGTTCAAAAGTGGTCGTGAGTCAATCGAAGATGATGAACGCAGTGGCTGACCATCGACATCGAAAACCGACGAAAACGATTATAAAGTAAAAGAAATTTTGGTCAATAATCGTAAATTAACTATCAGAGAGTATTATTTGGGGTTATGAGACGTTTGCGTGAAGCAATTCGCCGAAAGAGACCTGAATTGTAGAGAGAAAACTAGTGGATTTTGCACCATGATAATGCACCGTCGCACAGTGCCATCATTATTCGTAATTTTTTGAGGAAAAATGCAACAAATACCATCCAACAGCCAACGAATTCACCTGATTTGGCTCCCTGTGACTTCTTTCTGTTCAATCGAGTTAAAAAACCATTACGGGGAACGCATTTCAGCAGCCGAGAGGAAGTAATGGAAAAATCGCAGGATCACTGATGGACATACCGAAAACCGAATATAAAAAATGTTTTGAGGATTGGATCAAGCGCTGGCATAAGTGTGTTGCAGTCGATGGGGATTACTTTGAAGGGGAAAATATAGATTTAGATGAATAAACTTGTATTTTTAATTTTCTGAATAAATTCCGAGAACTTTTTGATCAAGGTGGTATAAGTAAGTAAAAATAAGAAATAAAGTTAGTCTTAAGCTTCATTAAAAAAATTGCGGAATATATGTGCATTATACACATCACACATTATAAAAACGTAATACAGTTCACCCTCCCATAGGCATGGCACGCGAATGGATAGACGCATATGAATGCTATACCATTGCGGCCAGTGTTAATAGTGAAGAAGAACAAATTAAATTGGCAAATTTTAAAACGGTAATTAGCCATGACGGAAACCGGCTGATTAATAATTTGGGTTTAAGTTAGGAACAAAAAACAAATTTAACAGAAATCAAAAAAAAATTTAAAGACCATTTCGTACCGACGCGTAATAAAACCTACGAGGAGCGCGAAACATTTGACGATTTTTTTGCAAAAAATATGCGAGCAAATGCAGAAGTGTGATTTCAACGATGACAACGAGACAAAAATTGTAGATTGAGGATAATTTGTCAATGGATAAAGCAATAAAAATATGTCGCACTGCGGAAAGAGCTAATAAACAAATAAATTAGCTAAATGGTGAGTCAGGCTCGTTGACAAAAGTGAATAAAATCGACAAACAATTTAATCGCGGGCGCTGTAAAACAACGCACGGCCCCAGAAATTCTCCAGCATAGCAGAAACAGTGCAGGCAGTGCGGGAGAAACAGACACTTCAGCGCTGCGAGTAGATCAGAAATGACCGGAAGAGATGGACATTCGAAAACCAGTCAAAAAGGAATGAAAATGCAACAAGGCAAAATAAAACGTATCAAAGCGTATGATGGTGGATTCATAAAAGTTTTGGGCGATACGAAAGTTAAGTGTCGTACACAGCGTAAAGACGACAATGTTGAAAAGCTAATCACATTTGCAATAATTGAGGAAAATTTCCAAGCAATTCTGGGTGGTGATGACTGTGAAGCCTTAGGATTCGTACGACGAGTAAACCAGCTAGGGTTTTGCGAAGATTTTGAGTACGATAAAGACTTTGTAGATAACTCCAAATTCAAAATTATACCAGTACGGAAAGTACCATACGCTATCGAAGAGAAAGTAAAATAAGAAATACAACAAATGATAAAATTGGGCGTCATTAGGAGCGTCAGCGAGCCGACTCCAGCAGTCAGTCCAATGTTGGTGGTTAACAAGAAGAAACTCCGGGTATGTATGGACCCGACAGAATTGAACAAAAACATCAAACGTAGAATTTATCCGATGAAGACCGTTGAAGAAATAGCAGCAAAAACACATGGCAGTAAATATTTCAACAAGCTTGATTGCCAAAAAGGATTCTGGCAAATCAAAGTGATAGAACGCACTTCAAAATTTTTAACATTTTCAACGCCTTGGGGTAGATTTAGCTACCTCCGCATGCCCTTCGAAATCTCCTCAGCACCAGAAGTATTCTGTGAAGTCATGAATAGAACGTTAGAAGGTATTGAAAGATGCGAGGTAGCTATGGATGACATTTTCATACATGCACCAACTTGAAAGGAACTACAACGAAAGAGATGAACAATGATAAATGTGAGTATGAAAAAACTACTTTAAAATTTTTAGGTCATATCTTCGCTCACCCCCTCTGGTGAATGAGTGCTAGACTGAAGTTCCAGCTGCCTCAGGGTTGGATCCCAGATGGGGTTAAATTCTTAAAAAAGTCCACATGGATTGTTCTAATAAAATGAGTCACTTCCTTGACTTAGTTCTGAAATGTTCGAAGGACCAGTTCTCCACGGTTTCGATTCTCAGATAGAAAATTGAATCCACCAAAAACAAAAAAAAAAAAATGGTTATGAAGCAGACAAAGATATGATAAAAGCCATAATACTACTGAAAACGCCTACATACATGGTAACATATCTAGGCAAATTCATTAATAACTTATCGCAACTAACAGAACCTTTGCGCCGGCTCATATGTAAAGAGATGGCGTGGTGTTGAGAACCAGAGCATACCAAAGCGGTCAAGGACATAAAAAAACGCTGACAAGCACGCCAGTGCTAGCATACTAGGATGTTAAAAAACCGGTAAAACTTTCAGTAGACGCGAGCAGCAAATCAATGGGTGTGTTCTAATGCGGGATGGAAAACCATTGGGATACGTTACCCGCACTTTTATGGAATCACAACAAAAACAACTACAAATCAGCAAGGAAGCATGGGCTATTCGTTTCCGTTGTCAAAAGTTTCACAACTACGTTTACGGGAAAGATCTTACGATGGAAACGGATCATAAACCGCTAGAAACTATATTCATGAATCTAATTCAAAATGCTCCAATACGGCTACGGGGAGTGTTGTATGACATACTGCAGTATTCACCAAAAATTAAATATATAAAGGGGACAATGATACCAACTGCGAATACTTTAAGCCGGGACTGCGAACCATCGAGGTTGATCAAGATGAAGATATAAATCTTATTCACGCGATTGGTGACAAAATGCGTGACAAACTCATCAAGGAAACAGCTTCAGACGTCGAGTTACAAACACTCAAGGCGGAGATCATGAAAAAATGGACTCACGATGAAGCTAAAATATCAAAAATCATCAAAAAGTACTCACCATTCAAACACGAGATCACTTACGAGAACGGATTGTTATTGAAAGGTAATAAAATCATTGTACTTAAAAAATTAACACCTTCTATCATTGCAGAAGCACATATAGGCCATAGGGGTATATTTTTATGTATAACAATTCATCGCATTCGTCAAACACTTTTCTGGAATGGTCTGACTGTCGATACAAAAAATTATGTGGAGAGATGTGCAATATGCCAGCAAACTCAACGAACCAATCAGAAAGAGCCATTGATATTGCGAGACATACCTGAATACCCTATTCACCTTGTATCAACGGACATATTCAAATTCAAGGGCGATGATTTTTTATTGATAGCTGATCATTACTCCGGATTTACAGATTTCAAGAAGTTATCAGCTGAGGTAATTTTATTGCTGCATCATTGGTTTTCAGTTCACAGAATACCCGAAATTCTTGAATCGGACGGTGGGCCACATATTCTAGTCAATCGTTTAGAGAGTTTAAAGCAAACTGGGGATTCAAGCATAGAATCTCTTCACCGCATTATCATAAATAAAATGGGTTTGCAGAGCGAAACGTGCAGACTGTGAAGGAAATTCTAAGGCGATGTTGGCGTGATCGTTCTGACCCATATTGGGCAATGCTTTTACTTCGAAACACTTCGCGTAATGATGTGCTGAAGTCACCAAGTCAACGATTGTTCAGCCGTCAAATTGCCAAATGAAAAATCAAACCTAAAACCACAAATCGTTACTGGGGTCACGAAAGATCTTCAAGAGTTGCGCGAAAATCAAAAACGATATGCAGACAAAGTAGCAACACCGCGCCTACCACTAAAAATGGGAGACAACGTCCGAATGCAAACGAATCACCATGAATGGAAACCAGCGAAAGTGAGACCCAAAGACAACACGATGACCTTCAATATCAATTCCAGCGCGGAAATGCAGACCAAAGTTAGTCGTTACGGTCGAAAAATCAAACCGATCGTAAAATACAATCCTTCAAATTAAAATTTAGAATACAGCTTCACTGTTAAATTAAGCAACTTAATTCTTATACTTACGCTACGAGCAAACACACGTCTTTCATTTCACACTCTCATTACAGACCGTTCCTTCATTATTTCGAATTTACAAGCACCTTGGCCTTTATGCCTCAAGTTAGTAGATCTGCCGGATTAGTTTTCCCATCACAATGCCACCAGTCATAGATATTCGTTAGCTTCTTAATTTCAGTGACCCTCGCTGTAATATATGGTTTCATCTGCTTACCATGCCCAGTTGAGCGTAATGTTAGAATCAGTCTATTAATATATATAGAGTCTACTTTGAATTCAAGAGAATCCATTAAAAATTATAGTTATCTGGCAGCCATTAACGCCGCTCTCAGCTCCAACTTCGGTAACGTAAACTGGTTATTAGCCAAACCTTTACCAGGTTAGCACTTAACGAATTTAAATGAAAACTTAAAAACTAAAATAACAGAAAATTTTAAATACATAAAAACTAACTTAGAGTAGATTAAACACAGTATTTGTAAAATATTGCTTAGATTTAGAGAAATCAAGCTCAAAGACAATTATTTAAATTCATTAAATAAAGATAAAGTTCTTGCACTAGGCTTATTAATCGCATAATTTGAGCGGTGAGACTTCTTATAAAATGGTTTAAAATGTTGTGTATATGGAACATTGAACTAGAAGCAAATCTGGGCAAGATTAGATGTAATAATGTCAAAAATAAAATTTAAAGACGTAGTCTTTAGTCTAGTCTCAAGAGTTTTCAAACCTTAAAGCGCAATGCAAATCTTGAAAATATTCTTTGAATTCTTTCCAATCTGATTGAATGGGTGGCATAGTAAGGACTCTAAATGAAAGATGCATACTCTAATCTAGACCTTCCAAATGCATTATAAAGGCACTTGAGAGTATGAGGGTCAGTGAATTCAGTACTATTTCTATGAACGAATGCAAGAACGGAATAAGCTTTAGGTATTTACTATAAAATTAATATGGCCAATAAATGAAAACTTTTGACAAAAATTACACCTACGTCACGGATAGTATTAATAGTTTTAAGTAAAGATTTCTGAGCGTAATATTTGGAGCAAAGAACAGAATAGAACAGAGGTAGACCATTGGGTTCACTCCAGAAAAAAACATTTCGTAGATCATGTTGCAGAGAAGCAACATCAGATATACTTCGTAATCGACTAAATAACTTAAGATCGTCAGCATATAACAGAAACTTAGAGTTAATGATACATTTGCAAACATCATTAATAAATAATATAAAAAGCAAAGGTCCAAGAATGCTATCCTGGGGGACCCTAGAAGAAGCAAAAAACTGATACGATTTTATATTGTTAATAACAACATAGCAAGATCTTGAACTCAAACAACATTTAACCCAATCTAAAAAAGTCGAGTGGGACCCCATTTGGCAAGTTTCGCGACTAAAATACAATAAATGACTTTGTCAAATGCTTTCGAGAAATCGGTATATAGCACATTAACTTGATAGCTACTTTCAAAAGGCGAGATACAGTATCTGAAAAAAGTGCTAAATTATTCAGTTGATCGACCAGCAACAAAACCATGTTGCTCGGGATAAATGTGGTGCTTTACAATAAAGAGTTGTTTATCCTTTATAATGCTTTCAATCAACTTACATTAGACAGCTTGGAAATTGGCCGGTAATTTGATGCATCATTTTTTGCCCCAGACTTAAAAACTGGTGTAATAAATGCTGTTTTCCAACAATCAATGAAAGTGCTCAAGGCTAATGATTTATTAAAATTATAACATAGAGGTTTGCTTAGGCCAAAAGCACTCAATTACAGTTCCGAAGCTAGAATTAAGCGATGCGCTAGTCATAAAGCTTCTTGTCTTTGTTTTGTGAAATTCTATTTGCATGGATGCAGGTATTTATTTAAGCAAGATTGACCTTACCATTACATTGTACTTGCAATGCATATAGAGTTATCATGGTAACATTTATTTCATTGTACAGATGACTAAGACTTTTAACGTCAGTTGATGAGTGCATCGCTTTTATGTTCATGAATTTTTGAACAAATTTTTCTATTATTTTTTCCGATTTACCGTACTCTTCTACCAAAAGCGAATAGCATTTTTCTGGTGGCGTGAACCCCGCTATTGATGCAGCTGCTTTTCCGATTAACGCCTCGCTTAAAAGGTTGAATTTAGTTGTTGTTGTCAATTTACTGTTCTCGTGAATCGCTTGTTTGAATTGCTCCCAAACTGGCAGCCATTTCTCAAATTTTCAACCAAACTTTTTGAGTTCGATGGCTTTTAGCTTTATACCGCCAAGCTCTATTGGTTCATTTTTACTTCTAGTAGTTCCGTAGTTACTTCCCGCTGCAGCAGTTCTTTGGCTAAGCATGAACAGTAAGCCGTAGATAGGCAGTAAATATTTCTTCTTTTGATGATTGATCAGGTTCCTCTTCGGATTCTTCCACATGATTAGTCACTTCATTACATATTTTTGTTACTTGCGCTCTACAAGAAGAATGGTAAGCCGCTTTCATTTTAAAATGTTACTATTTTTTTACAATCGCCCGAAAGAGTAGCTCCGCTATTGGTTCTTTAGAGACTCAGACCGTCCCGGTTGTCGGTACCATGTAAAAAATTATCTGTCTAAAATTAATACACACGTTCGCCGTTCTAGACGGTCGCTGCGATTTAATCTTTAATGAAGAACTTGATTTGAATAATTACATTTTAATATTGATTATCGTTTTCACAGTTAGCGAGGAAGAAAACTTGGAAACGTTATGTAAAGAGAAGTATATAAAGAAAGTAACTGGAAATGAGTAATTATGTATATAAAGTAAATAATAGATACATAATGAGTGTTTTAATGCGATTGAGTGATAAATCATAAATGAGTAATTGTTTCAACTTAAATTTTAACAGATTTAGTGCTACGTTAGCATATTTGGTTGTCGTGTGCTATTTACAAATAAATCGGTTGAGGATCTGGTCCTTAGGACAGCAGCAAACTTTGCACCTGGCAATGTCAAGTTTGTAAAAGTCCGCAGAGCGTTGATCTGCACAAGCCACGAACTTTATATTACCTTGATACCATCCGGCATCTCGGCATTTGAGCGACGGGTCTGTGTTCGCTGTAACAACGCCTTTATAGACATTGCGAAGAGTCGACTGTACCAACCTCCAGTTATCTAGGGGTGAAGTACTGTCGCTGTTGCTGGAATCGGCAATGGACCATATAAGACAATATAAAGCAACTGTAGCACCTGGCACAGCTGCCAAAATGGTTTGGTTGTTTGAAATAAGCAATCAAACGCTTGAGCGGAATGTACTGGCGCTTGCGCTGGAGGAGGACGAGGACAACTTAGTTGCTGAGGCCTTACAGGTACCAGTCACGCGAACATGAAGAGGAGTGCTACCCGCACCACACACAGTTGCCGAGCGTGCTCGAAGATAGTGTGGTTTTTGATTATAACCCTCATTGACATCGCGAGTCTGGTGGAAAAAGCACCAGAAGTTGAGCCACCGGCTGTTGACGGTGAAAGCGGCTGGCAGGCGATTGCCTTACCAATCGTTTGGGCTACCCTTGCGTGTTGGCCTTTAGTTTTTTTTTTTTTTACGAGGGTAAATGAGTGCAATGTGTTTATTAGGTATCAGGACGTACCGAATAAATATGAGTCTCTAGTGTAACGTACCAAGGGTCACGGGAGAGATTTTTCCACGATACCCCTGTGAGTTTTCCCCCTGATGTAAAATGGCCCTAATCGATACGCGTAAATTTATTTTAATTTAATTGACAATCCTGAAGAAATATAATCAACATATCGTTGGCGCTCAAGTAGAAATCACTAAGTCCGTTTTTTAATTTGTGAGATGAAGTTAGTTTATACAATGCATACCGCGCTATGAGTTTGATATATAGATTTGCATATGTTTCAAATGCATCATCAAAAATCGAACTTATTACCTCATATAAATTTATAAAATTACTAGCAGGACTTTAACCAGCTCAGCTGTCCGGTCTGCTGACAAAGTCTTGGTAATGCGTAATTTAATCACAAAAAAAGCATCCATTTACAGTAGTATGGCTACCCAATATACAATTGGAAAGTTTAAATAAAACCATTGAACTCGACAACGTAATGTTGATTTTAACATATTTTTTTTTCTACAAATATTTCTGAAATTGTGGTAAAAAAATAGTAAAAAAGGTAGAAAACTAGTAAAAAAAAAAGTATTGAAAAGTCATTGTACAAAATTTCAGTACTGGACTGTACATATATATATGGTTCCAGAGATATACCGTACTACAAATAGTTCCTGAGATATTTCGTCATATATATTCAGGTTGTATGGGAGGTGCCACACCCACTTGACATTAAGAACTCACACCCCACTATAACCTTTGTATTGATAAATAATGATAAATAATACTTGTACATTTAATACCGTACTACAAACGGTTTCTGTGATATCTCAAAATGGATATTGAGGTCATATGGGAGGTGCCGCACCCCCTGTCTAATCCTACTCAAATTTTGTGTAGTATGGTATTATTGAACAATGTCGTTCAACGAAATTTCAGTACTATATTGTGTATGGTTCCAGAGATATACTCAAATAAGCATGTGATTTGTATGAGAGGTACCACGCCCACTTTTCCATCCAAATCTTAGTACCACACTACAAACAGTGCCTGAAATGGAAATTCAAGTTTCTATTGGAGGTACCACGCCCACTTCTCCAATCCCCGATATGAATATTGACGTGAACATCAGATCTCATATCAACACACTACAGCTTCACATTCTGTTCCCCACTTTTTTTTTTTTTTTTTTTTTTTTTAAAGAACGTTGGGGTAGCGCACTACCCAACAAGTGGCCCTTCTGAAATTCAGCTACAGATTATAAATCATCAGCTGATAACGATATCTATATATTTAAAAAAGTTATAACATTTTGTTTTATGGAATCTACCGATATTATTATTATATTGAAGACGCCAGATAGTTGATGCGTATTCCAAAATAGGTCTAACCAATGACATATGGGTCGTTGAATTCCTTAAACCAGCGCTTAACAAAACCAAGCATTGCTTTATTAACGCATATATTTGTATGCAAATGAAAGCGAAGTTTAGGGTCCATAGTAACTCCCAAGTCAACGAAGCAATCCAAATGGGTTAAGACAGTATTTCCAATTGTATATTCTGTAGGAAGGGAAACGTTTCTTGCATATACCATAACTTTACATTTGTCTAGGTTCAGGATCATTAAATTTATATTGCACCATTGTACCAAGCTGTTTAGATCGGATTGTAGAAACATCTGGTCATCAATTGAGTTATGCGAAAGGAACAACTTGACGTCGTCAGCATACATTAAAGTTTTTGAGTGGTGAATAGCAAACGTCAAATCATTTATAAACAGAAGAAACAAAATGGGGCTTTTGTGGCTGCCTTGAGGGACTCCAGATGTGACCTCAATGAAATCCAAAATTGTGTTTTTGAATAAAACGCTTTGTCTTCTATTGTCCAAATATGATTTGATCCAATTTAAAAGCAATGTAGGAAATCCCATATTTTTCAACTTCATAGGTAACAGGTTATGATTAACTTTATCGAAAGCTTTTCTGAAGTCAGTATATATGACATTGGTTTGCAAATTAGATAAGAAAGCTTTGTGTACATATGAAGAAAATTCCAAGAGGTTTGTGTAGTTGATTTTCCGCTAAGAAAGCCATGCTGATTTTCAGATATACAAGGTGAAATCCAGTGTATTATTTGGTTTGTAATGATAAACTCAAATAGCTTTGGGATAGCATTGAGTTTAGCTATACTGCGGTAGTTCCCAACATTGGATTTAGTACCGCCCTTGTGAAGGGGTATTATGAAAGTATTTAGCATTTAGGAAAGTATCCTAATTTTAACGATGCATTCAAAATATTTGACAGTGCTAAATACAGAGGAATTGCGCCCCTCAAAATGCAGCTAGGAATATTATCTGGACCTGGGTCGAAAGAACACTTCAGGGTCATTAAGTGACTTAAAACATCTTTCGGGTCAATAACAGGTTGGTGTACACAATTAAACGGTGAGATATAATATGGGTAGCTATCATTACTATTGAATGAAAACGTAGAGTATGTGGATCTGAAGAAATCAGCAAACATGTTAGAGATTTTAGATTCATCATTGGTTGTAATGTCTCGGAATGTCATTGATGAGGGAAAACCAATAGTTTTACGCTTCATATTCGCAAAGTCGTAAAAGGATTTAGAATCATGACGGATTTTATTCTTTAAGGTGTTTAAATAATTGTTATAACATTTTCTATTAACTGAATCGAAGTTATGTCTCAGCAAGGTATATTTCATGTAATTTACACTACTACCAGTTTTCTTATATGTTTTGAACGCACGGGATTTGGCGTTCTTAAGCCTTTTCAACTCCTTTGAGAACCATACAGGACACTTTTGGATCAGTGACACCTTAAACTTAGGTACACAAGCACCGAAACAATTATAAAGAATATCGTTGAAGCTCAAAACACAGTTATCTAACTCATCAAAGTTGCCTAAGCAACTTTTGTTTTGACAGCATGTTACATAATTTACGGTAGTTGGTTTTTTTAAAAACCAACTACCATTTAGACTAGTGGTCGGCAAAATTGAAAATGAGATTGTGTTAGTAAGCGCAGAGTAATTGCCATACACTGTTTAAAAAAAAACCTAAAATCCGTCGCATGACAAATAAAAAACTTAAACATAAGGTATGCTTTCAATTGATTTATTTACATCTATTTACTGCATGTTACCAAAGGCATTTGAAAACATTATTTAGACCACTGGTAGGCAAACCTAACTCGTTCAAGCAGTGCGATCATCACACGCATTCTTACGGTCTTGCAATTAGTGGTTGTTCAGACAGCAACGAAGCAACATGAGCGGCGGCTGTGTTGATTTTTCCCTTATGTTCACAGTAAGAAATTATATGTAGAACTAACAATTAATGCTAGACTGGTCGCCGTAGCGTAGTGCTTAGTATGTTGGACTGCTACGCAAAAATAGAAAATAAAAATTTTTCTACACCACCTCTTGTCTTGCAATGGCAAACCTCCAAGAGTATAAAAATGCATCTGAAAAGCTTTTCACATCGCCGTTCGGATTCGGCATAAAAATGTAGGATTCGAAAAGCTCGGCCCGTTCCTTCCAGGGGCTGTTGTGCCATAATAGTAGTGGTAGTAAAAATTAACGCCAAAAAATAATTTATAATTTCAAATGCTTTTGGTAACATGCAATGACTAGATTTAAATAAATTAATTGAAAGTACACCTTTTGTGTAAGTTTTTTAGCCCTTTATCACGCCGTGTTGCAGATCTGTAACATACCCAATTTTTTCTTCCAAAATTCTACAGGCATGTTACTTTATTTTGTTGTGTATCATAACTGATTAAGTAGAAACTGGTGCAACTATTTTATGTTAATTGAAAGGTATTGACAACTGCTAACGTAATGTATTTCGGTTGCAAATGAAAAAGTAATAACTTAAAAAAAGCAAAGTTTACTCATATATTTCTATAATGTTACTGCGGTTTTTTCTAAAAATGTGATAGCTAAATTTTCAAATAAAAGATATTAACTAATAAATAGTAATAATTATGCACAAACAACAACAAAAATTATGTTTTTGAATAAGTGACAAGCAATTTTTTAGATAGTGGAAATAAAAATCAACTACCACTAAACTAGTGGAAATTATTCCCCACTACCACTAAACGTTTAGTAATAAGGAGAGAGAGCTCAAATGGCGACTTAGTGGAAGTTAAAATTGCATTACACTAAGTTGTCATCCCAAAGCCTTACATACATTTTTACAGAATTTGAGAATAATAAACCTCCCTCTTATCTAAACCCTTTAAACCCAAAAAGTCCAATCTGTAAAATTATGAAAACAACATCAAAGAGTGTGTATTTCGTCATCTAAAAGTAGTAACTGCACATTTTTTTATTTACAGGAGGAGCAAAAAACATTGTAAAATGCAAAATATTATAGATTTAAGAAGAATGTAATTGTGAAAGCTTAGTATAACTTAGTTACTTAAAGATATTCAAATATTTTTTTTCCTTTTTACTTCAAATGTGTAAATACTTCTATTTGCTTAATTAATTAAAATTAAAACCGTTATTTTTGGGCGTAGAGTTTTAAAATTTAGCAGCAACGTGTAATTTGAGCAAATGCATCATAATTAATCAAAAAGTCGATTTTGGAAATTTGTATAGTTACTGCTTTTTGAGTTTTAGATGACGTCTGCTAATTGTTGTTTTTTTTCAATATAGAAGTCGTTCATAGACCAATGTGATCAACTCCTTTTTTAATTTGTTCCATGTTTTTGTACTAAACCACTTGTTTAATACATAACTCTGCATATAATAGAAAACTAATCATTGTATAACACCGCAATATGGTAAAATAATTTATGGAAAATGGAAAAAATATAATTTTTTCATTAAAATTGAACTTTCTACAAAGTATTTAGTACAAGAAAAAGGTTAATATACTCATTCATTCAAACATTTATACATTCTTTTACGATGCATTTCAATTTGACCTTCAATTAAACTCTCTACACTTGCCACCAAATGATTAGTGGTAGTGGGTTTTAGTTTCCAGTAGTTTAGTGGTAGTTGGTTTCGATTTCCATTACCACTGAAGGTTTAGTGGTAGTTAATTTTTACTTCCACTACCACTAAAGGTTTAGTGGTAGTTGATTTTTACTTCCACTACCACTAAATGTTTAGTGGTAGTTGATATTTATTTCCATTAACACTAAAGGTTTAGTGACAGTGGGATTTTACTTCCACTACCATTAAATGTTTAGTGGTAGTTGATTTTTATTTCCACTAACACTAAAGGTTAAGTGACAGTGGGATTTTATTTCCACTACCACTAAAGATTTAGTGGTAGTGAAAAACTGTGATCTTAAGGATGTAGTCTGGTTTTTTCAAGGTTTTTTTCGGAAATTTTTTATTATAAGAAAATAAAATACAGTCATTTCAATTTTTTATGTGTTATTATTGACATATTTAACTTTACAAAAAAAAGTGTTTGGAGTTTATTTACGATATTTTTTTGTGTTGTTTACGCCCAAAGTGGACACCTAAAAAAAAGGTATGTGGCTGGCCCGGGCGATTGCGGCACTTGAAGTAATCGGAGACAAACAATTTAAATAGAATATCGTTCTGTAGAATTGCTATTCTGGCAGTTAGTAGGTTTAAAGATTTTTAATAAAAAAAACGAAATTGCACATTTCTAAAAAAAAATTTTCAAAAATCTCCCTTTTTTTTTATAGAAAATCGAGGAAATACTGATTAAAAATAAATAATTTTACTACCTGCGAGAGCCATTGGCGTGTAGAATAACCTGTTAAAATTTCAGCCCAATCTGCTTTATAGAATTTCTTCAAACCCCTGGGCCTATCAAAAAAACGTTGTTTCAAGAAAAACGCTTTTAACAACACATACAGCCTTACCAATAAATCGATATTATGTCGACATTAACGAAAACTGCCGACATTCAATACAAAATCGTACCATAAACAATTGAATATCTGCTTTGCGCGTAAATGTCGACATTTTTGAGAATGTCGACTGAACTCGACATTGAAGTTGCTATTGATGAGAGTTGTAGCTTTTTGACAGTTCAAAAAATAGAAACGCAAATATTTATTTTGTTTTTTGAAAATGTTAGAAGATTCGGAATTATTTTCCGATTTAGAAATTTTGAGTGATTTTAGGTCGATCAAAAAGCCAAAAGAATATCGTGACCGCTTGCAGCCTTTTGAATATTACTGCGACCAAGATTTTCTGTCCTTTTATAGGTAAGTTTTTACTGAATATCTAATACAACATGCCTACAATATATCAAGGTTTGATAAAGATTCCACAAAATATATTATTGATCTGGTGCGCGAGGACTTAAAAAAATTAACAAATCGTGGTCATGCCTTAACCCCAGAAGATAAAGTATTGGCATTCCTTCGTTATGTGGCTAAAGGTCAATATCAGAAAGATATTGGCAAGTATGTTTCATTTTTGTTTTTGGTATTTACTCATTTACTCTATCTGCAGCGGAAGTACACGGGTTTTCACAGCAGTCTATGACAACGATAATATGCGAAGTGTCTGCAGCTTTAGCTTCAAAGAGAAGAGGTTTCATAAATTTTCCGAAAACTGTTGAAGGAATTCAAAAAATTTGAAATGGCTTTTGGTCAAAGTTCAAGTTTCCTCAATGTATTGGTGCTATTGACTGTATACAAATCAAAATTAAAAATCCTGGTGGGGAGTTAAGAGGTCGTCACAGGTGTCGAAAAGGTTTTTATTCCATCAATGTTCAGGTAATTAATATTGATGGGTGTACAAATATTTAATAACAAATTTCATGTACATTCAGACTACTGTTCTTATTTTTACCTATAACTCAGGTTATCTGTGATGCAAGTAGTCGGATTTTAGACATTGTATCACTATGGAGAGGTTCAGCACACGATTCCAGAATTTGGCGCTTGTCTTGCATAAAAAGAAAGTTTTCCACGATGGAAAGCCAACTGAGGGGTGGAGTTTTAATGGGTGATGGCGGTTATGCCAACAGTGAAATCCTATTGAAACCATTTCGCCAGAACACAGATCTAACGCCTGCACAACTTCGATATCAAACCGCTCACATCAGGTCAAGAAACATTGTGGAAAAAGTTTTCGGTCATTTTAAAAATAAATTTCGCATTTGTTTTAATGGTATGCAAGTTCAGTTACAAACCACAAAAAATATAGTTGTTGCATTAGCAGTTTTGCATAACATTTCAAAAGATCGAAATAAACAATTTTTTTTTGAAGAAGATAACAGTGAAATTTCTCCACATATACCATCAAATAGTGACAAAATAACACATCGGTTGAATGCTGTGTATCGTGAATAATTTATTACAAAATATTTTAATTAACAAAAAGTTCTTAAAAATAAATCAAATACACAAAATTTACTTTTCATTAAGCAATTTGTAGTCGTAATAAGCTTTCTTAGCTTGTTCTGCTTCTAAAGACGCTTTTTTGGCTTTTTTGTGATATCTTGCAAAACTCATTTTTAAATTCATTTTCGCTCTTTAGAGCTTCTAATAATTGAATTTGAGCCTCGAGCTTCGTTTCTTCCACCTTGAATTGGATGGCTTTCATTTTTTTGCAATGGAATGCTCATCTTCAATTTGAGCGATCCTCTTTTTGATCATTAGTTCTTCTTGCCTTGCATTCTTGTACACAATCGTCACTTAAAACTGTAGTGACGAGCTCCTATAAATACTTTCTGAATTAGTTATTACAACAAAATTTATGTATTTTTTTATTTAGTTTACCTCAGCATCTCCGTCATATGAGGCATAATTTTCTATAGCATCAATTGGATCAGTTTGCAGGACTTGATAATGAAACTCATCTGGTGCACAAGGAGCATCACCTCCAGTTGCGCTGACAGATTTATTATATTCCGCGACAGTTAGACGTGCTTGTCTTTTCATTCGAATCCATGCCTCTCGCATACGTTTTTCGTCAACAATATAACCAGTTGAAGCCATATTTTGTCCAATTTTAGTTCACGCTTCTTGCTTTTCCTTTATGGCTTTTGTATTATTGGCTTTAGAATTAACAATTTCGGCAAATTCCTCCACAAAACCCTTAAACGCCTCCTTCATTGCTTGCGTCCAAATAATTGAGCGACCTGCTCGTTTATTTGTTATTTTATTTTCCATTATTTTTAAGTATTTATTTTAAGAAAAACTTTTTTGAAATAATTTCAATTTGTATTTTATTTTTAAATAAACGAACAGCAAACATAGCAAATTTGACATTTATACATTTTCGTTCTCTCATATTTCTCACAAAAGTTGACATTGGTGAGCATAGGTTTATTATTACGAGAAAATATGAATGTTAACATTTTCAAAATGTTGGCATTGGAAAATGTTGACATTGACTTTTTTCTATTGGTAACCAACAAGCGCTTTCGAGTGTGAGCTATATTTTCGTTAATAATTTGAATTTCGGTATGAAATTTTCACAATATATTCTCAATATATTGTACTTTCGAAATACATAATTAACAAAAAAAAAAATTGATTTACTGAAATTCGACCACCAGATTACATCCTTAGGACTATGTTTTTTATTTTATTACTACTTACTTATATACTGATCACAGTTTAGTTTTTAATCACAGTTTTTTTGTTCAGTACATATGGTTGGCATATGCTATGACAAACAAACTTACTTACTTATCTTTTGAATATTTGTTCAAGATGACTATATCCTGTTAATATTTTATTTTCTAAAATCTAATGGCGCCTGTATTTCATTAAAAATCAAACACCAAAAATGTTGAGTGAACGGAATTAAATCGAAGGAGAAAAATATAAAAGGATAACAAATGAATGCGGGATGTTGGGTTTTGTCTGGGAACGTAAGTTGCGGATTGTTAAAACCAAATGTAATCAAGCGCCTATACCTGGTCTTTCCAACGGAGATTTGGTCGTTCTTTTCTGCGCGTTCCACCACCGTGGCTCGAATAGACCACCTTCTTAGTTGGAGCGTTTTCTTCCATTCGTTTAACATGCGTTGCACAATTTTACGCTCACGCATTAAGCCGGGCTGCCGCAAAAAACAGAAACATAATTCAGAACATTTTCGACAGAAATAGAAATAGAATTTTGGGATTCTGACACCAAGAGCAACAGAACCAGAATTCAGTACATATCCGACAAGAACAGAAACAAGTACTTTTGACTTTTTTCTGTTCGTGTCATTAATTAGATAAGTTTACCTCCGACCTAACACCAACGCACCTATGAGTGGCTTCGTGCGTTCATAC
The DNA here is from genome assembly GCA_963691655.1 of Toxonevra muliebris. NCBI lineage: Eukaryota > Metazoa > Arthropoda > Insecta > Diptera > Pallopteridae > Toxonevra > Toxonevra muliebris. The sequence continues at coordinate 316,494 of CAVNUY010000006.1, read as the reverse complement.
TTCAACGTTTCGTTCATTCGTCATCGTTTTGTTTTCTGTTTGAAATACTTATGCCTATCCATGAATTAAATATTTATTAATATGTAAAACATTTAAAAATTAATTTTAAAGTTATCTCGCTCATTGCTCATTGCATTGTAATTGCTGACACAGGGTTGCAATAACACAATTACGAGGTGAAGCATACACTTTTACACATGAAAATCGACTGATAAATTTATAGGACGAGACAAAAGCTTTAATACAAAAATTGTGAAAAATTACACGGCAAGAGTTTTACCAGTTTTATATGGCTAACATGAATCGCCATTTTGTACTATCAAGCTTTCACACATATTTTAAGGGCCGTTTAGACGGAGGGACATGTGTGAAGTCAGCAATCAATGATATGTACGATGAAAATATTAACTTTTTGTCAACACTGTAGACAAATCATGTGAGACTATCATAATTCGCTTGTCGTCAAAGAAGCATCACACAATGGAACAAATATCGTAAGCTCGTTATACATTTCAGTTGGTCTTACCAACCTCGAAGACCGCTGTTTTTTTGTTTTCAAAAGGTGAGATTTGTCGTGGCACGATCTGCGGTCTTCGAGCATGCTGGACCATCGAAATGGCCCTTTGCATGGTCATGCCTGCACACGAAAAGAGCCATTCAGACATGGTACATAGTCGAAGATCTCAGGTCGGCTCACGACAAATCTTATCATGTGAATTTGAAAAACGGCTGTCTTCGATGATAACACTATGCGACAATTTTCGGGTCATCGAAATCAAACCGGACCGGACTATTTTTTTTTTGAAAATATACCTATCCAATAGCAAAACTCTCGCTGGGTTTGTAGAAGTTAGCTCGATTTTTTTTTATTATTTTTTGAATTTCTTACCTTCAGGCCATTTTAGGGTTTTTCATATACCCCAATTTTGAAAAATGTATTAAAATTAACTAGAAAAAGTAATTTATAAAATAGCTATAATGGAATAGCTTTTTTGTACGAAATCTTTGGAAAAACTGTAGGAAAAGATTAAACATTTCAATACGACCTATTGAAAAATATGTTTTCTCCACCAACATGTTTCGGCTAATATGGCATCTGGATCTCGTTTTTCTCTGTATCTGAATTCAATGACATTGCAGTTTGATGATAGCGCACTCCCGGCTCATCTGATTCGGTCAACTGTCGACTGAAGTAGTCCTTCATAATTGGGAGCACGATGTTTTCTTAAAAGTCCAACGATGATTTCTCTTACCGAGTAAATGGGAAATATTCTATTTTATTTCACATTTATCTAAAAATTCACGTCAAGAGTATCGATTTTTAGTAAATTTGAAATAAAATTATTATTGTAAATGTATGGAAATAAATGCGTCTTACCGCTTTTTAATTTTACATCACTGATTCTCGGAAAAATGTCACGTAAACATAAATACTTCTAAATATTTTTGAAATTAGTGTAAAAAATTCAAAAAAATTGCCATTTTTCCAACATTGGGTCTCAAAAATTGCGTTTCAGGACATAGGTTTTTTCCAAAATGGGTTTATTTGTACATAAACGACATTTCTAAAAAGAATCACGATGACATACATCGGATACATCTAAAAAATATCGATCTATAAGTCAAAATTGGGGTATATGAAATACTTTAAAATGGCCTGAAGCTCAAAAAATTCAAAAAATAATAAAAAAAAATCGAGCTAACTTTTACAAACCCAGCGAGAGTTTTGCTATTGGGTAGGTATATTTTCAAAAAACAAATAGTCCGGTGCGGTTTGATTTTTGGTGTTGCACAGTGTAGACATGCTTAACCGTGTGAAAGCATGTCGGTCCGACTTCATATATTTCCACCTTTCGAAGCAAACGGTTTTGAATGAGCATCGCTTATCGCGCGAAATGAATTCATAGAAATTTTTAAAACATATCCCGAGCTATGAAAAATTAATACACATTTTTGCTGTAACCATTTTTTATTTCCTTTAATTATATTTTTACAAAATGTAATGTAATTTTTGCACATTTATCTAGGATAATTACAAATTAATGAAAAAAATTATGAAAAGTATTAAGTGCTTTATACTACAACAATTCGGCCTTCCTGACATATGAGATCTCCCGATCTCATGAGTTTATTTTTATATCACGCTTATTATTGATAATGTTGCTTACTTTATACCAAGGCTTAATATTGCTCACTGCCCATACACCTTTATACGTTCCCGCGTGTGTGTCAAAATTTTTCACAATGACATTTGTATTAGTATTTAAAATCATGGTTAGGTTATGATTATACAGATAGGTTTTCATACAAATGCGGAACTATGTACAAGGAATAGGAGTGTTACGTAAATATCGCACTAAAGGCATTCCCATGAACGTGTAAATGCTTCGAAAACGTTGTAGACCTTGTATATTTTTGAGCCTCGAAAACGATCTCTCAAAATTTGTATGGAAAATAGTTTACCTCGTCATATTGCGAAGTAAATTTGATGCGTAAACAGTACACGAGTATTTCAGTGTTGCCTGTAGTTAAAACAATTTGGTACAAAGTCGGAGGGCCAAAGTATATTTACATAGAAATATGAGACGCCGTAAATATGTAGGCTGAATAATGAACCGAGTTTTAAAAATAATTTATTTATTTTTATTTATTCAAATATTTGTTTAAAAAAAAAGAAATGTAGTCGACACATTCAGCCATTTTACTACAATCGCAGTGTTTTCAGACTCTATAAAATTGGACCGTCTGATTTTAAAAATGTAGTTAGACCGCGTCGCTAAAATATATTTGACCATATGATTTAAGACAGCGAAAAAATTTATTGGTGAATGGAATTAGAACAAGTAAAATCGAGCGGTCAAAATGTATTTGGTTAAATGTATTTTGGCCGCGCGGTCTAAATACATTTTCCGATCGTAGCTTTATTTATTTATTTAAGTCTAGGGACAAAAATTCCTTGCAGACTATACAAATTGTAGTACTTCAGTGTAACTTAAAAGTAAACTAAATTTACGAATAAAAAAAATTAAGCATATTTTTAAATGCTGATTTAGATACAGTGAAATCTAACGCTAAAGAATTTGAGACAGAATTAAATTCTATTAAACCTCTATGGATAAGAGCAAGGAAAACATAATTTGTCTTACGAACCCCAGAATAAAATAAAACACAGTGTCTAAGACTTCTCGTAGGTACGTTAAAGTGGATCAACTCTAAGAAAGCTGGACAATTCACAGATCCACTAATAATATCATATGCAAACAATAGGTGTTACCGCCGTAATTTATTTCCTTATATTTATATTGCACTTCATTCATACTCTATTATTAAATTCAAAGTAATGAATTACCCTGTGAATTATTTACATCATATATTGCTTATTTGTGGTGTAGCGAAAGGAATAACTGTAACCATTTACATGTAGAACATTGCGAAGAGAATACCTGCAACCATTTACATGTAGAACATTGCGAAGAGAATAACCTTAACTATGTACATGTAAAATATATAGAACTTTAAATTATTTCATTATTTTAGTCAGTCAAAATAAAACACGCGACGCAGCAATATATTTAATTTTAAAGCAAATACAACTACTATTGTACAACTAAAATCGACCCTCTGTCCTCGAATTTCTTACTTGTACCTCGTGTACGCAATAAACTTTGTATTAAATTTAAAACGCTGTACTTTATTTGAAAAATTGGTTCGCTTTTGAAAAGTATAAGCTTTGCGCATCGTACAAATATTGAATCCAACAATAGGGACAGAATAGATCTACGACTCTGTAAAGATCTTAAATTAATCAGTTTACAGCGGGCTACATATGATGGAGTAGGATCTACAAAGCGCAAAAAACGCAAATCGTAACGTAGGAACATTTTTTGAATCCGTTCAAAACGGTTGATATGGCATTGATAATGCGTCCTCCAAATGAAAGCCGCATACTCAAGGATTGATCTCACGAAGGAGGCATACAATACTTTAAATGAGTATGGGTCCAAGAAATCGGAACTATTGCGACGAATGAAAGCAAGTAATGAGTAAGCTTTCGGTATTACATAGTTCAAGTGAGAAACAAAAGAAAGCTTCTTCTCAAAGACAAGTCTCAAATCTTTTATTTCACATACAGATTTTAGGTTAGAATGACCAATATGATATGAAGTAGGAATACTACTATTTAATTTAGTAAACGTCATGTGGAAACACTTATTTGTCTTTAACAATAAACGATTTATGCAACACCAATCCAGAACTTTTTCCAAATCAGATTGCAATGTTAAGGCGTCAGAGTGATTTTTTATTACTGAATAAAGCTTCAAATCATCTGCATACTGTGACGACCCAAATTTTATAGTACCAAATTGTGCCCGCACAAACACCTGCTGCGCCCCTGTGTGGCAAACAACACGTTTAAACATCAACAGCCTAAAGCAAAAAAAAAACACAAGACGAAGAAGAGCTGGCATGGCAACAAAGCACAGAACGATTCTGTGTATGAAATAACAACAACAATGCACAGAACTATTCTGTGTACGAGAAAACCAACAACACTGCCATGGAATATCACAGCATACTTAAACCAACAACAAACATTTTGTTTTTTAGGAGACTATGAAAATTAAATCTAATTTTCAAAGTCATGACTTAAGTTCATGTCAATTTCGTTATTTGAAGTTATATATAAACAGGTTAATGAACAAATGTAGTCATCACAACAACAATGTATATAGAGATGGGCAAATCAGACGGCCGTTTCGCAATCCGCCACAATTCCTCATCAGTGATCTTAGTGATAGTTCTTAATCTTTCAATATCCTATATAAGCTACTAATATTTGAAATCATAACCCAGAATTACGGATTTGATTCCAAATATCTTCACTGAATAGAGATATTGAAAGAAACTACCACTACCGTTCTATACACTTATGTTGTTGTTTTTTCCCACTGTAGCTAGTCTGCATAACAGTTCGTTATTTGAAAGTCTAGTACATGGGAGAGTGTGTGTGTTTGTGAGAAAATGATTCTAGGTGTCATTTTTTCTGAACGGTCCCCATTCGATCAGTTCAAGATAGTTTTTTAGGAGACTATGAAAATTAAATCTAGAGGTTAATTTTCAAAGTCATGACTTAAGTTCACGTCAATTTCGTTATTTGAAGTTATATATAAACAGGTTAATGAACAAATGTAGTCATCACAACAACAATGTATATAGAGACGGGCAAATCAGACGGCCGTTTCGGAATCCGCCACAATTCCTCATCAGTGATCTTAGTGATAGTTCTTAATCTTTCAATATCCTATAAAAGCTACTAATATTTGAAATCATAACCCAGAATTACGGATTTGATTCCAAATATCTTCACTGAATAGATATTGAAAGAAACTACCACTACCGTTCTATACACTTATGTTGTTGTTTTTTCCCATTGTAGCTAGTCTGCATAACAGTTCGTTATTTGAAAGTCTAGTACATGGGAGAGTGTGTGTGTTTATGAGAAAATGATTCTAGGTGTCATTTTTTCTGAACGGTCCCCATTCGATCAGTTCATGATAGTTTTTTAGGAGACTATGAAAATTAAATCTAGAGGTTAATTTTCCAAGTCATGACTTAAGTTCACGTCAATTTCGTTATTTGAAGTTATATATAAACAGGTTAATGAACAAATGTAGTCATCACAACGTCTGATTTGCCCGTCTCTATATACATTGTTGTTGTGATGACTACATTTGTTCATTAACCTGTTTATATATAACTTCAAATAACAAACATTTTGGCTTATGCTGCTAGCAGCGCACACAAAAGCAACGAAATCATCATACGAGGCATTATAAATAAGCTTAGGGATAAGCTACCAAGCATTTGGTAATTGTATTGTTGGCTTAACCACCACAATACAGTACTAAACGCCTCAACCAGACTGTGTGGTGCCACTTGGATGCTATAGTGCCTACCAAATGACCCCAGACGTCCGGTTGGAAGCTTATGATATTAGTGTAGTATTTCGCAGAAACAAGTAACCAAGCGCTTAGTAGTGTATCTTTGGCTTAACCCCCACCATACAGTATTAAACGTTTTAACCAGAGCGTGTGGTGCCACTTGGATGGTATAGTCCCTACTATATGACCCCAGACGCCCGGTTGGAAACTTACGAAAAGTAGCAGGGCATTCCTTAGGAGCGAGTAACCGAGCGCTTAGTAGTGTATTGTTGGCCTAACCACCACAATACAGTACTAAACGCTTTAACCAGACTGTGTGGTGCTACTTGGATGGTATAGTCCCTACCATATGACCCCAGATGGACTATTGGAAGCTTGAGGTAGCGTAGAGAAAATAACACTACAATTACGGACGCTCTACTCCACCCACGTCCCGTAGTCGCTGCGCCGCCAGTATACGGTACTCTAATTGACCGCAGCCGTCACAAACGCTCAGCAAGTGTATTGCCAATGCTCAGCAAGTTTTCCACCAACGCTCAGTAAGTGTTTCATCTACGCTCAGCAAGTGTATCATCAACGCTCAGCAAGTTTTTCGCCCTATCAGGCGTATCATCCATCGTCGTCCACTCACAGCAAGTTCGCCCTATCAGGCGTATCATCCATCGTCGTCCACGCACAGCAAGTTCGCCTCATCAGGCGTATCATCCATCGTCGTCCACGCACAGCAAGTTGGCCCTATCAGGCGTATCATCCATCGTCGTCCACTCACAGCAAGTTCGCCTCATCAGGCGTATCATCCATCGTCGTCCACGCACAGCAAGTTCGCCTCATCAGGCGGATCATCCATCGTCGTTCACGTACAGCAAGTTCGCCCTATCAGGCGTATCATCCATCGTCGTCCACGCACAGCAAGTTCGCCTCATCAGGCGTATCATCCATCGTCGTCCACGCACAGCAAGCTCGAATACGAAAGAATAGTTTCATTAGTTTATATTATCGTTATTGTAAACATTAGAACTAAAAAGTGAATTAAACATTATTAAATTAAAAGAAATGAGTCTCAATAAAAAGTAAGGGTTCCCCTGCAATCAAAAATTCTGTAGCCAACGAACCACTGGAGCCCGCTGAGCTCTACCCCTGCCTGTGAAAGAACGTTGCGTTACAATACAATAAAAATTTTGAATTAGAAAAACAGTTACTAATATCATTAATAAATAGGACGAACAGTAATGGACCTAAAATACTACCTTGAGGAACACCAGAGGTGGCCCTAAAGAGAATTGATTCAACATTGTCGATAACAACAAACGAAAGCCTAGTTGTTAAGTAACTTCTAATCCACTTCAAAAAGACAGAGTGGAAACCCAATTTTGCCAATTTGAAAATCAATAAATTATGAGAGACCTTGTCAAACGCTTTAGAAAAATCGGTGTAAATGGAATCAATTTGGAAACCATTTTGAAACGCAACAATACAGTCTTCGGTAAAAACTGAAAGATTAGTAATTGTTGAACGACCCGAGACAAAACTATGTTGATTTGAGCATATTATGTTTTTAACCGCAAAATAAATCTTATTTTTTACTATGCTTTCAAAGAGTATAGAGACTGTAGTTAACTTAGAAATAGGCCTATAGTTAGAGATATCATTCTTATTAGCATTTTTAAAAATAGGAGAGATAGCAGTGATTTTCCAATCATCAATAAAAACACCAGAGGACAACGATTTGAGAGGAGTCTCAATGGTTGGATGATAGATGATGTGCAGTTTTTAAAGAATAGAGCTGAAAGGCCGTCGAAATCAGTATGAGTTGATAACTTAAGATTCAGAATACCATTTATAATATCATCATCTGTTAACACAAGGAACCCAAAGTCAATTAAACGAAACTATCATCTATCTCAGTTGCACCATCAAGATTCGATTTAAAGAATTCTGCAAAGAGATTGGCCACATTCTCAGAAGAACAAGCAGATTTCTCATTTAGGAAAACTGTGGATGGAAAAGCAGATTTTCTGGATTTAACGTACCTCAAAAAGGCCTTCGGATTGGTATTGATATTGATTTCAAACTGTTGGATGTAATTATGGTAAAGATAATTATTCAGAATACTGAATTCCAATTTATATGTAATATTGATACCTAGAGCAGTAATAAGAATTATTGGTACTTTTGAAATTTTTATAGTTCTTATTTCTCAAATTCTTTAGCTTTTTTAGTTCTTTAGTATACCACGGTAATTTATGAATCTTTCTAGGAAATCTCGGAATATTATTCATACAAATATCACGTAACTTAAGTTTGAAAGTCATATAACAAGCAGACAAATCAGCCCAACAAATGTCTAAAATTAACCGATTAATATTATTGAAATCGCATAATCTATAATTGAAGTTAATTTTAACATTATCATTGAAAATATATGGAAAGTCATAAAACTCAATATCAAAAGCAATCGGATTATGATGCAAACCAGGGTTAGAAAAAAGGACAGCGCAATCAAAAAAATTATAATTTATATTATTACTTAAACAAATTAGATCAAGAAATCTATTTAATTTATTAGGAAAGCAGTTAATTTACAAAAGACCAAGGCTTAATAAACTATCAATTAAATAGATTTCCAGTCAACCTTACATAAATTGAAATCGCCCAATACACAGATGTGATTATCGTCAGGAATATTCAGCGCGAGGTGAATTATATTATCTGCATACTTCATATATAAGGAATCACTGCTATTCGGAGGAATATAAGATGCGCAGATATATATTGCTCCAGAAGATCCTTGTACTAAAACACAAATCTGATCAAGAAGAGTGTTAGTATTGAGGCATGAGGATTACGACGAACTGCTATTAATACTCCACCACCCTTTAAACAACCAGATCTAATAAAGTCTCTATCTTTACGGAAAACATGATATAGATTTGGATCAAAAAACTCATAGTCGGAAAAATTCGCATTTAGCCACGTCTCAGCAAAAACTATGACATCATATTCGATAAGGGAACTTAGATTCCAAATATTATGCGATTTCGTTCTAATTCCAGAACAGTTTTGATAGTATAACTTTAGAGGAGTGAGATTATTGGCAACAGACGATTTCAAGTGGGTAGTTGAGGAACCTGTCTCCTTGGAAAAAACTGGAACGGTTTAACATTTACTCCAACTTGCCAAAGCGATGGATTAAGTAGCTTTTCATACATTGTATCACAAACACCCACTTTAAAGTTAATGTTGCGTAGAGAATTAGTAGAAGTATCCTTCTTAACCAATTTCCGACAGCTAAGGAGACTCTTATCAATAGAAGCTTGATGTGAGATATAAGTGATGATGTTATCTTAGGAAACCGAGTGTTTAAATGATGATAAGACATACTCGACCATAAACTGTTCTTAACGTTTCAACAAATACTTAAAAATAAATCCTGAAACCAAATACTAAAATTGAACCCTGATCAAACTATCAAATAGTTGATTTACGCAATGATTTACACGTTTATCGAAATATGCGTTCCCAAAAACAGTCTTATAAATTTACAAATTTAACACGGGTGGGGCTGTGGTTGTATTGGGAATAGCTCGGTGAACACCATGAAATTATTGCTGCACCGAACACAAAGAGAGAGTTTTTATCCACTCTCACACCGAACACGATATGGCGTGCAGAGTTTGGTAGTAATGAATCCTTTAGGAATTAAATTCCATCTTCATTCCAATTACGAAACAGTATCATTACCATAAAATGGCATTAAACAAACGAGTATATTTTGACAAAAAGCAACTCTGCAACGAACTGAATGTAACCACCTCGACCGAGCAAGGAGGAAAATGTTTTGTGTTCGTCAAAAACCGAGCACCAAAATAATCAGGCACTTACGAGTTTACACGTTCAAGGGAATGTTCTATTAATTTGTTAAAATTAATAGCGAAATTTATATAAACAAGATGTTAAAAACAAAGCATATGAAACGCAATTACAAAAATAAAAAAAAATGGAGTAGGAAATATTGCAAAAGCTGCAGCGGATGCATGCGGCACTGTGTGTTACTTCACTGACGCGAATTTTGACGGTCTAACGCTGTCGTGTAAACAAAAAGTTAATATTTACGTCATACATGTCTTCCAGCGTCGTCTTCAGACATGCTCGCTCATCAACTTTCCTTAACGTTTCCATATTAGTGAAGATATTCATTACCCTAAAAAAATTATGTTAATGTATGCATATCGATAAATTCTACATATGACTTATTGCACACCTCTAGCTCGTGCGTTCTTGTGGAATCCAGCTGAATTAAGAAATAACGAAAAAAGTTAATAGTTTAAAAATAGATAGTAAATGCAATTGGCGTTGAAGACTTTTCAAAAATAATTGGTTAAAAGACATGTGCAAAAGCTAAAACCATCTGTTTATACAGAGAAAAAGGTAATGCTTTTGTGGTCAAGTAATATACATTCGGTTGTTTATAATTACAAATCCACCCAAAAAAAAAAATGATACATAATATTCGTATATCAAAAAACAACGACGCATATGATAACGCAGTGTTAAATTGTTTATGCTGACAAAATGCATTAAATAGTCGCGCATACGCAAGTACTACATCCCTGAAAAAAATGCAAATCCTTACATTACAGGTGTAATATACTATTCCATTTTGATTTTGTGTGAGTGCGATGCCGTACGATTTTGCGGTTCTTACCTTTTTAGTTTCAAATATACTATTGATAGTAGAGGCAAATAATGGAATTCAGTAGGAAAAAATAAAGCTGATTAAAACAGTCTGACACGATAGTTAAAAACAGCTACGACATTTAATGATATACCTATGTATACATATACTATTTTGGGCTTCAATTTAATTTTTATCTTTATAAAATAAGAGGAATCTAATAAGAAAAGTGATTAAAGTTAAATCGACGTTAATCGGCAAATTATAATAGAAATAGGATAGGTAGTACATTAAAAAACAACTGATTTGCAGATTAGTATCCCACAATTACCCAAAAAATAATGCCCTTTTTCTTGGTTTTTTGGATTGGTTAGTAAGGACAGCATAAACTGTCAATCTACCTCCATCACTATTATCTTACTTTTCTCACTTTATGGTATAGCAGCCCATTAAAGTCCTATACTGAACTTTCGCTTTACTATTAACATCTGTTTTGCTCAGTTATTAAGAATGTTAATTAAATATATTTGCATATGGAATATTTAAACAGTGCCCTGCAGTTTATGGCATTACACAGTTAAAGAATTTCTTAGAAAAAATCTAAAAAAAACAACTTCAATTGAAAACAGCTTAATTAATACAGCAAATAGCAACAGAAAAATGAAAAAAAAAGACTACTCAACTCAGATTAGTGATTAGTGAAGGTTCTAACTGTGCATTGTGAGTACATAAAATTTGTTACCAAAATTATATTCTATTGTAATGGGAAAAAGAAAAAAACTATTTAAATCCATCCACAGCATTCCATATATTAAAAAAACTGTTTACATGAAAAACACGTACCGAAAATACGTAAACAAAAACAATTTTTCGGTTTTGATGAAAGTGTTTTAATCGCAATGAGACGGAAAAGGACCTACAAATAAGTGAAGTTATCTTAAAACTACTTGTAGTATTCAACAATTTTGTTTTTTTTTTTTTGTTTTGTACTGTTTTTCGGATTAATAGTCCACAAAATATCTTGACCTGACTTTTTATGGACTTAGGAGTATTATTAAACTGTGTGCTTCTGTACTTAACGTAGCAATCAAAATAGTAGCATTGGCATAAGGGGAAAAGTGCTATATCACTGAAACAATATTTTTGGAGGAATTTGTACATTATAGATCTGTTCACGTGAAAAAAATTGTTGAAAATTGTTAAGAATTTGCACTCGAAAAACTTTCAACGAGAACGAAAATCTAGAGCGTAAGAATGTGAGAGAGAAAAAAGTAATTGAAAGTAAAATTTGTGCTTTTAGAAATTTGAGTGAGTTTGTGGCTTGAAAAATGTAAGTATTTTTATATGCAAATGTGCCACACGAAATTATTCCAACAAATTACTCTTTAATTTAATTATATATTTTTATATATTTTTTTCGCTCTAAAATTTCAAATTTTGTCAAAATAATGGATCAGCTGTTTAATTGAACGTGTTTAATAGTTTTCTCTTCGCGTACTTTTTCTGATAGTTTTCTCTTTGTGAGAATTTTTTTCTCAATCATGCTTTTACTCTCTACCTGAAAGTTTTTAACAGAAAATACGTGCCTTATGTTTAAATTTATATTTTACTGCGTTTTTTTCTAAAAATGTGATAGCTAAACTTTCAAATACACAGTGCTACAAAATTTAGTGAAGTAGAAATACCTGGGAAGTGATACTATTTTTCTTGTAGGTCTTGTCGAGTAAATTTTCCAAACACCCCCAAAATCTTGATTTACCGTTAAAAACCCGGTTTTACGTACCTTTGCACACTTATAAGTCTCTAACTTAGTGGATTATCAACAGATTTTCAGTTTTTTTAACCGGTTTTAGAAGAATGATATATATTTTATTTAAGAAAATTTGAAGAATTTGTGAGTATTTGTCCAGCAAACACAATTTTTTTTTTTACTTTTTTCGTCTTTTCTCAACTTTGGCGATGTTTCTACACACTATTTTATAAAGAAACCATACTACTTGTGAATTTATTCAAATATGTTTAATAACGAATACAACGCATATTTGTTTTTAAAAATCGGTAAGTAATTCATTGAGTTATTAAACTTTTTATGAAAACGAAATCTTTACAAAAATACAATTTTGGGCCATTCAACTCAAAAATATTTGCTTGAGCGTGCTTTTTTTAAATTCAGCATCATCAGTTTCTTGTTGAAGTGCCCAACAATATTTTGAAATCATTTTTGTTTTATTTTTACCTTGGAAGCGCTTTACAATTGTAGCCATTCTTAGTGAAAATGTTCGTCATGTTCATCGTTGAACTGGCCCAGGTTATCTAAGAAGAAGTCCAAATGCGAAAGCAGGAAATGGATTTTTATGGACATGTAGCCCATTTCACCATACGCATTTAAAAATTTATTAACAATCGTGACATAGTCGTCTTTTCTGTCATTACCAAGGAAATTATCGCATTGCGTAACGAAACTCTTCTATGCACGTTTGTCAACAGAACTGAGCTTGTTCATAAAGTTTACATCGCTCATAATTTTACGAATTTGAGGTCCAATGAAAATATCTAAAAATTCATCAAAAGAGATAAGCACGATGAAAAAAGTACTAGACTTGGTGTAGGAGTTTTTCTTGTTTTGAATTAGAAAATAGAATTATACTTATCTTTTGGTTTTAGACAGAGTTCAAGAAATTAAGTAACTGTGACACAGCAACGTGTCTTCTTTATTCTTTTCATTTTTCTACCTCAATTTTTACAGTTTCATTTATATGTTATACAAAAGAGAGAGAATATAAATTTACAGGTTTTGATCATTGTAGCAAAAATATGAAGAATGGAAATGGAACACTTGCAGGTTTAGAATATAATCAGTTGATTAAGCACTGTAGAGTCCCCTACATTCTCCCCCACAAAGAACGACTGTTCTTAAAGCTATTACCTACACTCTAGCCTGTTAGAGGTGCATTTGTTCGATCGCCAAGTTGATCACGCTATGCCTCGACTCACAGCGTTAGGAGGTGGCTAGAGTGAAGATGACTTTACGGGTGTTGTGCAGGTTGGTCTTGGATGTCAGTCTCGTTAGTTATGTTAGTTGGAAGCAAGCAGATTTTAGCTATCGGTCGCTTCAATGTTTTGCCATTGCAAAGCAATGTAACAACACGTATTAATCCGTCGGACCCTAGATGAAGCTCTTCGATTCTTGCCAACGGCCATTTTCCTGGTGCGCTACGTTCATGTAACAGAAGGACTACATCGCCTACTTTGGGGTTTCGTTGAGGGGTTTTCCATTTAGGACGTGCTTGTAACCTACACATATACTCACTCGACCATCTTTTCCAAAAGCTTTGTTTAAGTCTCAACAATTTTCCAGCGACTCAAACGATCAATATTCGCACCTAGTAGGTTCTCGGCGGGCAGGCATGAAGTTGGTTCGCCAATAAGAAAATGCGCTGGGGTAAGCGCAATGTGATCCGATGGATCCGTTGATAGTGGTGAAAGAGGACGGGAGTTCAAGCAGCTTTCAATTTGTGCTAGCAGTGTAGGTAACTCCTCATAGGTGAGAATACGATCCTGCATTATACATTTCAGATGGTGTTTTGTAGACTTTACTCCGGCTTCCCATAATCCTCCAAAATGAGGCGAAGCTGGAGGAATGAAATGCCAAGTTGTTCTTCGTTTGCCAGTGTTTCAACCAAATGCTCCGGCAGCGATGTTTTACATCGATTGAAGAGTACCTGTAACTCCTTGTTTGCGCCTATGAATGTAGTATCGCAGTCGGAGTACAGGTCGGTGCAGGTTCCTCGTCTGGCGACGAACAACTTCCAGATGGATCGCTTTTGTACACATGCAAATAAATAAACATATGTAACTTTTTGAAACAGCGGCCTTTCTCAATGTAGATTGTTTTGATATTATGGGACCAGCGTAGTCTAGCCCGCTATGTTTAAATGCTCTTGTTGGTTGCAAGCGTACCGCGGGCAGATTGCCCATGATTTGTTGGCATGTTTTTGCATTGTATTTATAACAAATTGCACATCTTCGTTGCACAGATTTAGCTAAATTGCGAGAGGATAAAATCAAGTATCGGAGCCTGACATAGGTTTGCATGAGTTGTAAACCGCCATGATGTGTTTGCGCACACAAGTAAATATAAGAATAGAAAGTGGGTTGTGTTTTGATAATAATATTGGATAGTTTGATACGAAACTTCTGCATTCACAATACGGCCTCCAACTCTAACAATACCATCATTATCCAGGAAGGGGCTGAGTTGTAGTATTTTGCTTTGCGGTGGCAATAATTTATTAATTTTTAAGCATTTGATATCTTTTTCGAAACATACTCCCTGTGTTAACTTAATCAGTAACAGTTCTGCGCGCTTGAGTTCATAAGTCTTTAGGTATCCCACTTCCCTGTCCGAAGACCACATTGTAAATTGTGGTGAAATCTTAAAACATATGCTGTCACACGCCGCATCGTTGTAAAGGTCGAAAATCTTAACGAAAGTTCAGGATAC
Organism: Toxonevra muliebris; assembly: GCA_963691655.1. NCBI lineage: Eukaryota > Metazoa > Arthropoda > Insecta > Diptera > Pallopteridae > Toxonevra > Toxonevra muliebris. The sequence continues at coordinate 301,373 of CAVNUY010000006.1, read as the reverse complement.
TGTAAAGGCTGTGTTTTAATTGAGTGGATTGTAATTCGTCTAACTTCGAGATCAGTTTCAACTGTTTTAGATATTGTTGGCCAATATGCGTATGCTTTCTGGAGCCATGGTGGTCCTTGCCACCATAGTGCGTGGTATCTCTTGAAGCGCAATCCGCTGGATTGTCATTTATTGATATATATCTCCACTCATTAGGTTCAGTGAGACGCTGAATTTGTGCAACGCGATTTGCGACATAAACGGTCCATTTAGAAGAGTGGTTATTTATCCAGCTGAGAACAGTGGTGCTATCAGTCCAATAGGTTATGCTTTCGATGCTCACGTCCAAGGAATTTTTAATTGTAGCTGTAAGTTTTGCTAGTAGAGCAGCTGCACAAAGTTCCAGTCTAGGAATCGTGACTGTTTTCAAAGGCGCTACTTTCGTTTTTGACTGCACTAAGTTTACAACGACCTCCCCAATTTCCGTTGTGATTCGTAGGTATACTGCGGCAGCATATGCCAACTGAGAGGCGTCACTAAATCCATGCAGCTCTGCCTTGGTTGTACGTTTGCCTCCAAACCACCTGGAGATCTTAATCTGTTCGATATCTTTTAATGAGTCTCGGTAGCTCTGCCATTCTTGATTGATATCAGCTGGAAGTGGGTCTTTCCAATCTAGCCCAGCTGTCCATAATTTTTGGAACATAATCTTCGGCACGATCGTGATCGGTGAGAGCCACCCTAGTGGGTCGAAAAGCTTTGCGGCATCCGAGAGAAGGCTACTTTTTGTTAAATGAGGTGCAAAAGTAAAATTAAGTTTAAAAGAAAATGAATTATTAATGGTATCCAAGGTGAGCCCCAAAGCTTTCACGTAATTTTGATCTTGCAATTGAAATAAGTCTGCAGTTTCACGATTTTCTTCAGGAATGGTTTGCAGTACATTGATCGAATTAGAAGACCACTTTCTCAAATTGAAACCGCCGGCCGCTAAAAGTTGGCACAGTTGTTGTTGTAGTTGTATTGCTTCTTCGACAGAGTCTGCGCCTGAAATCACATCGTCGACATAGGTATCTGTACTCTAGACTTTACTAGCTAGAGGATAAATATATTTCCCGTCCGTAGCAAGTTGTTGTAGAACACGAATAGACAAATAGGGAGCAGAGGTGGTACTATACGTGACCGTGCGCAACTTGCAAATACAAATGTTGTTACTTTGGCATTCTCGCCAGAGGATGCATTGTAATTTCTGGTGTTCTTCGCAGACATTAATTTGCCTAAACATCTTTTCAAGATCTGCTGTAAATCCAATTGAAAAGCGGCGCCAGCGTGTGATGATTGTAGGCATTAAGTGAATTTTGAGGTGGCTTACGGTTGCCTCCATCGAATACAACACGGAGCTTAGTTGTCTTACTATTTTCTCTGAGCACTCCATGTTGCGGCAAAAAATAACAATTAGGCGGCAAATCACTTGGATAAACACCTATATTTTGCATGTGATTTAGAGATTCGTATTCCTCCATAAATTTCTTGTACATTTCAGCAAATAGAGGTCTTTTGGCAAATGTTATTTCCAGTTGTTTGAGTCGTTTAAGAGCGTTATAATCCGTTTGTTGAAAAGTAGGCAGTTTGTTGTGTAAAATCAATTGTTTAAATGGTAATTGGACAGTGTACCTACCATCCTTATCGCGAAAGTGGGTTTCTGAGAACAAAGTTTCGCAAGCTGTTTCTTCAGGTAGTTTTAGTTTCTCTTCGTATAGCTCTTCTTGTTCCCAGAAAAGGCGTAGTTGATTTTCAAGAGAGCAAATGTTGATGCTAACGTCAGTAGCAAATGAATTTTTGCAAGTAGGTCCAGAAACCATCCAACCAAACGATGTATTTTGAAGAAGCAGTCCTGTTTCATATTTTCTCATACTCAGGTATGGTAGGTAGGTTTCCATAGACATTACTGCCAAGAATTAGATCAATTCTGCTTGGTTGAATAAATTGTGGGTCAGCGAGATGGAGTTGTGATAGATTAGGTAAAAGGTTAATATTTATTGGCATAAGGTTATATGCAGTAAGAGTAGGCAGAATTAAAGCATTGCATTTCAAAGTAAAATTTGGAACATAATGCGAATAAAGTTTGAGTGGCACATATTTTCTTACATTGACTGATTGTTTATCTCCAACTCCTTTAACCGTTACGTGAGTAGTTAATTTAGATATATTTAGTAGTTAGGCAAACTCTTCGGTAATAAAAGATGCCTGAGCGCCTTGGTCAACGAGAGCTTTCAGCGTAAATGTACCTTTGCTAGTTTTCGCAATTACCTTCGCTGTCGCAAGTATAATTTGAGGACTCGACATAGTTGAAATGTTTGCACTTGCATGACCACCGTTGAAGGTGTGTGGTAGAGCTGTGGTTGTGATAGGTTCATTTGTAAAGCCAGAGAGAGTTTTAGCTGGTGAGTGTTGACGTTGGATGGAGTCAGAGGAGAACTCGTTGTGAATAATGGTATGATGCAGCTGTTGGCAGATTTTGCAGCGAGTGCTTAGTTTGCATTCATTGTGGTTATGTCCAGGATAAAGGCAGTTTCTGCAAACCTTGTTCTGATTTACAAATGCTAGCTTAGCAGCAGATGAAAGCGCTGAGAATTTGGCAGCAAGGGCAGTTACTGTCCTGAACAGTAGAGTAGTGTGCGAGTAGATATTGCGACGAAACGGTTGTTTAGACGTTGCTGTTTTAAATGATTTAGAATCATGACTTTGTGGCTTATTGCTCATCATATATTTTGGTTCTTCGACCATCTCAAGTGTTCTAAACGTTGTTTCCAAAAACATTATCATGTTTGTCATGGATGGGATATTAGTGCTGGCGTTTAAAGATTGCTCCCATTCTTTTATTGTCTGCTTGTCAAGCTTTCGTGTAGTTAAGAACACAAGAATAGCGTCCCAAGTTGTAATATCAATGTTGAGACTTTTGATCAATGCTAAGCAATTACGAGTGGTATCTAGCAGTAGCTTTACGCTTTCACACGATCCATTTATGTTTGGGATAGCAAAGAGACGTTTAAGAATTTGCTCGACTAATTTTCGGTGATTATGGAATCGTTTTTCTAATGCACCCCATGCTAGTTCATAATTGGTGTCTGCTGCTGGATACTCATTCACGATGTCTAACGGTGCTCCAGCGCAAGAACTCTTTAAGTAGAAGTACTTCTGAACATTGAGAGAGCGTGGTTATTGTGAACAAGTGACAAGAACATATCCCGGTATGGAATCCATTCGAGATATTCACCGGAGAAGTTGGGCAAATTAATTTTAGGGAGTCGCGCACAGGCGCTAAAAGATTCATTTCGGCTGTTGGTTGTTGCAAGCGTGCTAGCATGAACGACTGGTGAGAGTGGTGCATTAAATTCATATTGCAAATCAATTAAAGAAGATTTAAGCGCGATATAAAGATCATAGCAAGTGTAGAAGACATCTTCCTTGAGATATGGCACATCTACTTCAGCAATGGAGCTAGAACTAACAATTTCATCTATCTTCTCATGCCCATCTCGGAAAGAAGTGTAATTACTTTCGACATCATCGAGCAAGCTCTAGTTTTGCTTTCCCTTGGTTTTGCATTAAACATGGTCTGCTTGCGTTTTAAATGACGTAGTGTTTTTTGCTGAGTTGCAATGGCGGAGTTGAGGGACTCCATTTTGTGAAGATTTGAAGATCTGGAAAATCGAAGAAAATCTTATTGGGAATTGAGTTCCCGGGTTTCGGCACCATAAAAACGTAGGAGTTTTTCTTGTTTTGAATTAGAAAATAGAATTATACTTATCTTTTGGTTTTAGACAGAGTTCAAGAAATTAAGTAACTGTGACACAGCAACGTGTCTTCTTTATTCTTTTCATTTTTCATTTCATTATACAAAAGAGAGAGAATATAAATTTACAGGTTTTGATCATTGTAGCAAAAACATGAAGAATGCACTGTAGAGTCCCCTACACTTGGAAACAAATAAATTAATACCTCCTTTCATTTTGGCTTCAGTTAATTTTGGGAACACCCCTTTAAGATGGCAAAATGCATCGCCGTCTACTTCCAATTTTTTAGAAATTGTTTCATGTAGCCCAACTTTAGATGCAGTAGTGGTAGAATAACATCCTCAGCTTCAACTAATTAGACGTTTAAAAAGTTTTTCTGACCTATTTGATGTGACCGTACTTGTGATGGCCGTACTTTACGATCATAGCGATAAGGTGCACGACTATCCCATTCACAACGATGCGCTATTCGATAATTTCCTGGGTAATCACAGAATCGACGACTCTGTCACGGTTGTCAATAAATGAATAATTGCGTATTGTAAAATGGGCTGCAACATGGCCATAAAAATTCATTTCCTACATTCGTATTTGAACTTATTTCCATATAACCTGGCGAGGAGAATATTTACACCAAGAAATGGCTACAATTGAAAAGCTCTTCGAAAGAAATAATAAAACAAAAAAGATTTCGAATATTTTTGGTCACTTCAGCGAGAAACTGAAGAATTTGAATTTAAAAAAAATCACGGTCAAGCGAACCTTTTTGAGTTGAATGGGCAAAAATTGTATTTTTGTAAAAATGTTGTTATCATAAAAAGTTTAATAACTCAGTCAATTACTTACCGATTTTTAAAAACAAATATGCGTTGTATTCGTTATTAAACATATCTTTTGAATTATTTCACAAGTATTATGGTTTCTTTATAAAATAGTGTGTAGAAACATCGCCAAAGTTGGGAAAAGGCGAAAAAAGTGAAAAATAAAATGTGTTTTCTGGACAAATAACACACAAGTTTCTCAAGTTTTCTTAAATAAAATATATATCATTCGAAAGGTCTAAGAAAATTTGTTGATAATCCACTAATAAGTTACAAGCTTATTAGTGCGTAGAGGTACGTAAAACCGATCAAGATTTTGGGGGTGTATGGAAAATTTCACAGACAGACTCTTGTTTTACTCGACAAAACCTACAAGAAAAATAGTATCACTTCCCAGGTATTTTTTACTATCGCACCATATAATCGATATTAATTAATAAATAGTAATAATTGTACACAAACAACAAAATCGTGTTTTTGAATAAGTGACAACCATATTTTTTTTAAATAGAACCTTTATATAAACAAATATGCTAAACCAAAAAAACGTGATTGTTTATTTCTTAATGCAAATCGAACCAGGTACTAATTTAAAAAATCCATGATCTTGCGTGATAAAGGGTTAAAAGTAACGAAAAATATACAAAAACAAAAATGACTCACAAAACATGATTTTGACGGTCAAAAAAATATATGGTTAGAAATAGTAATAGGAAATTTTTTTTCTATTAGATACTCTATTATATTCTATAAAATAGTTTAAAAATGTATTAATATTTTTAGCTAGAAAAATGAAACATCGCAGGGGCTTACAGTCAACAAAGCCTTCGCATTTCCCTGCAGGTGTCGTCCACCATTCTGTCATTACAGGAGCTTACACTCACTGCAAAATGATTGATGTGATACTGGTAAATCTTAGTCATACATTATTTTTTCAATAATTTGCAATGCACATCATTTTAAAATATAGATTTTGTTGAGGTAATGAGTTTTTGCAGATTTAGCTCCACTTCGAAAGTTGTTATCCTGTTGGAATATACTTCTTAGGATCATATACTACTCAGTGTGCATTTATTTTTTTATCCATATGGATCTTGATCAAAATTGATTGATTTTATTTACTTTTGAAAACATCTGAAAACTGTAATATATTGCAGTAGATATTTAGATGACTAATTGCTGATATTTTGTGAACACACGAATACAAGATGCTTCTGAGTTCAACTGGTTTCAGATAATATATTCAAATACTAAAATTTGCTGAAAGTTATTCTTAATTTTTTTCTAAGACTGTTAGGTTCATCAGTTAAAAAATTAACATTTGGGACATAATAACGAAATACAGATAAAATGGAAAAAACTGAACTTGATTGAAAGCATATATAATGCCATAGAAAAGGTTGGTTTTAAAATCATGTCTACAATCTTTGAGAGTCTGTAAGTTCGAATGATGAAAATATGACACACGAGTCCTTTAACAGTTTCAGTGTTTTGTCAAATATATTCGACATTATATGATTATAACATTTTCTGTATCTGTCACAGAAAGTAGTTATTTTGCACATTTATTTTCGATTGAATGAAGTGATGAGACTCTTTTAAATCGCCTTTTCAATTATTAAGAGTATGAATGTAAAAACTCGTAATTGTGACTAACTTCATATCTATCATACGCGCACATTTTTTTTGACATTGACAGCTATTCTATCTCGAAGGGCGCCAAAAATACTATAAGAATTGATCTGTCAAATAATTTTGATAATTTTACAAAAGTGTTTTACTATAGCTGAAAATGTCGAATTTCGTGCCAACAAAACAACATTTTGCGGGAAGTTTTAATTTGATTCTTCCGCAACTGAAGCACATTGTTTACTCACGGAAGCTTATCCTGACTGTGTTATAGACGTTAGAATGTGTCAGGTGTGGTATGCCCGTTTCAAAAGTGGTGATTTTGATGTTGAAGACAGGGAACGTTCAGGCGGTCCGAAAAAGTTCGAAGATGAAGAATTGAAGGCATTACTCGAAGAAGATTCATGTCAAACGCAACAAAAACATGCAGAATCTTTAGGAGTTGATCAATCAAGCGTTTCTAAACGATTAAAATCATTGGGAATGATTCTAAAGCCGAGAGACGTCGAACGACGATTTTTCACATGTGAACTGTGATTGAACGACAGAAAAGAAAGGATTTTCTGCATCGTATTGTGACTGGCAATAAAAAGAGGATACGTTACAATAACCCAAAGCGTAAAAAATCATAGGGACCGCCCGGACATGATTCAACATCAACGGCAAAGCCGAACATCCATGGATCCAAGCTCATGCTGTGTATTTAGTGGGATATGATATGTTTTATGGCCAACAAATTAATATGTGAAAAATTTCATCACTATATTTCAAACATGTTCGAAGATGTGGCTTTTTAATTTTTCTGTTTATATAGGAGGTGGGCGTGGCCGTGGTCAGATTAAGTTAATTTTTGACAACATATTTTTAAAGTCAAAATTTTATCGCTCTATAACAGTTTTTTCAGGTTTTGGTCACCCATTGTATGGTGATGTTACACTGTGCGGCGCGCTATTACGCGCTCAAGGCCGAAGCGACTATAAACAATTATTTATATCTTGCAAACTTCTGGACGGTCCACTCTTAAATTTTTATGAGGCATTCTAGGTACTATGAAAAATATTTTAGTAATTGAAAAGACGATTAAAAAAGGTTCTATTTTTTGTAAATGTAATTTGTTAATAACATTTGCAAAACAATATGAAACTTTTTTATTTATTAGACCTTGAAAAGTTCGACTTATCCTTCCTGAAAATTTCGTTATTTTTTATAAAATCGCTTACGAACTACACGATTACAAAAAAATTTGATTTTTTACACTTCAAAGGTATAAATATTCGTAACTCGAAAATTTTGTATATCATGTTCAAACAAAAAAATACGGGTCGATTTATTTCGCAGTTGGACAACAATTGACAAATCTATCAACTCCATAAAACAAAAAGTGGAGATATGCGATGAAATAACGAACATTGTTTTTTAAAGTTCCTTTTATAATATAAATTGAAATAAATATCGTATAATGCATAAATACAGATGCAGCTTTTATATAACGGTATATAAAATTAATATGAAGGAATAGCCAAAAAGTAATCGTCAGTAATGTTACAATTTGTATGTGACTTTAGCAGTTAATCGATGTGGCAAGTAAAAAAAATAATTTTTTATTACAGGAAAAAAATAATTATTATATATTTTTATATCAGATTTTTGACAAAAATTAATATTCTCAGTTCTGTTATAAAATATTATTTGTGATTAATTCATCAGCAATATAAATGATATCTTCTTCATCAGCTCTATCGCATTATGCTTGAGTCTGTGCTGTTATAAAGACTTTGGTTAAGAGCAACCAATTTACAGGAAAGGTTTTCAAATGAATCAATTATTAACATTGAAAACAAATCTGTAAAAGAAAAAATTACTGCCGAAAAAGTGTTAAATATATTTTCTGGGGGGGGCCTGGCCCCATACATAAATATCTAAATAAACGTTTTACAAAAAATTATTTCGTAAAATTTTGTGTGATCCGATGTAGGAACTTATTTATTGTTTTCTAATATATTCAAAAATTAACCTCTAAAAATCTTTGGACATTTCTAGACATCTCGAGAAACAAAGTTATTTTTCCTGGAGAACCTTTTATTTTCTGTATTAAAAAAAAAAAAAAAAAAATTGAATCTATTATTAATAATTCAAAAATATTGTTTGCGTAAAATGAAATTCCTCCTTCTATCACTTTTTTATTTTGATCGTAACTGTATGTATCAAACCCTAGTAGTTTTTTGCGGCATATTAAAACATAGAAATATGGTACAGGCTAGATAATGCAAATTGAAGACAATTTTTAGTAAGCCGTCATTTCTTTTGTTATTGACATTTTACCTTTTTTTGTGTGCATTCTGTTGCTGTAAAGGTTCTTAATAATGGTAAATAGTTTTGATTTTTTAATTTTTGTCTTAGTTCATATTGAAGTGTAATAAAGCGCGAATCAAGAAAAAATTAAAAATTATCGATCAACCAAAAAAGTGTTATTTTGGCTTTGAGGGAAGAAAAATATTCACGGACTATTGCACAGTGAATAAGTTGTAGTCACGTTGCTGTACTCAAATTTTATAAACAGTATGACGTCACAAAAACTTTAAAAAGGACTTCAGGAACTGGACAAAAAATAAAAAGACTAGGCGAATATATCCAAATTTAAAAAACTTGAGCCTAATGAGTCGGTTTTCTTCTTCAGTGTAGAAAGTGCAGGAACTGTGCTAGAAATGGGTCTAAAAGCAAGGAGGCCGAAAAAGGCAAACTTGAATGTTAAAATGCGTGCTGCTCGGCTAAATTTCGCAAAACAACACCAAAACTAAACCTCAAATCATTGAAAGAGAGTAATTTTTACTGACGAATCCAAAATTAATCTCATTCAATAGGATGGGGACCAGTACCTCCGCAGGAGAAGAAACGAGGATTTGCTCCCAAATACTATAATTTCAAAGAGTAAATTTCCACCTAGTTTAATGGTAAGGTAGGCCAAATAACTACGGAGGTAGTCATTTGGCATTTAGAAATGAAACATTAAACGCATTTGGGTACATCGACATAATAAAGAATTTGGAACCATCCATTGATGCCTTATTCCCTGTGATTATAAGTCCAATTTTCCAAAACGACTCAGCGTCATGCCATAGGGCAAAATGTGTAAGTTTGATATTTTTTTAAATCTAAGAAATATTATTTTGTCAGTTAGATGAAGGAGTAATACCTTCATTTTTCATTCCTTACGCAGAAACAACGACGTGAACTTAGGAGGCCTCTGTTACCTTTGCGGTGCTTAATTGGAGTTAAAAATTATTAATGAAGATTAAGTTTTTTGGGAAGTTATCTGATGACTTGGGACACGTGAGGCACGAAAAAAAGTTTTTTTTGGGATTTTTCATTTTTTGAGGTTAGGGACAACATGTAATATTCCCCGTGAAAAATAATATTAGATTTATATTCAGCCAAAAAAAATATATGAAAAAAGCTTTATCTAAGAGTTTGGCGTGTAGAATCATGGAATTTTAAAATTTTAGAAAATAATATTAGATTCATGTTCATCAACTGAAATTACACAAAAATACATCAACTGAAATTACACAAAAATAGGCTTTCCCCATCGTTTTATGATTTTACTTGGGTAAGAGTAAAACCCGAAAAACAGCCTTTTTGGACCTTTTTTGAGGTTAGGGACAACATGTAACATTCCCCGTGAAAAATAATATTAGATTTATATTCAGCCAAAAAAATTATATGAAAAAAGCTTTATCTAAGAGTTTGGCGAGTAGAATCATGGAATTTAAAAATTTTTTTTTGAAACTCTTCCCACCAAATTGACCATCCACACTGTAAATCTTCTGGAATTACTTCATCCCATTGAATGCCTGATTTCCATGTCTCTTGCACCAGGATTTTCGAAAGTATATGGAAACCGTAAAGTAGACCTAATGGATGAAAAACTGCCATAACTATTCCAATTGTCTTGGAGCATACCAAACATGTTGGGCATGATTTGGTGTGCTTCAAAACATGCCCAGCACCTTTTCGGTAGTTGCTTATTTCTCCATCTCCACACTACTGTAAAAAGTAGCGTGTTTCCCGTTTAATTGTTGTTGTAAGTTGGCAAGATTCGAATGAAGCTTTGGCATTAATAGCAATTACTTCCTGGCATATCTGTTCTTGCTTCATGTTTCGATTTAAAGCTGCATACGAAGTCATCCACCTAATGTTTCTCAACGAAAATTTTAAAAATTTGATTTGTTTGTGTTTGTGGCGAACGACAATTTAAAAGCGGCTGCACGGCATTTGTTGGCGATGACTCTTTTGTTTGGGTTTCTTTCTTTATATAAACATTGATGATGATACCTATGGCAGTTATCCACCCCACATTGTTTCTTCCATCGGCGGCACCCTGTTGCTTTGTGTCCGCTACGCAAACAAGAAAAACATAGTTGATTATTCTTCACTTTCTCCCAGCATTTTGAATGTTTTGCAATTAAATGGTCTTTCCCACATTGCAAACACTTTTGTGTATTTTGAGGAACGTTTTCTTCTATGTATATAACTCGAAGGGGCTTTTGTAGCTGGCACAGTACCACTTGGAGGCAACAAACAAACCACTACACACTGGTCGCTGCCATCGGCCAAAAATAAAAAATCAAGGTAAAAAATTTGGTACCAAAGTGTCATCCCTATTTTCTATAAGAATAAGCTTTTCAAAAGTATAGTAATTTTTATTTTATTATTATTATAACCGTACTCCCGTTTCTGCGGTGTTTTTGTTCTGTTTCAGATAATACGGATTTGATTATTTGTTTAATTTAAAGTTCGGATCCTCTTATAACGGAATAGCGAAAATTTCTAAATAAAATCTATTTTTGATTTGCTGGAATAACATCAGTTTTATAATTTTTTATAAATAGTCGTTTTTGAATTGTTAACTTTCTTATTTTGTAAAACTCAATCTTATTCAAAACTTGTTATATTTAAAAAACAAGTTGAGTACAATTTTTTGCTTATACTGGGTGGAAAGGGATAATAGGGGTGGTAGAGAGTGGGTGTGCAGGTGTTCAACAACGTCCATTTTATCATATAATAATTTTCACATTGTTTTAAAGCTGTAACCAAAGTTTCACGTTTCTATCTCAACTGGAAGTATTTTTGGCCGCTGACTCTATACAAGTCCAACCATTGTGCACTCTGGCGAGATTACTAAACCAATTGGAAAAATTGTTAATGGTCGGATATATTGACAACGTAGCAGCATGTCGCACAGTGTCGCGTCTCCATATAACATGTGACCAAAAATAGTAAACGTTGTTTAATCTCTATGAAACCTTGCAAATGTTGTGTTTTGGTCAAAGTAAAGTTCGGAAGAAAAAATTGTAAAAATTGGCCCACTTCCACGCCCACCTCCCATACGAATGAAACACTCATTTTGAAAAAACATACTAAATATAAACACCAGAATGTTCAACTTAAGTGTGTGAAGTTATAGCGGTAACAATGTTTATTATAAGGAAAATGGGCGGGCTGCCACGCCTACTTTAAAAAATACCTCTAACTTCAAAATAAATGGCACCAAAGTATAAAACATGGCACAGGATGTTATAAAACAACTTAGTCTTCTACTGAGTATAAACAGGCGACCACGCCCACTTTATAAAATAGCCATTGTTTATAAAATAATGATACATCATTATAATAACTATAAACAGCTCCATTACAACTTTATGTAACAGTTTATTTCCTTATATAACGAAGTTTTTTAATTTGCATTTACATTAATGACGATATAAAATATAAGCTACTCGTTTTCGCTTTCTGAATCATAACTAAATGATAAATCGTTTAAAATTAAATTTCAAAATCTATTCCCGGAATAAAAAAAGTGTAGAAAACAGTTTCTTCTTGTGTTTCTTCAATTAAAATATACTTTGAAATATCTTCGGTAATTGTATGTTTCGTAGAATGAATTTTTGTATGAGCGGAAATAATTGGCTCCGAAGAAAGTAACATAGTTACAAATATATTTCTATTTGAGTATCCCCGAGAAATATTTCGTGTATTATTTAAGCGAAAATTTCGAATTTCCTTAAGTCTTGCTCCACGTACATCTTCTGAAAGCATTCCAATTGGAATGCTAAAATATTTAATAATATCCAACCCGTATAATAATATTTTGTGTACTGTTGCACGCATGTTATACCAAGAATAGTTTTCCATTAACTAAACTATACTTTAATGCAGGGATGACTAGCCAGAAACTCATATAGCTCACTGAGAATAAAAAAAACATCATCGCAATCATTACCTACATATTCTTCGTTGAAAACTTACTTCATCTTTATACACCTGATATTCTCCGCCCTTCTTAAAATTCAAATATTCATATTTTGTTACCATAACTTGACAACAATAAGAAGGAGTATGAATGTATAAACTCGTAATTGTGACTAACTTCATATCTATCATACGCGCCATTTTTTTGACATTGACAGCTATTCTATCTCGAAGAGCGCCAAAAATACTATAAGAATTGATCTGTCAAATAATTTTCATAATTTTACAAAAGTGTAGCTGAAAATGTCGAATTTCGTGCCAACAAAACAACATTTTGCGGGAAGTTTTAATTTGCTTCTTCCATTTAAAGAAAAACGCAACTGAAGCACGTCGTTTACTCACTGAAGCTTATCCTGACTGTGCTATAGACGTTAGAATGTGTCAGGTGTGGTATGCCCGTTTCAAAAGTGGTGATTTTGATGTTGAAGACAGGGAACGTTCAGGCGGCCCGAAAAAGTTCGAAGATGAAGAATTGAAGGCATTACTCCAAGAAGATTCATGTCAAACGCAACAATAACTTGCAGAATCTTTAGGAGTTGATCAATCAATCATTTCTAAACGATTAAAAGCATTGGGAATGATTCAAAAGCAAGGAAATTGGGTGCCGTACGAATTAAAGCCTAGAGACGTCGAACGTCGATTTTTCACAAGTGAACTGCTGATTGAACGACAGAAAAGAAAGGGTTTTCTGCATCGTATTGTGACTGGCAATGAAAAGTGGATACGATACGATAACCTAAAGCGTAAAAAATCATGGGGACCGCCCGGACATGCATCAACATCAACGGCAAAGCCGAACATCCATGGATCCAAGCTCATGCTGTTGAAACCGAATGAAACGATCACTGGCGACCGCTACAGACTACAATTGATGCGTTTGAGCCGAACATTAAAGGATAAGAGGCCAGAATGGTCGGCCGCATGTTGCAAGGCAAGTAAAAACATACTTGGAAACGCTGAAATGGGAAGTGCTACCCCACCCGCCGTATTCTCCAGACATTGCTCCTTCTGATTACCACTTTTTCCGATCGATGACACATGGCCTGGCTGAAAAGCACTTCCGTTCTTTCGAAGAACTCAAAAATGGGTCAAAAGATGAAGAGTTCTTTCGACGCGGAATTCATATGCTACCAGAAAGATGGGGAAAGGTTGTGGCTAACGATGGACAATACTTTAAAGAATAAATTTATAATCACTTTTTCACAATAAATGTCCAAATTACGAAAAAAAATACGAGTTTATACATTCATACTCCCAATGACTTACACAAATCTCTTTGATTTCGCTTAAATCAATACAAGACTGAAGCCACGACAAATGCTCGGTTTCGAAAAAATTACTATTTCTACTGCAAGAGTTCCACAGCTTTGTGAACTTTAGTTCCAAAAAAATTTAACTTCTCCAATAGCAGTTCCATTACCAAAATATGAAAACCTTTTTTTTATGTAGCCAACCATTTCTGACACTTTTTATTTTCGACTTTCCGTACAGTGCCTCAAACCAAATCTCAAATAGTTCACAAATTTTTACTCTGGGTGTCACTACAAAAATTAATTAATTTCATTGATTTGCAGCTAAAAGTAGTTAGTTTTCTGATTTTATGAAAATACATACTCTGGAGGCATATATTTTTAAATATTTTGACTGCAACTGTTTAGTTTCTGCGACTCTTTGGGTTTCGACATTCCCATTTGGGATGCTCTGCACCTGATTGCAGAGGATAGTCGATCCGCTTCGGCGTTTGAATTTTGCAAAAAGTTCTCGGAATCATTCGGCGTTGATATATTGCATGTCTTATTTGCCCTCCTCAAATTGTACTGAATTGGAGTGTTCATCTAAAATTTTCTTAGGCTTTTAATTTTATGGCAAGGACAAATTATTGTATAGCGATGCTGATTTTCACAGCAATAGACTTGTTGCGAGTGGTGTTGCTTTGCACGACAATTTCAAATGGTTCTTATTTCGTTAATTTGCACGGCAATGGCAAATTGTGTAGTGGCGTTGATTTGCACGGCAATGATAAATCGTTGTATATGTGGGTTGACTTTCTCGGCAATGTCAAATCGTTGTGTACATAAATGGGCACTTCGCAGTATCAGTAAAATTGCAGTAAAAATAAATTTTTACTGCAATTTAAAATACATTACCAGTAAATTTAATTTAATGCATTGATTTTTGACTACCAGTAAATATTTTAATTTTTTTCAGTAATCAGTAATGCATTTAAAGCGCGGTTCACGCCAAATTGGCACGCTTTGTTGTGGTCACCACGTCGCCCCTAGTCATAAGAACAACAAATTTTTTACTGGGATTTGTTTACAATACCGTTACCGTTAGTTGATAAATTTTTCATATTAATTGTTCGCAAGTTGGTGATTGTGTGCACAATGGAAGCTGCAAATAGAAAATTGATTGTAAACAAATTTATTAAAAATTCGTCGTGGTCTGGTTCAAAGATTGCTAAAGTGTTAAATATCTCCAAAAGAACGGTATGTAGAGTTATAAAACGATATAAAGAAACTCTTAGTGTTGAAAGAGCTAAAAAAGTTGTGAACAAAAGGGGAACCACCAACATAAAATTAAAGGCAGAGATCTTGAGGTCCATCAAAAGCAATCCCGGACTATCGGACAGCGATCGTGCCAAAAAATTCAATACCAGCAAAAGTACTGCTAGACGAATAGGCATAAAAGCTGAACTAAAGTGCTATCGAGCTATAAAATATCCAAATAGAACAGACAAACAGAATTTGCTGGCCAAAAAACGTGCTCGTCTTCTTTATAATAATGTTTTGACCAAATTCAACGGATGCATTATTGTGGATGACAAATCATACGTAAAATTTGATCTTAAACAGATTCCAGGTCAAAAATTTTATATGGCAACGAATCGTGGTAATGTACCCTCAAAATTCAAGTACATTAAAATGGATAAATTTGCAAAGAAAGCAATGGTGTGGCAGGCTATTTGCAGCTGTGGTCTCAAATCCAGGGTATTTGTGACATCCTCTTCTATGACATCTGATATTTACATCAAAGAGTGCCTTTCGAAACGACTATTGCCATTTGTTCGTCACCACCATTCGCCAGTAAAGTTTTGGCCTGATTTAGCCAGTTGCCACTACTCTAACAAAACCATGGATTGGTATCAGACAAATAAAGTAGATGTAGTGCCCAAATATATGAATCCACCCAATTGCCCCCAGCTTCGACCGATCGAAAAATGCTGGGCTATTACAAAATATAAGTTGAAGAAAAATGCAGGTATTGTCAAAAATGTGAATTCAGTGTTACTAAAATGGAACCAAATAGCCGCAAAAGTATCCAGAGCGGATGTTCAAAGGTTGATTGGGTCCATTAAAAGGAATACCCGGAACTTTTTGCACAACAAAGTAATTTAAATCTTTTAATATTACAGTATTAAAATACAATATTAAACTTATCATTTAATGCATTATTTGTTATTCTGAGTGTTCTGGTTAAAAAGATACAGCAACTTCCTGCGTGCCAATTTTGCGTGAACCGCGCTTTAATACATATATACTGCAGCATGCCCATGTATGGTTGTGTATAATGTTGGGTAACGCAGCGCTGCGTTACGCTATTGCGTTAATACATAGGGTTGCGTTATTGCGCTGATACACTTATTGACAATGCTGTAGCGCAATAACTCAGTATCAAAACAATAGCGCAAAAAAATATTCGACCCATTGAGACATTAACGCAGTGTCCAAAAATGCAATGCTGTAACTCAGTATCAAAAACGACACCCGACAGCACAAAAAGTATTCAGCGCATTGAGCCAATTGGGTTTTTGCATCATTTGATAAATATGAAAAAAAGAATGTATTATGTTTTCTTTGTTTTTATTAATTTTTATTTATTTTAAGCATAAAATATAAGATGAATTATGTTAACTGCACAAAAATGTATTGCTTTAAAATTATCTTTTTAAGGATAAACTTAAAATAGATATTTAAATACTTGTAAATACATATATGTATGCAGAATATAAATAAAAGAAAAAACATTAAAATCATATTTTAAGAGAAACATTTTATGTTTTTCGTTGGAGATCACGTATCTTAAATAAAAACTTAAAAGTCATTATAACCTAATTATAATTTAAGAAAACACGCCTACCGAAATCATCATAAAACGAGGGAAAAAGCCTATTTTTGTGTAATTTCAGTTGATGAACATGAATCTAATATTATTTAATAACGACTAGTAAACTATATACCTACAAATATTTACTATTTACAATTATTCAATATTTTTATATTTGTACATCATGAGTTTCGTCAACAAATTTACTTTTATATATATTTTCGCTATTAACCCTTCTCGTGTTTTTGTCAAATTCACATTTTAAATTTTTTCTCATATTGCGACATATTTAATTTTTTTTTATTTTGCACCAAAAGAAAGCTTATGTTTTCTCCTTTAAAATAATGTATCAAACGTAATGGGGACATAAAATAGTGATAGCAAAGCTTAGAAGCTGGCGCAGCCCGCGCGCCCAAGCACCGAATGGTGATGCGCGGCGAATGCGTCGGTGGTCCATAGCGCGTTTTTGTAAAATAGAAACTCAGTTATTAAGATGTGCGTCTGCTCTCGGCAGCTCATAGTGGTTCCATTTGGTATGGGGCAGAGCGACAAAAATAATTAGAATAGAGATATCGATCTGAAATTTTGGAAACAAGGTGTTGTAGCCCAGGAAACAATATAACAAGAACACCTCCAATCGTCAACGGTGTGTTGTATGAGTGTGTTTTATTATCTTCATATAGATAGTTACAAAGTGAATTCTTAAATATAAATAAATACCATTACAAATATTAAAACGATTACTTTAAGACACATTCATGATTACTTTTCAAACTTGTTTCATTCCAAGATCGTTCACATTTTGTCAGGCACTTACATATTAACATTAAAATTGATATAATGAAACAGAACAAAGATATGCATAGGGCGTTTACACAAAAACAGAATAAAAAAAATAATGCAACAAACAAAAAGTATAAATTCATTTCAATTGAACATAGTAATAAAAATATTATATAGATTAATGCGAATTAATTTCTAACATCCCACCGCCCGTGAGTCGATGACGGCTTGAGACTAACCAACTACGTCGAGTACTGCCAACTTTGGTGCAGGTCTACGCAGTGTGCCAATTGAAGTTTTTACCAATGCCGAAAGTACTGTCGTCACATATGACTACTACGTCACCAATACGTATCGGCTCAACTCGCTTGTGCCATTTAGTGCGTCGTGTAAGTTCTGGAAGATATTCCAGGACCCACCTTTTCCAAAAACTTTGCTTCAGTTGTTGAAGGATATGCCACTGTTTTCGAAGACATATTTTGTTATCAACGGCTGGCGTTTGTACGAAATTAGTACATCCAAGCAAAATGTGGTTTGGGGTTAATGGTTCGTCTTCACTGCTTTCCAACGGTAAATGTGTGAGAGGTCGCGAGGACCAAGTTTTCGGCCTCGATTAATAAGCCGATGAGTGTTTCAATTTGTGGTGCCTTTTCCTTCAACGTAAACAACAATACACGTTTAACTGAACGAACCATTCGTTCCTAAGGTCCTCCAGCAGATGGATTCGCTGGCACATTGAAAACCCATTCCACTCCTCGACGTGTGCATTTATTAGCAATATGCTCTTTGATTATTGCAATTTCCTCTTTGCTGGCGCCGACGAAATTGGTTCCTCTGTCGCTCCTCAAACGTATGGGTACACCTCTACGATTCATAAAATTACGTAAACAAACAATTGCAGCATCAGCCGACAAATGGTGATAGTCGGTCTTCCGGAAGTTGTCCCATAAGGGGCGGACGTGGTGCAGCTGATAAATTTTTACAAAGTTGACATGACGATTTAGCTGATCGAATCAGTTGTCGTATAGAAGGTATCCAAAATTTTCGACGAATGGCACAACAAATAGCCTCCTGATTTTGGTGTTGATAAAGTTCGTGGTAGTGTTTCGCGATCAATCTAGATAGCGCATGATTCTTTGGTAGGATAATAGGTCGCTTCGTATTTTCAGAAACGCATTTGCTATTATCAATGCGTCCGCATAGGAGTATAACTTTATCTTCATCCAATATTGGCGTTAAACTGTATATTGAACTACTTTTTGGTAGAAAAGTAGAATATGTTTTCTTGGACCAAGCGGCAAATAAAAATTTCGGTGTTTTTAATCTCATTTGCAGTTAACGGCAAATCTGCACTCAACGTGAAATGGTCTTTTTCCTTTCCCTTTGCTTTGAAAGTATCTACCGCTCGACGAACCCATGCCATAATTTTCAATAATTTGTAATAATTTGAATATTTTTCAAACGGAACAACAGATAAATTAGCGGAAATGGCAAATATAAATTTAGAACGTTTTTCTAATTTACTCTCGTTGTCTGTTAAATCTTTCGGCGTTTGCGGCCATTCCATTTCACGGCGCTTCAAAAATGGAGGACCGTTTATCTAACGTGAATTCGAAGAAATTTCTTGTTTTTTCTGAGGCCTTGTTGCATCGTCAGCTGGGTTCTGGGAGCCAGGAACCCACCTCCATTGTCCAATTTCAGATGAATCGAGAAATTCCGTAATTCTATGCGCAACGAACGGCTTGTAACAGCGACTGTCAGATCTGATCCAGCTAATAGCTGTTTTAGAGTCTGACCAAAATATTATATTATGCGGCTTTACATCATGACTGCTTACAATCGCATCTTTCAATTTCACACCCAGTACAGCGGCTTGAAGCTCTAGCCGTGGCACGGAAAGAGCCTTTAATGGACTACACCTTGACTTGGCGGCAGCGAACGATATGGCTATATTATCCGAACAGTTTATACGCCAGTATCCGACGGCAGCAAATGCGAGTTCACTCGCATCAACGAATATGTGTAATTCAATTTTTGTAGATGCATTTGTAAATTGTCTGTGATAACATCTATCCACCTTTAAATTTTCTACCCGGTGAAGCTCCATTTATACCATTTATTGTAAATTTTTTCCGGAATTGGACTGTTCCAATCTACATTTGCTCTCCACAACTCTTGAAGTAATATTTTTGACTGTATAACAACGTTAGCCAAAAAACCATACCGATCAAAAATAGACATGGTCAAACTTAACACTTCGCTTTTAGTGGACCGTCGACTACCATTTAAAACTAATTTCGGTACTCTTCCAAATTTTAAAATAAAACAGAATTGGTCATCAGACGGGTGCCAATACATACCCAAAATCTTTTCTGTTGATTCTCCATGATACATACTTGCCAAGATCGACTCAGGTGGCGCTGATGAATTGTTTGTTATTGCTTGATGAAATTCGGTTGAATTGGAAACGAAGCCTCTTAACTCGAAACCAGCCCGTTTATGTATTTCTACAACTTCTTTTGTAATCGTTATTGCTTCTTCGACGGTATCAAAACTATCGACGTAATGACGATCGGTAATTGCTTTCACTGCTCGAGAATGTTCTTCTTTATGCAATTCAGCGTTAATATTTTTGACATATTGCGCCGAGCATGGCGAGCAAGCTGAGCCGAAAATCATTACGTAAGTATCTGGTGGTTTTGACAAATCTCCATTCCGCCACAAAAATCTTTGTGCAGTTCGATCTTCTTCTCTAATATTTATGCGATGGAACATCTCACGGATGTCTACGTACACTCCAAATTGTGCTTGACGAAATTTGAATAAAATTGACAATAAAGGTTTTGGTTGATACGATGCAGGACCCTTCATTAATCTTGTATTAAGTGATAAGTTATTAACTAATGCGGCAGCGTCGAAAACAAGTCGCAGCTTATTTCCTTTATTTATATTACAAACCGCAAAATGCGGCAGGTACCACGTGTGAGCTTCCAAATGTGAAGCTAAATGCGACGAAAGTTTTCTGGCGTATCCTTTTGTCACGTACTCTTCTATCTTAGATTTGTACCACGTAGAAAACTCTTCATCTCTCGACATCTTTTTTTCAATTGTTTCTAGGCGTTTTAGTGCCATTGTATAACTTTCTTGGAAATGTATTAAATCGTCTTTCCACAGAAGACCTATTTCGTAATTATTTCCAACCTTTTTGGTGGTTTCAAGAAATATTCTTTCAGCTCGTATATCGGCTTCTGAAACAAGCAGCTGTAGTAGTTTTGTGCCGAAATTTTCAATTGTAAAATATTCTAAGACTTGATTTTGTAAATCTCTGAGAGTATTTTGTTCACATTCAACAAAACAGACAACGGCGTCTGTGCTATCTTCATTGGAGCCAAATATTGTATAGCCCAAATTGGTTTCATGCACTGAAAAACTTTCATCTAAATTTAATACGTTCAATGGGCGCACCAGATTTATATGCGGCATACCAATTAACATTTTTGGTATTGCATGATTATAATCGTTTATTGGTAAATCTTTCAATACCGAGTATTTTTTCTTAAATTGTTGTAAAAACAAACTTTGGGCGGGCAATTCTAAATTTTTGGTTGTGCGTACATTTCTCATTTGAAACGTATTTGTCCTGCTATTTACTCCAGCAATTTCAATATTCAGGCGTTGAGACATTTCGTTAGTTGTTTTACCACCAATCCATCGCAGCGACAGCATACCGGCGGCACCATTCAGCCCGACTGTCTTTGCAGCTTGTTCTTCAATTAAAGAAATTTTTGACCCTTCATCAATGAAAGCCATTACTTCACAACATACTTTGGATCCTTTTCAAACGACAGGCAAAAACTTTAATAATGTTTTCTTATTGAACTCATTTACAATTGTGGTGACAGTGGCATTCTCGTTATTATTTTTTAGACTATTAATAGATGCGCACTCGACTCTAACGTTTGACGTTTGCTGTTTTACAGAGCTACCATCTTCAACTAATTTTCGATTTTTTGTAATTTCGTGCAATAGACGATTATGGAACTTTGCGCAAGAAGACACTCCACATTCACGTCGTTTTCCGCATTTCATCACAATATGGCCGGGATGAAGACAGCAAAAGCAGAGTTTGTTCTTTTTTACTATATTCCAACGATCAGCGACTGTGCAACTGCGAAATTGGCTACATTGATACAAGTTATGCTCCACTGAGCAGACAACGCATTCCGGCTTTTTAGTTTGCTCTTCAGAATGATATAAGATGGCTTTGATAATTGATGTTTACCAATATTTGACGAAGCTTGCATACTTCCAGCCTTTGGAGGCAGCACTTCAATGGCGATTGAAATATACGCTGCAACAGTTTGCAGCCATTGGCTAAACTCACGTACGCTCGGATACTGAATCATATTTGTGCCAATGTGTCTTGCCCACTCTTCTCTTTTAAACAATGGAAACTTGCTTACCAATTCATCCAAAAGCGTTGGATCACATAAGGGAGGTGTGGCGCCAGCATTTTCTAAAAATGCGGTTAAATTCGAAACCATTGTGCTGAAATCGACTATTTCACAAATTTTCCCAGCCGATATTGCTGGATACGCTCGAACCTTTGCTATCTGGCTCCGTATTAAAATTGTTGGTCGTCCATAGTGAGACTCTAACGTATGCATAATCATGTTGACGCTATCTGGGTGTATGAGTAAAGCTTCAACTTTGTTTTTAGCAGCACCTTTTAGTGCCTTTTGCAATCGTGATAGATTTTCTAAGTTTGTGTAACCGTAGGCGTTTGTTGTTTCCCTATAGGCTACGGCAAACATTGGCCATTGCTCAGGTAAACCACTGAATTCTGGCATATCGAATAGGCTGATTATATATGAAAGGCGCGGATGGAATAATATTAGGGCTGCATGAGCTGGCGAAGTTATAAATTCAAACGAATCTGTAGAAGATTTAATTGACAGAGTTGTCGGCGGTGGCATTTGTTTAGTTATACACGAAGGCATCGGTGCATATGAAGGCGTTGCCAAATTAGACACGGCATAGGTCTGCATTGGCAAAGTCGACGCGGCGTAGGTCGGCGTTGATTCTGACAAGTTTGAAAAATAATGCGTCGGCAGAATTGACGCAGGCAGAGGCGTCGATAGCATCGGCGTCTTCGTTTGTAAGTGCGTCGGCAAAATTGACGTGGCGTAAGTTGGCATTGGCGATGCAAATGTTGTTGTGCAAATATTATAATGCGTTGGCAGAATTGACGCAGGCATCGACGTATTCGTTTGTAAAGTATTCGCCGGCAGAGTTGGCGTTAACGAATCGCAATTAGATATTGTTTCGAATGTATGACTGATGTTGTTCTTAACGCAGGAATCGGCAATTGCTCCCGACGCAATTGTTTCTTGCAGTTTTCTTACCTGCTCCTGCAATTGGGCAATCATATCCTTTTCAACCATTGTTGTATCGTGCTCCCCTTCGCTGGAAGCATGTTCCAAATTGTCTTCCTCTGATGACATCTTAACGATTTTGTTTTTGATACGCTAACTGCGGCGCGGCATGCCACAATCCAAAAAAAATAAATAAATAATAAAAATTTTGTTGCAGCCCAGGAAACAATATAATAAGAACACCTCCCATCGTCAACGGTGTGTTGTATGAGTGTGTTTTATTATCTACATATAGATAGTTACAAAGTGAATTCTTAAATATAAATAAATATCATTACAACTTACTTATTTGTTTTCTGACCGCTAACGTTTCCTGGAATGAATTCAAATATTAAAACGATTACTTTAAGACACATTCATGATTACTTTTCAAACTTGTTTCATTCCAAGATCATTCACATTTTGTCAGGCACTTACATATTAACATTAAAATTGATATAATGAAACAGAACAAAGATATGCATAGGGCGTTTACACAAAAACAGAATAAAAAAAATAATGGAACAAACAAAAAGTACAAATTCATTTCGATTGAACATAGTAATAAAAATATTATATAGATTAATGCGAATTAATTCCTAACACAAGGTTTTGGCTAGTTGAATATGATTCTCTGTAAAAATAGGCGTGGTCACACCCCTCTCACGTCTACTGTTCTTATAAAAAAAAATCCCAAAATTTAAGGCAATTATTGTGAAACATTGCAATTTTTTATTTAAAATTTACTAAGAAGGTAAAATTAATATTTAAAAAAAATCATTAGCAGATAAATCCACGTTGTTAAAAAATATTCTCGCCTTATTTCCATCATTAGAATTTCCAATACCTCCCACTTTTGGCTCATCTATTATTAAACCCATTTTTTCATTAAACTGCGTTTGAATGTAAGTTTTTCTTCGAAAAATTTAATTTTATCTTCCGGATTCCTAATAGGTATTTTTGAAAATCTATTCTATAATAAGATGGATTCAATAAAAAAAATTGTTATTGTAATAACAAGACACATTTATTAAGAAGAACATTATTATTGCTCATACCGTGGCTCACATTGAAACTTTAAAGTTCACATCTTTTGTGCTTAAAATTATTCTAAAAATAAGCACAAAAAAATCAAATTGAAGAAATGTTAAAATAACTACTGACAGGATCACATCACAATGTACGCAACTGGTAGCGGAGAAGAGCAAGTAGTGTTACTCTTTTGTTTTTTATTAAAAAAGGCGCAACTTATGGAAACTGATATTTAAAGGTTAAATTTCAATCTTCAATCTAAAAAAAGATCAGTACGTGGAGATGAGGGCAACATAATAAAAAAAATTATATACTAAAAAACATATACAGTATGCAAAACAAAAGTTACAAATCTTGGCATATCATACTTGTTACGTTTTCATGACTTTTGTTAATTTTTATTTAAAAGAAAGTGGATTTATTTTTTCTTAAATAGTTTACTATATAATGGAAAACTTAAAAGTTAAAAAAAAATGTAAAAAAAAATTATTTAAAAAAAATCAAAGGAATATGCACTTAGGGCTGTGCAAAACAAAAGCAACAATTTTATGATATTCCTTATTTACATTCATTGCTTCACATCCGCGAGGCATTGACTTTGTCAGCTTGATAAATGTCCTTTTGGGTGCCATTTCCCCCTTTTATTCCAAATCTATCCCAGCTCATCGTTGATTTGGAAGTGATACCATCTCACTAGTAACAACCCATTAGAAAAATGAACCCTTCTCCATGCTAATCAATCTTAAAACAACTTTAATGTGCGTTTCGAGTAGATTTCATGTTTAAATATTCCACAAAGAGACAATTTCCACAGTGGCTGATGAAGCATTTGGGGTTTTGGAGCTTCCCTATGGATTTGGTGGTCAATATTTTAATTTATTTCGAGGAAAAAATAAACAACATGAATTGATTCAACTGAATTTCGACTCATCGGTCCACTTTTAAATTCTGACTATGCAGAACTGTTTTCCACCTAATTACTGACATATTGACGTAAGTTTAGTCAGAACTGGTTCAATTTTAATTGAATTAGTTCATACTACAACTCCCATATTAGACGACGTATGTACAACGTAATAACTATGGTATGCAAAAATTTGTTGCTTTTGTTTTGCACAGTACTGTATTTCAAATTCACACATTCGATTCAAATTTTTATCGCACATTTATGTTTTATATTTTAAAACAAAGAAAATACCTACTTTTATAATATCCATTTAAATTCAATTTTATATATCTAATAAACTTAAATGAAATTCTTAAAAAAACCTTCACGTACACACTTCCGATTATGCACTAATGATTTGTATAAAAAATTAATTTTCTTTTATTATGTATCTTTTATTAAGTACAATTGAGAGTATACTGCAAAAATTTCATACCATAATTCAAAATATTAACGAAGTTATAGCACATAAGGAGTGAGATTGAAAAAAATCTTAACACACGTTTTACCTAATAATTTTTTTTGGGTGTAAAATTTAAGAATTTCTTTGATCTAGTAATCTTTGAAAAATTTGTCAGTTGTTATTTTTAATGACAAACATGTTGATTTATTGTGAGTTTGATCAAAATGAGTGAAGAAAAAGAAGTACGTCTTAAAATTATTAAAAATTTTCAAAAAAATCTAAATTGGTCCTACAAAAAATTGGCCAACGAATTGAAGGTCTGTCGTCAAACTGTTTCCAATGTTATTAAACAGTTTCAGGAGAATTTGACCTTGGATGAGAAACCTGGTTCGGGAAGAAAACAAGGACCACATGATATTGGGAAAGCCAAGAAAATAGAAAGCATATTGAAAAGATCTCCAAACACATCTGGTAGAAAAGCTGCCCGGTTAGCCCAGTGCTCTGACTATTTGGTGCGAAAAGTTAAAGCCAATGCAGGTTTGCAAACATACAAAGTCCAAAAAGTTCCAGACAGGAATGCTGCAAAAAATTTAGAGGGCAAAAGTAGGGCTCGTAAATTAAAATCGAATTTCATACAAAAATATTCATGTTGTATAATGGACGACGAAACGTATATACTGGCAGATTTTAAGCAGCTTCCGGGTCAAAATTTTTATGTTGCTGATGCTCGAGGAAATGTCGAAGAACAATTTCGAATCCAAAATCAGACAAAATTTCCTAAAAAATTTCTGTTATGGCAAGCTATATGCAGTTGCGGCAAAAGAAGCAAGTCATTTGTTACAGTGGGCTCTATAAATACCGAAATATACATCAAAGAATGTTTGAAAAATAGACTTCTTCCTTTCATAAAAGAGCACAATGTGTCCACATATTTTTGGCCCGATTTAGCATCATGTCACTACGGCAAGAAAGCTCTGGAGTGGTACCAAAGTAATATCATATTTTTTGTACCAAGAGAGTCCAATCCTTCAAATTATCCGGCGCTAAGACCAGTGGAGAGATATTGGGTTATTGTGAAAAAAAAGCTTAAAGAGCTCAAAAAAGGTGTCCCAAAATATTGAAGATTTTAAAAGGTGTCTGAAACAACTATCAAATCTCTAATGAAAGGCTTTCCAAAAAAGGTCCACGAGTTCATTATAGTTAGAACTATAAAAGTTATATTTTTCTGTAATTTGTAAAATTTTATTTGTTGTTAAAATTTTAAAAGCGTTTTTCTCGAAACAACGTTTTTTTTGATAGGCCCCCGCAGGTAGTAGAATTGTTTATTTTTAATCATTATTTCTTATTTCTTTATCCCGATTTTTAACAAAGAAATTTTTATTTTTTTTTTTTTTTTGGAAGTCTGCCATTTTGTTATTTTTTATTAAAAATGTTTAAATATAATAGCTGTCAGAATGACAAGGCTAAAGAACGATATTCTATTTAAATTTTTTGTCTGAGATGACGTCAAGTGCCGTAATCACCCGGTCCAGCTACACACTTTTTTAGGTGTCTACTTTGGACGTAAAACACACTAAAAAATGTAGTAAAATAAACTCCAAAACATTGTTTCTGTACAGCTAGAGATGTCAATAATAACATATATAAAAAAATTAAAATGATTGTGTTTTATTTTGTTATAATAGAAAATTCGCGAAAAAAAACCTTGAAAATTAGGCCGGAACACCAGACTACATCCATAAATGCACTCACTTTGAGTTTTTATATTTAATAATAACTGTTAATAAGCAACAAAAATAACTTTACTTTTATCAAGTTTGAGAAATTAAGATATATTCTGCATTATGAGTTTATAAAATTATTGACTTTCATATATTTATTTTTGGCGTTTGGAGAGAACCACTGTGCAGCGGTGAGAAGAAAAAGAGATCGAATTTTATTATGTACTGTAGGATCTATACATTTATTAGTGTAACTACAATTTTATTCCAGAAGATTCAGAAGTGCTACACTATCATATTATATATCAAAGAGCTTGACGAGTAGGTTAGCCAAAAATTATCAGATTTAAAATCGGTTAAGCCAATTCCAAAATATTAGCGTTCTTTAAAATTCACTCATTGAAGTATTGCATTCATCGTTGTAAAAATCATTGGCTGCATTCACGACACTCATCAATTGCTAAACAGTTCCAGCTCATCAATTTTCTTGTTGTGAACATGCTGCTACTTTTTAGCGTTAACTATTCTATTGTGAATAGTTTTTTACTATTTTTCGCCTTTAACAAAACCAAAAACTTAAATAATGAATATAAATAATTTAATGTTTTTGCAAAGTATGTTTGACTATGGCGTTAATATGAATATGTTTTTTCAATTATGACAGCCATAATAAACAAAAATAGTATATATAGAAGAAATAGATAAACATAACCCACTGTACACAAATCAACCGATGAAAAGTATCATACAAATTTTTCGCTACCAAAAATGGCGCTTGCTCACTAAAAATGTTGCCATTCACAATAGAATTTTACAACTGTTTAGGAATTGATGAGTTTCGTGAATGCAGCAATTGCTTAAGCCGGAGTAAATAACAAATGAGAGAGAGAAAGAAGACATTAGTAAAGGCATTTCTCAGAATTATCTAACGAATTATCTGCATATACAAATAACAAAACAAACACCAACGAGCTGTTTGGTTCTCGTTTGGTATTTGTTTTTGAAGTGAAACTTCTTTTCTCTTGTCCTAGAGTAAAACCAACCGGATGTGACGTCGCGCGTAAGTTTGCAATGCGACATAATTTTGTCGAGCAATGTGCATGAGGGTCAAACTATATAATAAACGATTCATAAATAGTTTTAATTCAATATAACATATTAATTACACATACGCCTATGGCAGAAAGAACAATGTGTAGCGTCGCCATCTTAAAGTTTATGACAGTTATACATTTCACATACAGATGGCGCAAATGTCCAAGAAATTAAATGAAGATGTCGCACACAAAAAGAGTTCGTCTACAATTGTCATCAACGTTACCGGTACAGAGTTGCAATTTTTGTTCTAGCATAATCCCAAAAAAAAATTGGTTGTGTATTAACGAACACAAGGCAGAAGTGAAACTTCTTGTGAACTAAACGAAACACAAGCAAATGAAAAAACATTGAAAAATTTTTGACGGGTCATGGCTGTTTCAGGGAGTATCTCTTCAGATTTGGTCATGAATTGCTCCTTCTGCGGCAGTGATGGCGAAGACGCAGAACATATCTTTTTTTCTTGTTCGAGATATTAAGCGGAGAGAACAATCATAGAATCGTTAATAAACGAAAGCATGACACCCGATAACATTGTGAGCCACATGCTGCAATCGAGATTGGTGTGGGCTAAGATGAAGGAATGGTCTGCAACAGCGCTCCAGGAGCTCAGGAAGAAAGAAAGTCAGTGCAAAAGTGAAAATGAAGACGTTCAAACGATGAATAACCCTGTAGGGGGTGTGTGAAGAGCCATTTCGGCCCAGCTTGTCCCTGCGAAGTAGTGCTTAACGGCGGTCCCGCAGGGCCAAATACTAATACAAGCTACAGAAGACGGAGTTAAGGGTTTAGTACGTAGGCGTACTGTTTCGCAAGTCCAGCATAGTAAGATAATACTGACTGGGCGTGGCCCCGAATGAGGCGTACCTTAGCGGGCAGTACGAATCGTGCATGCCGTCTATGGATGACGGTATCTATGAAAGATTCCCCCTTCGAAAAAAAAAAGCCAATGAAGTAAATTTTTTACTTGAAAAATTTCATTTGCTTGTGTTTCGTTTAGTTCACACGAAGTTTCACTTTTGCCTTGTGTTCGTTAATACACAATTTAGTTTTTTTCATAAAGAGATTTCTTGAACAAAAAAAATAGCCCCAGTTACTGGGGCCTTACCGACTAGTGTAATATATTGATACTTGACAAAATGTGCATAAATAAACTCAAATTGCTTCAGAACTAGTTAACATATTAAAAAAAAACAAACGTTATATTAACAGCAATTTCATTAATGTTTGTATTCATCAACAAAATATCTTTTGTTATTAACTTGTGATAAAAATTTTGATTTTTTCCGAAATGCATCCCATTACAATTACATTATTCTTTTTACGATCTGCAACACCTGGAAGCTGTGAAAAGTCACCTAGTACATGGGTCTCATCGTCCATAATGAAGCAATTTTTACATCATAATATTTTTGATATGAATGTTTTTTGAGTTGTAGAGTTGTTACAGATGTTGGAACAAAAGAGTGATATATTAATGTTTGGATTTGGTAAGGAGCGTTTATAAAACCCACCTCTATTACAATGCAGTATTTCACTCGTACATTTTAATGTTACTAAATTTTTATTAAAATAGATAAACAAAAGAGAAAACACAATGCTGAAACCATTTTTACTTCACTACTATCTAAATTTTTCCAAAAAAAAAAAAATGGTTTCATAATTATAACCCACTCTGCAATTTTTCAAAGGAAATGTTAAAAAACAACAAAAATAAAGTTTTAATTTGCGGAATTTATCCTTTATTACTTCAAAAACTTTTTTATGCATAGAAGAAATTAAATTAATTAATGTTTGATTTTCCTAATTCTTCTAAGAACTGATGATGGCTGCTTTTAACCCATTAAGGACGAACGGGAAAAAAGTAGATAGGCAGGTAGATGCAGAAATGGTAGCACGATGCTCTGCAACGTGAACTGAATTTCCAACATCCCTTGCCGTGCAAATTCTCCCCAGACCATCACCGAACCACCAACAAAGTTACATGTAGAGAAGTAGCGCGTTTCCTTTCTTATGGTAGATCTAATTATTGCCATCATGTCCATCAAGGTTCCACTTTTTTTAGTCAGAAAATAAGTCCTATAAATGGAAAACTGAGTTTTAAGCAAGAATTATTTACAGAGCCCACTTAACGAGGACCAATAAGTGGCCATATTTTCTTCGCACAACTTTGGAGCCAACTTCGTTCTTGTTCGATAAATATTCCGACTTTTAACTTGTTAATTTGATTCCGTAAATTGATCTTCGTTGTACTGGTATCAATATTTTCTTTGATACTGTTCTTTAAAGATTTCACTTGAATGGAAGATAAGTATGGCTATTGACCAATATTGATCATTTTCGCAACAGTTTTTCAAAAGGCTTTTTCAACAGTGAGTATGTTTATACCACGTTTGGTTAAAGTAGCTTAACTTTTACTCGAGTTATCGTGACACAGGTAGACGGACATATGGGCTTGGCTAAATCGATATTCAGCACGCTGACCATTTATATTATTATTTGAAGAAAGGACGACTCAAAGGTCCAAGTTATGAAAGAGAGAAAGAAAGACAGATAAGAAACATAACCAAGCCTAGAATCGAACTCGAGTCCCCAGAGACAAAAGTCTGCCACTAGACTACAGTAGCGATGGTTGGACCTACAGTTTAACGCCGATTCCAAACGGCTGTGTGGCAATTTTTTATCAGCTCGGTGGTTTTGCCATTACCAATCAAGGTGTATACTTGTACACTTTCTTATAATTCTCATTCACTTCATTCGATAGTGAATATAAGAAGTTTATGAGAATTAACCACCAGACCAAGACGGGAATCGAACCCGCAGCCTTCTGGGTGAAAGTCTTGTGCACTATCCATTAGACTATCAAGGTCTTCGATCATTTATATATAATATCAAAAAAATAAGTTTCCAAACTTTACCAAAAGGTGTTTCGTGCACTAAAGGTTTTCTGCCAATGCAGCAGAACTTTTGGCAAGACTTGGGGCCTAAAGCCGACTGTTGTATACAGTTTTAATTAGGCGTATTGTCACATACGCCTGTGATATGGTGAGTCCTGGTTAAGTTCACAGTTTCTACGCTACACAGGCTAGCTTGCTAAACAAAGTAGTGTGTGGCTCTGGTTCTATGAGTACAACTCCAGGTGATGTCCCAAATCTTTTGCTTGATTTGCTTCCCCTTCATTTATATATTCAAAGCGAAGCAATGAAGGCGGTGTGTCGACTCAAGTGAAGCAGAGTTTAGCACGTTGAAAATGATACGGAGCACAGACGGATTTACCGCTAGCTATCGGAGCAATGCCCATTGTTTTTGATGTCGGTTGACAGTTTTGTGCCCCACATCAAATTCAGCAGAAAATATGATGTGAAATATCCTGAGCGAAACCAATGGAGCAATCCGGAGGTTGGAGCGGACGGCTCCAAAATAACAATTGGAATCGATTCGGGTTGGTTGATGAAATGACCAACTGCTGCTCTGCAGCAAATCTAATGTGCCCGGAACCAATCATCGGTGTCAGTTTGTCAGAAACTATGCAATGGATCAACAAATTCATGAATTATGCTCACAGAAAAAGATGGTCCAGTGTCAATTCCGAAATTGTAGAAAATTCGAAGGACTTTGTGAAAGAACCTAACAGGGGAACAGCTGACTTTCTTTTTCATCTGGGGAGAAATAATCTGCATATCCTGATGAGTTTGATGACAGGACGGTTTGAGGAGGAAAGCGACACTACAGAGCATTTTCTCTCTCCTTTGCAAGAGGAGGGAGACGCAAACGAAATAGCTCGCACTTTTTCTCTGGGTAAAAATATTAAAAGTGTCAAACAATCAATTGTTTTGCCTTTGTGAAAATATATTAAAAATTTTAAATTAATAAATAAATAAAGAATTTTTAGAAAATTAGAAATGTATTAGTTGTATATTTGATAATTTTTAACTACATTCTGCACAGATTAATAACGCAAGTGTCTGTTCAACTTCTGATGCTGTAAGAGCGTCTGCTATTTCTGAAAAATGCAAATGGTGGTTGTAAGCCAGAAGATTCTACAGAAGTAGTCAGGCGAACAATTTATGTTTAATTTCTTCATTATTTATTTATTTTCTTGTAAGACTTAACAATTTATATTTTATTAAATATCACTGACATTTTGTTTTTTTGAATTTAACTGTCGTTACAATTTGACATTTTATTTCGTGCAGGAAAAGTGGTTTTGTGCGTTCCCGTACTTTTGTGCATTTTTGTCTATCACAGAGAGTATTTTTTGTTTACTCTCAGTTTAGCAGACTTTATCCAAAAAGTACGGGAACAGACCTTATATGAACTTCAACTTACAAAATTGCGTTATAAAGTATAACATGCACTAGCCAAACAAATGCAGCACTGTACCATTTGTGTAAACCTTTGAGGCTGCTTTCGAGTCAAAATTGACACGAAAACTTTCGAGGCTTATTTTGACCTCATCATTTAACACCATTTTGACTATAACTCCTGAATCATCCTGTTGTATGCACATTCAGCTCTATTTTAAATATTCCCGGGAAAATTTTTTCCTTTCTCCCGTATTCCTATAGAAAAAGAAGGAAAAAGAAACAAGTTTTCCCGGAGAATTAATTCGGGAATATTTAGAATAGGGCTGATTATTTTTTTATATACACTTTTTTTATATATATTTTCTACTGATGTAATTTGGAAAAGATTCGTGTTGCGCTTTGATAAGCTTTTATAATCCTTTACTCCGTGTCCCTTCGATTTATTTGTTTTATGGCACTTATTTATTTTAATGTAAAAGTGAACTTAATTACATTTTTCACACGCAAATCAGGCTATATAACAAATTGTCATTCCTTTCCTTTCCCTTTAAATTGTTTATTAGTGGCGAAGCAAATTACATTAGTCAACACGAATTTTGCTTTAGACACCTAATACATAACTTACAGGTTCCAACCACGATGACCTACTCAGTTTTTCTTCATCACGTAATGTTTCTTGTGATATTGGCATTTGAAAGTTGCCTAAAGTAAAAAATTGGAATTTGTTAAGTAGTGTTATTAGTAGCTCTCAATTATTTTAATACATTTATTTAAAATCCAACGCGTTTACTTATTTGTGAAATATATTTCACTCTTCCAGTTTGGTATTCTCTATTGAAGCATAAACATCTTATTTTTTCATATAAAGTAAAATAACCATACTCAACTACAAAAAACAAAAACATTAAGAACTATACCACTTCGTATCGGCGTCGAAATAGTTTAAATATCCTATCAGCCAGGAGTATATTTACGGAAGGGGTGGGTGTTGTTTGGTTTATGAAAAATTACACAAATTTATACTCCTATAATAAAAACCAAAGAAGGAAATTGAAAATTTTGTGATTAGTAATTTTGACAAACGATTGTTTTTCCATAATAATTTTGAGGTACTCATAACATTATAAAATCTACACTTTTTAATGTTTACTTTATATCGTGGTCCGTATTAATTAGCCTTTAAAATTTAAATGATGTCTTTAATTGAATGATACAGTTGAAACGTGAGTATTAACTATTTAAGTTTTGACAGTGTTCATAGCCAACATATGGATTGTATAAACTAACTTCATTTTAGCAAATAAAAAATTAGGTTATCAAATTTTACATGAATTCTCACGGTATTAACCTTTTCTAATCTGCATAATTTTCCAAACAATTTAGAAAAATAATGTTATTGGATATAGCTGTTTTTTATTATATATTGTCAATCTTAGACAAATCTGTATCCCTTTATAACCCGCATGGAGTTGAAAATAAAACTGATAGGAAGTTACAAATTGTTAGAATTAGTTTTTTACTTATGTGGTCGCCATAGCCTAGTGGTTAGTGTGCTAGACTCCGACCTCCATAGTCTTGTGGTTAGTGCTCTTGACCTTCACCGGGAAGTTCGGGTTCGATTTCCGTCTTGGTCTGGTGGGTAATTCTCATAACCTTCTTATATTCACTATCAATATGAAGTGTATGAGAATTATAAAAAAAGTGTACAAGTACACTTCTTTGTAGGCAATGGCAAAACCACCAAGTGATAACAAATTGCCACACTGGCTTTAAATTGTAGGTCCAAACATGTGGTATATTAATGAGCAGTTCAAGCCTAAGTGTGTCTCTAGGCAGTAACTCGAACCTAACATATCTTTATACAAGATTTTAAATAAAAAGTGTTTATGTTTTGGACATTCAAAGCTAAAAGATGCTAGAGTTTTTTCAACTGTCTGACCAAAGCACGATAACAATCATTTATCACACCTCACTACTAGAAAACTTTTCGCTAGTTTTTAGTATTTTTCCCCTGCTATCTTATAATTTTTGGTGAATGAAATCAAGACCAACACAAAATGAGTTTTAAAAAAAATATAGCATTTGATTTACAATTATTTCGTCATTCTATTAAACAACAATAATATTTACTTAAAATTTACAAAAAAAAAAGTTTCAATTCCGTTGAGTTTTGATTTTCAAACTTTTTTTTTTTTTACACTTTCTTCGTCGAATTTTGAATTTCAGTTGTATCTATCATTTAAAATAATTTTTCAGTGTAATATTACACGCTCTCTCTCTCTCATTTCTACAACTAGTCATTAACACGTTCGCGGACGTGAATGCTATAATATTCATTTTCATGGTGTCACAATATGACGTGAATGCTATAGCATTCAAATCTATAAACCAAATTTCGGCATTCAATTATATGTCATCCATAACAGAACTGATCTATATATCGAAGTAAATGCTTAAGCATTCAGTGTACATATATAACTAATTAAATGTGATATTGTTTGAACTTGGGAAAAACGTGTATAATTAAAATTTAAATATTACGATTACTTTAATGGTGAGACACTTGGGTCTCTTGAGTGTCCGCGAACGTGTTAACTAACCGTTGCAATTAACTAACTGTTGCAATGAGAATTTCAACAAAATAGATATAAAGAACAGTTGTGTTAGTCATTCATCATATCTGTTCAGTGAAAATACTTGAAAACAAAAACCTTGTAATTCTTGGTAATGTTTTCAAATATTAAACACTTATACAGAATGTTGAAATGCTAGTAAGAAATGACAAAATTAAAAGTAGTTTGTAAATAACTAATAACTACTACGGTTACCTTGTCAATTCAAAGTTTTTGAAAAGAGTTGCACGTTTTTTTGTACGGCCTATTCTTAATTTGTACCATTAATTCAGTCCTTTATATTTAAAAATTTTTTATTTGCTTTCATTACGAGGAAAACAAAGACGCAAATAAAAGCGATTTGAGAAAAATGCTTTATATTTTTTAAAAAAAGTTTTCCTCCTTTTATAAGTATGTATATGCATCTCAAGGGAACCCACTCTTAAAATCGATCGGGCTTAAACACAAATTTTAGTCCTATTGAGTAGTAGTTACCACACCAAATTTGTATGAGATCGATCAAAAATTCGCCGAGCTGGAGGGGGTAGAATTTTAACATTTTGGTCAAACAGCACCTGTTTCGGATCCATATAACTAATTACCTATTGATTTAGAAATTTTTTGTTTAAAACGTTTTCGACAGATTTTTATTCCATGTTTTGAAAATAGAAAATAAATTTTAAAAATCAAAATGTGACCATCATTTTTTTTCAAAATTAAAAAAAAGTTGTGACTTTTTTTCCGAAAATTAATGTTTTTTGATGTAACATCATTTTTTCAAAATTAAAAAAAAGTTGTGACTTTTTTTCCGAAAATTAATGTTTTTTAAGCTCGATCGATTTTAAGAGAAGAAATCCCCCATATATAAATATGGGACATTCTCTGTCAACGGGAGCCCTCCCGCCCCTCTCTAAAATTGGTTTAGGTATTTCAGAGCATGTTTGGGCTCAAATAAAAGCTTATTATCTCTAGTTTCGAATGCAACAAGCTCTTTTTTGATTTGGCATGATGGCAGACCAATATGGCGGCTATATATATATTTCTATTGAAATGGGACATTTTGTTAGCGGGAGACCCTTCCCCATGTTTGGGTTCAAATGAAAGCTTATTATATCTAGTTTCAAATGGAATAAAAAAAAAAATATATATCTATATATATATATATATAGATAGAGCCTCTTTTTTAAATCATCACAAATTTAAAGGGAATCGTAAATTGCGGCGTTCCATACCTCCCGGAATTATCCTATTAATACATTTTTTTTTTTGCCCAAATAATATACTTTCCTTTTTCTAGTGGGCATTGGACGTTATCTAAATTTCTATTTCATATAATGTGCATCTATTAATTTGGAAATAAAAAAACAAAAATTTATAAATCTTTGAAGGTTTAGCTATGAACTAAGAAATACTAAATTTTTTTTGGAAAATGTTACAAGAAATGTTTTTTTGAAATTTCTGTACACTATTACTGCCTTAACCAGTTTTACGCCTTTTAATACATTTATCACTGAATATGTACTATTTGCTCCCAATAGACAATTATTGTGCAAAATTTCACAATGTTACACTGGTTTGATCATAAGGCATCGAAAGCTAAATCATTTGGTGACCATTTTGGTTAAATTTTACTCTTACACTTTCTCAATATTTCATTTTATATTGAAACAACAAAAACTCGCTAACTCATGGTACTACCTGTAATATTCAAAATAATGAACTCAATTGTATTTTGTGGCATGGCTATATGTTTACATATATCTTCTATATATATAAAATAGAGGCTGTTAAATGTTTAGTCCTAATAGGTTTCTATATTTCGCAACGGATTGTCATGAAATTTCGTATGTAATTGCTTTGGACATTTGTCGAGTTAAGTTGATATTTATTTTAAGTTAATTTCAAATAGTTTCTTTAATATAGATCGATATTTGAACCAAAGTCAATTTTTTTAAAAAATTTAGCTACTTAATGTAAAATGCTGCTTAAACTATAAGAGGTACATTCAATTTATGTACAGAAAGATTATAGATCTTATCGTTTGCTAAAATAAAGTCAGTGGTGGCATACATCTAACTTAATAGTTTACCTGTAAAATGCATTTTTATATTAAAAATTTGTTCCCTTTACATTTGTTATTGTAAATATTTATGTTTTTCCTAGAACTAATAACAATGATTTTGATTTTATTTCTTTTCATTTCTCCTCTATCTCGCTCCCACACAAACACAAAACAATAGAATGCGAGCTTTTGTTTTATATGATTCTTCATTTGAATGAATGTAACTATATATTACTAATTTAATCATAAATTTAAATGGTGGTGTGTGGGTGAGAGTGTTAAAGTGAAGGGTAAAGAAAGTAAAGGGAATTAGAGAGGATGTATTGAGTTCGAATCCCTCTAATAGCAAATCATTTGTTTTTTTCTTATATATTTTTTTTTCTTTTTTTTTTCCTTTTTTTGTTTTTCATCGATATAAAAAAATATAAAGTATATACAACAAAAATACCTACAAAGACAATATATACAATATGCAAATACTATACTTTCATCACATAAATATAAAAATATAGTATGCTATCAATTTGGTCATGGAAAAATTGTTTATATACAAATATTTATATATATCTTCTATATATATAAAATAGAGCGCTGTTAAATGTTTAGTCCTAATAGGTTTCTATATTTCGCAATGCTTAAACTGAAAGAGGTATATTAAAATTATGTATGGTAAGATTATAGATCTTATCGTTTGCTAAAATAAAGTCAGTTTTGGCACATATCTAAAGTTAATAGTTCACCTGTATAATGCATTTTTATATTAAAAATTCGTTGCCCTTACATTTGTTATTGTAAATATATTTTTTTTCCTAGAATCAAACCCAAAGTTTTTTTTTATTTCGCTCCCTGCGATTTCCACTACACAAACACAAAGGCAAAAAGAAAGCGTGAGAGCTTTCTGTTTTAAATTCTTTTTCATTTGCATGAATGTACCATAACTACATATTACTAATTTGATTGCGGCACTATCGTGTTGTGTAGATGAGTTGGTTAGGAGGTAGGGTAAAGTAGTGTATGCTGGAAATAGTTTTTTGAATAGTGGGTTCAAATCTCACTTGAAGCGGACCAAATTTTTTATTTTTTTTTTTTGGTGTAAAAAAATAAATACAAGAAATAAAGACAAAGGTAAATATAAAACATGCAAACATATATAATACATTATCAAATACATATTACTAATGTGATCGCGTTATTTTATAAATGTGTTTGGGTGAGTGAGTTAAAAAGAAGTGTAAAGTTTTGGTTGTGCTGTGCAAAGGAATTCTGAGTTTTTTTGGTGTCGCGAGTTCGAATTCAACTACAGGTGGACCAAGTTATTCTCTTTTATACAAATAATTATTTTGTTTTCATACTATTATTCATGGAAATATGCCCATCAATAACTCAGATAATTTTCGGGTATATCTCCACAAGCAGAAATTTAGTATAAGGATATTAATTGGCAATATAATGCCACAGGAAAAAGGTCTATGAAATTGAAAAAAGGGGGCATTACATCTCCTATATAATCTGAGTTTTAGCTATGGAATATTCAGTATTCATTTGTGGCACGTCTCTAAAACACGTTATTTTGGCATTCCATGAAAAAATATGGAGTGGCCTTTTCCGTTCAACTCTAATGCTTCTATATATATTTCCAGAACCAGAACCCACGTTGGTTGACAAAACCACGCCACAAAAAAAAATGTGGTTAGGATTGAAAAAGACGGCGAGGAACTTTCCATATAGGCTGAATTTTCATTATTGTATATCTTAGAAACTATTTGTAGTGCAGTACTAAGATTTGGAATGATAATATGATTTGCCAATAGAATTTGGTGGGTAAAGTATGGGTAGACTTGGGTTAGTGACTGTTCCACCTGGGTTTTATAAGGTATATTTCCTAAATTATTTGTGGTTAGAGAGCTTTGATTGCCAATGGAAAAGGGTAGAAAAAAAAAATGAATGGAATAAATAAAATATGCGTGACACCTCCCATGCAAAGAAAATGTTTGAAACTGTATACCTGAGAAACCATTGCAAAGAACACACTGGCAGTTTGTGTGTGATGGTTAGTAGTAGTTGTTGAGCAGAATGTGGAAGTTTTTTGGTATACAAAGGAAATGCTTCAAAAGGTATATATCTCTGCCTTATTTTGCTAAGGCCCTAACATCCATTTTTCAGTATAGAGTTTTCGATGGATTATGATAACAAATGTTCCCTGTTCCGAAAATTTTAGAAACCTACACTGAAAACTTGCAATCTTTTCGTTTTGCTTAAATTACAAATTCTCGAAATTCTCCTGTAAAATTTGAAAAATGCGTGTTAAGACTTTAGCAAATTAAGGCAGCAATAAGGGGAACCATAATAAGACAAGCAATACAAATTTATTTGTAAAGGATGTATGTTGATAGTTATTAGAGAGCCTTAGTAAGAGGTCCGGACAACGAAGCTGGGCGAAGCCCAGCTAGTATCTATATAAATGAAATAATTAATTAAAAATTTACACATACGGCATTTTGAATATGGTGTTTTCGTAGATATTAGCCTAGATATGCCTAGAAAGTTTTGATTTTTATTAAATCTTCCCATTTAATCAAATTCAAACATTTCTGAAATGTACTATATACAGCACATTGGATATATCTGGGTTAAAAAATAATGAACTGAAATGATATATAAAATAAGTTTTCTGGAATTCTAAAAATTACGAAAATATTCCCAATGTTGAATACTTTTCTTTGATTACTTTCAGGAGATTTAATAAAAAATCAATTACTAAAAAAGCTTTCCTTCTTAATGTTACGTGTATTGGTTTTGGGAGGAGGAGTAAAATTTCTATACAACTTGAGGAGTAATAACTTTTTGCCTTTTCATATATTTCTTGTACGAAATTTATTGTTACTATAGTTTTCAGGAAGATGGTACAAATTGGCCCACGACCACTCGTCCTATGCGGACCTTCTGGTTAGGGAAAGAGCACATTGCTCAAGAAGCTCTTTGAGGAATTCCCAAACACTTTCGGTTTTAGTGTCTTACATACCACCAGACAACCACGTTTTGGTGAAGAGAATGGTGTTCATTACTATTTTATATCAAAAGATGAAATGACGGAGAAGGTTTCACATAATGAATTTATTGAAACTGCAACTTTCAGTGGAAATATTTATGGAACCAGTAAAGCAGCAGTAAAAGATATACAAAATACAGGAAAAGTTTGTATTTTAGACATTGAGCCCCAAGGCGTTGAACAAATTAAGAAAACTGATCTTAATCTAATTTTAATGTATGGTGGATTATTACCAACACTAAAGGATTTAGAAATTCGCTTACGTAAACGTAATACCGTAACGGAAGAAGCGCTTCAAAAGCGTCTACAATCTGCAAAAAATGAAATAACCTACGGTCTTACCCCTGGCAATTTTCAAAAAATTATTACTAATATTGAAATTGATGCATCATACGCTGAATTTAAAGAGTATATAGTTAATGAATGAAAGTCTCAGGAGGTTAATGGTGTCAAGATCTGCTGGCAATAATACAATTTAAATGATTTTTGGAAATGACGTTGCGTTAAAGTGTAATATTGTATCATGCAGAAGTTTATATTGTTCATTTGTTCGTTACTGATTAAAAAAAAAAAAAACAAAAAATATTTTATTTTTTTTTTAGAAAGGGAATATAGGCTAGCAATATCTACTTATGTTAGCTTAGTTTTTTAGCTTTAGTGATCTAAATATCTGTGGTAAAAAGGAGTAACAGCTTAAGTTAATTTTATTGTCATCCGAGTTTATTGCTTTAAATAGAAATATTAAAGAAGCTATAGCCAAAGGTCATTCTTAAAACGATATATAATTCTAAAAATTATTTAAAAATTCGCAACAATTTAATGTTTATAATCAAAAATATATGATAAAATATTTTCGATCTTAACCCTTTGACATTTTGTTGTGAAATTACTTAGGTTACTTAGGTCTTCCACAATCATGATACCAAATTTCTTGCTTCTACATTGGTTTGTTTGTCCTTTATTAAAGGTTAAAAAAGCATAGCTATGAAGCTGTAGACAACCATTGGATAACTCTTTTTTCGCCAATTTTTTGATTTTCATATTCTCCAATCTTTTGTAAACATATCTGATAAAAAAAAATTTCCGGTTAGTAATAATTTAATGCATTATTTTTCAAAAAATAGTGCAAAAAATTGTACTAAAAATTTTTGCACTTGGGGGTTTTGCTGGACTTCAAAGACAAAACATTAAAAAAAAATACTTAAGCAAGTAATTTCAAATATTCGGCAATCAGCAAACTTGAAGAATACCTGACAGAACCGAGTACAAATAGCATTAATAGTAATATCTGTTAAACATTTTATTTATGTCACATAAAAGTGAATGTTGCATATATGCAACATTGGGTATGAAAGAGTTAAGTCAAGTTTTTTTTCACTTGTATGCTATTACTTGGGATCCCGCTGAATATTTTTCAATGAAATTTGGTAAAAGGTTTTATGCTTTCAACTCAAAGTTTCATGTCCTATATAGACTAGATTGGACACAAAGGCGAGGCATACCATCAATATTTCAAGATTCTATCGAAAAATTGTGTGTTGCATTTGCGTATTCTACTGTATTGTGACATAATAATTTAGGATTAGACACATTTCAATGCAAGCACTTACGATTAGAGGATAAGCTCTTTTCATATAACCTGAATTTTCATTATCGGATGTCGAATGAAAATGTGATTTGTCAATAGAATTTTATGGGTAAAATATGGATAGGTTTGAATTAGTGGATGTGGTATCTAGAGAACCATAGTTCGGAAGACAATGACAGTTTGTATGCAAAAGGGGTATATTGATAGTAGATATTGGGTAAAGTGTCGTTTTTAAACGACCTGAATATCCTAATGATTTTTTTCGATTAGCCCCAATTTTTCATGTAGATAGTAAAATTCAAAAAATAGTACCGTGAGAGCACATACTTCACACATTGAATTTTTGCATATTTTAGATGAGAGTTAGACAAAAATTTTAACGTATAAAACGTGCCAATAGTATCAGCCACATTACTGTTATGATTGAAAATAGGCAAAAAAATCACTTTTTTTTTGTATTTTTTCAAACAAGTTTTAACTTTGAACCCCTTAATCTCAAAATAATTATGTGGGTGACAAAAAGTTAGCCCTCCTATCTTATAGAGAAACCATATTTTCTTTTAAAAAATTTTATTTTGATCAAATCAAAAAACAGCTTGCAACAAGATTTCAACTTTCTGTTTTATAGTAATTGAAGGTCACTGATTATCACTACGTACTCAGTTTTTCCCCATCACATCGTCTTCAGGATCTATTAAGATTTTTCTTTGTTTCTACAGATACGAATTTGATGTCTGAAAAAAACTTGTTAAGCTTAAAGAGAGGCTTTAAGTGCTATTTCTTCCAAAATTTATTTTTTTGGCTTGTGAAAGTGGGAATTACCCACCAACTCTTGCATTAAATGTTATAAAAATGAGTGAGCGTGGCATCTCCCATACAAATTAAATGCTTGGAAGGGGAATATCTGAGGAACCATAGCAACGAAGAAAGTGAAAGTGTGTGAAAACGGTATATTGGTAATAGTTATTGGGCGGAATATGGTAGCTTTTGCGCGTGGTACCTTCCATACAAATAAAATACTTAAAAGGACGTAACGGAGAACCATCTGTGATATAAAACAAAAATTGTTTAAGTCAACATTTAAAAGAATTTAGTTTTATAGTAAATGCTATAATCTTCTTACTGCACGCACTTATACTTAAACTTCAATGTTTTTGAAACAAAAGTTAAGAAGCTTTGCTATAGTCGGTCAGGTCTAGTTTTAAATCAGCTCCGAATACATAAAAAATAGTAAAATACAGCTCTATCACTAATTCCGACGGAACTCCCGTCGTAGCTACGAATGAACAATTCGTATTTTTAATTCCGTTGTGGCCAGGACGTTTCCCCGAAAATATCGAAATTCTGGAGATTTACATCATTGATTCTGAATGAAATAGAACCTTTACAGTTTTTAGTGATGATTTTGTACGAATGCTGAAGTGCGTCGAGAGCAGAAAAAGTGAAGATAAACAGGAAAACAACGTTTTAAAAATATGTCGTATCAAAATGGAAGGAATATCAATTACACTGTCTGACAGTGAAAATATACTTTCCTCGAGACATAGCTCAAATTGTAGGTATAGTCAAGCAGAAAAAACTGCATACACAGAATTTTAAATTGACCCTCAAAATCTGGACTTAGGGCCGAAAAACCCATTTTTGATAGGTTAAAGCATATACTTTTTTTATTTATCCTATGAGTAAGTTTTTATATTTCATTCAAAAGAGGACACTTAGTTGCTTACAATGATATATAAATGGTAATATATCTTAAGGAATACCGGAGTTAGAGGGCAAAACATAAGGAAAATCGAAAAAGTTTTTACAATTTTTAATTTAGAATGGCGTTTTAAACGACTATTTTGTTTACCAGTGTATAAATCAGAGTATATGAAAATAAACTGCTTTCAATTCTGTTTCCTACTAGCTAAAAATTTTTAAAAACTATTCAGGTGTGGATGACTTATTTAATTCTTTTATTTGACTACCCAAAAAATTTCAATACGTAGAATGTAAGTATTTGTAGACGAGTATTACTTCAACTATTTAAGAATACAAAAAGCAACTTAAAAATATATGGATTTTTTTGCAGTATACGGTGTTCGAAGTCGAATATCTCAGTCAAACCTCAATGGATTTTGACATGTTGGAAACAGAACTAAATGCTGTTTATTTAATTATACATTTATATGTACACTGGTAAACAAAATAGTCGTTTAAAACACCACTCAAATTGAAAAAATATAAAAAATTTAAATTTTCGTTATATTTTGCCCTCTAACTCTGGTATTTCTTAAGATATATTACCAATTTATATATCATTGTAAGCAGCTAAATGTCTTCTTTTGGATGAATTATAAAAACTTACTCATCGGATGAATAAAAATAAAGTTACGGGCAAGTATATGCTTTAACCTATCAAAAATGGGTTTTTCAGCCCTAAGTCCAGATTTTTTTAATTTTTTTTATTTAGGCAATCAACACTCAGGGGGTACCCCTATAAATGCGAAGCATTGCGTTGATTGAGGAATGAAGATAGATTAGTGGCAGGAGGAAAGAGGGAGAAAAAGTCGCAAAAGTCAGGAAAAACTGTTGCAGGGAGCTTATTATACACGCGGTACGGCAGAGAAAAGAACTATCTCTGTAATGCGTGGTGCGTTGGGGTACCATATCCACGTGGAATGCATGACTACCGCTTGCAGTTCGAGTAGTTCTGGTGAACACATGAACTGGTGGAATCAAATTCCGTATCTCAGCGCAACATTTACCATGAAAATACCGGTAGAACAGAGTCACACAAGCCACGTTTCTACGGTGTTCCAAGGAGTCAATAGAGCTGGAAACCCCACTGTCTCCTATAGCTTTATCGCCCGATGTTGAATACGGTCCAGGAACTCTAGTTGCGTTCATAAAACTCCTGCCCATAGGTGCGAATTATACTCCATTTTGGGGCGGATATAGGTGTTATAGATCATGCGGATATCAGACGGAGTGAAGTATTTCTTACACCGCTTTAGAAAGCCGATGCACCTGGCTGCTTCTTTCGACACATCAAAAATATGATTATTCCAACGAACGTCACGTTGGATGGACATGCCCAGAACATCAAGAGTTTCTGACTCCGCAATAATCACC
Source organism: Toxonevra muliebris (assembly GCA_963691655.1). Classification (NCBI taxonomy): domain Eukaryota; kingdom Metazoa; phylum Arthropoda; class Insecta; order Diptera; family Pallopteridae; genus Toxonevra; species Toxonevra muliebris. Next base: position 256,608 of record CAVNUY010000006.1, on the reverse strand, counting down.
CCACCCATAACCAGGGGGTTAACAGAGGGTTGGGGCACTCGTTTGTGGGATAACAAACAACATTGGGTCTTACGCGCGTTGAATTCAACTCTGTTCGCGTGACCCCACTCGTAGATTGATTGGAGATCATTATTGAGTGAGCCATTCATATCATGCCGTTTACTCTCAATCTCCAAAGAGTTAGGGCGTTTTGAGCAGGTGTATGAATGACAAATGGTGCTGTTACCTGCAAAGGAGTGAATGGGATATCTAGTCAATGACAGAAGGTCATTGATAAAGATAAAGATAAGGAAAAGGGACCGAGCCCTGCGGCACTCCAGCATTAATGGCACGAGCCTCCGAAGTAACACCGTCTATCACAACACGGATAGAGCGGTCACCTAGAAAACTCGTGATCCATCGGGTGAAGTTATTGCCGACCCCATACGCAATCAGTTTTGACACCAGTGCTTTGTGCCACACTTGGTCAAACGCCTTGGAAATATCCAGAGCAACCGCTTTGCTCTCACCTAAGCCATGGACACTATGGTTCCAGTTCTCGGTGAGAACCGCCATGAGATCGCCCGTGGAGCGATTACGGCGGAAACCGTATTGGCGGTCATTAAGCAATTCATTTCGCTCTAAATACTTGACCAAGTGAAAGTTTACTACACTTTCCATGACCTTGGCCAGTGTAGAACAAATTGCGATAGGGCGGTAATTCGCAGGGTCCATAGTCTTGCCCTTTTTAGGAAAAGGCTGAACGTTTGCAACTTTCCAACAAGAGGGAAATACACCTGCAGTGTATGAAATGTTAAAAAGATTGCGTAACGGTCGCGCCAGTGTTGACGAGCATGTTCGCAATACATGGGCTGGAATGCCATCGAGCCCCGAAGCCTTATTGATGTCGAGATTCGCAAGCACTCTTTTAACTACACGTGTTCGAAAGTGTATCTCAGGCATAGCACAAGATACAGGTTCGATAACGGGTAGTGACTGATTGTTATCTGGCAGAGAAGAGTTCTCTGCGAAAATGCTAGCTAAAAGATTCTTTATCAACCGAGCTAGTGACGAGGCGATCACCTATAAAAAGAGTTGGAATTGACGAAGTCGTTTGGTTTTTTACTCTCTTTACAAATGACCAAAAGTTCTTACTATCCTTATGGAATTGTAAGACTTTTTGCCTCTGGCGCTGTTCGTGAAGAAACTTTTCGCGCCTTAATATGGCATTACAGCGATTTCTTGCCTGCTTGCGCAACTGTTCAGTATTGGCATTCTTGTAAGATTGCCAGTTCCTGAAAGAAGCCTCTTTGGACCTGACTGCCGATCTGCAAGTCGCATTAAACCACGAGTTATCTTTTGGTTTAATGTTAACCATTTTATTAGGAATGAAAGATCGCATTCCTAATAAAATAATTTCTTCTACCATTTTAGCACTGGCTTCTATGCTTTTATCGAGAAAGCACAATTTCCAATTGAAGTGGTCAAAAAAATTTATTAAGACCACTCCAATTTGCCTTTCCATAAAGCCACATTAATCGCTTTGGGGCTATTGGCAAAGTGTTATGGATTCTAGAGTATGGAAAGGATGCTAAAATGGTGCAATGGTCCGAATTTCCAAGAGGTGCGTGGATACTTACATCATATTTGTCTTGATGGGAAGTAAGAAACAGGTCAAGGATGTTATGCGCTTGGCCTACGATGCACGGAATGTGCGTCGGTTCAGTCACTAATTGACTCAGACAGTTCGACTCGGCAAAAAGCTCAACATATAAGCCTTCGGGTGATGTGTGGCGTAGCCAATTTGAATTGTGAACATTAAAGTCTCCAGCAACAACAATTTCACTGCACGGATATGTTTGCAAAATAGAACCAATCGAATCAGAAAGGAAGTCTAACTTATTAAAAGTAAGATTCCTATCTGAATTCGGGCTTCTATAAAGAAAACAGAAGTGCAGCAAATGTGACTGGATGCTAAGTTTAACCCACATGGAGCTAAACTCAGCATCCGTCATGTAGAGTTGTTCCTGGCACTGGTATGCAACTTCCTGATTTATAAAGAGGGCAAGACCCCTATGGGGAGAAAATAATGGCACTAAGCGATATCCGGGTATGTGGAAGTCCAGTGGATCTGCACCCTCATATAACTTGGGTCTCGCCCAGTGCCATTATATGGGGCTTATGGAGGTTTATAAATGCAAATACAGAGAAGAAATTTGCTCTGAGTCCGCTAATATTGCAAAAAGCTATGCGAAAGTTGTCCGACATTTACGACACTGAACAAATTAAAACAAGACAGAAAAGGCAGAGAATGCACTCATAGAGCATTGATAGAAGGAAAAACAAGCATTGTGGTAAGTGTTATGCCTTTACCACAATGAATTTCACTTTATCAATGCCGACTATGACCGCATGTAGCACCAACGAATGGGAAAGGAAGGAAAAAAAATCAACGGCAATGCAGTTCCACTATGTTTTTTTGATTGCTGTTTTTGGTTGTTGTTGTATTGTTGAACTATTGCTGTGTTTAGTTTTGCCGTTATTATTGTGATTATTTATTTTATTGTGAGTAAATGTCTTTATATGTTGTTGGATTTGTTTAAATTGTTTGCGTTTAATTGTTAGGCACACGCGGCGTGTCTGTATGATTATTAAGTATAGTTTTATTATTATTTAGAAAAAAGTGAACTAGACCACAGAAAAAAAGATCGATGGGAACGTCCGTCCCTTCCGACGATCACAACTCCCAATTGAAATCTGAGTCAATTGAAAATTCTGAGTATGTAGTTTTTTTCTGCTTGATTAGACCTACGACAGGTGTAAGCCTCGAAAAAAGTATATTCAAATTTTTGTTTTTTGTCACACTGTGTTATTAATTATTTGTGCATAATTTCTAAGTAAATGTTCCAACAAGCGTTGCCGGGACGTAATTTTTAGAACAAAATGCGTACTTTTCGGCCGACCGAAGTACCATCGGCGTACTCCGATAGACGGCGTACTATTTTTCCATTTGCCGAAAACCAGGAGTTTTCTACGAATGTATGGAATCTAATTTTTTTTTTGTTATTAACAAAAACGAGGAGTTTTCTACGAATGTATGCAATGTAAATAATTTATTTTTTTTTTTTTTGTTGTAATTAACACTGCATTTCAAATATTTTTTCAACATAGCAAAAAGATATATCTGGCAGCACAACACACTTGTTTGAATGACAATAAGAAGAAGAGTATGCACAAAGTGTGTTTCACATATCACCAATATTAGGTTGTTGTTGTTGTAGCGACTGCTTCCACGTCGAAGATCCTTGGCCAGAATTTCTCCTGGGTCGGTCTCGGGCCGTAGACTCGATTGTCCTGAGGACCGCCTATATTAGGTAACCTCATAAGGGAGGAACTCCAAACATAGTCGCCTTTTCAAAAACTTTGGCTTCGTTAATGATAGCAAATGAAGGTATGAATGAAGGTCCAATCAAATTTGAACCTTTCAAGTCAATGTTAAATGCATAAATAAAATATTAGTATTAATTTAATAAAAATGAATTCAAACCAAACAGCCAAACAGTCTTGGGTACATTTTGGTGCCAGGAAATTGCGTTCTTTCATAAAAATCAATATTGGCCTCCTTTTTTCCACCTTAATTCACTTTGCACAAAGCTTCGTTTCCAAAATATTCAAGCTCCGTTTCATTTCTTTCAACATCGTTGATTATGCCATTCCAGGTTAGGTTTGGAAGGCGTGTGCGAATATCGAGCCATGATCGTCAATTTATCGTAAACGACAAATTCATAATTTTTCAGGAGACTCTGTTTTGTGTTTTTTTTTTAAACGGTTTAAAAAATACCTTGAGATTTGTACGTAACTTATGGCGCTTACGATATTTTTCGCTATCATTAATTTGTAATAAGCATGAAGTATTGAGGCGCTTACGATAAATAATTTTTTCTTTTTAATTTTTGCAACTTGTCTCGTTCGCAGTAGAATCTTCGAACTTTTTATTTGAATGGCTAAAAATTAAAATATCTATTAAATATTTTAATTTAAAATCAGTCACAAAGAAATACTCTGAATAGGGATGTAATTGAAATTAGACTTCTTATTCTAAAACTATTTATTAAAATTTTTTGCTTTTTGATTGATCAATCCTAAAAAGCTTTTTTTGAATTTTCTTTGTCCAAAATATGATTTTTGTAAAAGTAATTTCTTTCTAATCTGATATTCTTCTTCTCTGCCCGTGACCTTAGCTTAAATTTTTCACACAAATTGCATTTGTTTTTTGGTTGATTTTCCTATAAAATATTGCATTTTGGCAACAATTTAATAAATATTTAAAGTTATCATACCTTTGCGCCATGATTCACCTAACTTTTTTTTTCTTCCAAAATTAACAATTTTTGCAAAATTTTTATTAAATAGAAGTTCTGCTGACAAATGTAACTGCGTAAAAGAAAAAAAAACTATTAAAAGTTATTTTTTTAGCTCAAGGAAACTGTTAAAGCTTCACATGATAAAGCTGGTTGTGTTCAAAGTGTCGTTTACTATAATTCTGCAATCACGCGTACATGTAAACATATGAAACGATAGAAAGGTGCGCCTGGTGCTCAAGATTTATTTGTGATCAAAAAACAATTTTCGAAAAAATGGCGCTTACCATAATTTCCCGCACTTCCACTCGGAGACTTAATTGTCCATTGCGATTGCCCTCATGTAATTGCCATTGACATAGAAAGTGAAGAATCAATTCTGTCTCTTCTTTATCAAAACAACTTCTGCACAGTCTGCTCGTGGAAATACACCACCGTTGGAGCATTAATGCAATAGCACAATATTTAGTTATGACTTCTTGTGAGCAGACGTACTGCAGATTTGTTGTGCCCTAAGAGGACATTTGTCCTCTTCCTACCTGACCTTGGCCACAAGGCCCGTGAAACTATACAGTATTTGACATCGCTATGGTGTACTCGTCTACTTTCCTAAATAGTTCACACATCGGAGATTGTATAGAGGTATCCGCCTCGTTAATGTCCATTTCAGAGCCCCTTCTGGCCGATTCATCTGCTATTTCGTTCCCTTCAATATTGCTATGTCCAGGAACCCAGCAGAGAGTGACCTTGTGGTGCTCAATGGCCATCAGTGAAGCACGACATTTCTTTATAATCTCTAATTTAATTATTTTAGATTATATTGCCTTCATTGCAGCCTGACTGTCAGTAAATATAGTGATATTAGAAATCAGCAGGCTCACGATTGATTGCCCGTATTAAGAAGATCGCAAGCATTTCTTAACAGCTTGTGCCCCATTTTTAAGTTTCGGCTTTGATACTTCGTCTTTTCCTCTTTTCAATATACCGCTGCTGCCATGGAATCCAATTATTTGTATACATAGCTTATTGCACAAAAACATTTCTTTTTGATTAATTTTTATATTTATTTAAAATTTTTAATACTTTTCCTTCTTCCTTTTAACACAAAACAGCTGATTTTTTCATTCCAGCTTTCTTCGAATTCATTGGAATTAGGAATACCATTTATTTCGTATTCGTGAAGGCAATTCATTTCCCGTCGGGAGTTTTGTCAGAATTAGTGATAGAGCTGATAAATTCCAAATAGTTTAAAACCTCTAGTTATAAAAGTAGGATATCGGCCAAACCGTTTTTTAAACATTTTAATGTTAGTGGGAATTTTTCTGACATAATCTTTCTTTTTGATTACTTCTAGTGCTTGTTAATGGACTATTTTTTATATTATTTTTGGAAATAAGCATTATGCATATCGATGGTTATGAGTTAACACCTCGTAAGAAATTATTCACCACATTTAAGAAAGACGACCAAAGCTTATTGAGCTTTCTATTTCTTTTCTATGAAAAATCTGAAAACTCAGCTTCAAATAAAATAATTCTCAAACAAAAATTTTTTTTTGTTAAAAATACAATATTTACACTTTCTTTATATTAATTTATTGCATTTTGGCTGTCTCTTCCAAAAGTGGTGAAAACTGCACACGAGGTGTCAACGTATGACCTTTGATATGCTCTTAAAATATAAGTATTTGATTTTCGGATATATTCTGCCTAGATTGGAACGTTTTGTCTGGCTCAAAGAAATGTATTCTGTGGTAAAAATGGGAAACAGCCTAACTCGACTTAAGATCGAAAATATTTTATAGACTCTTTTGAAACAGTGCTATAATTTCTTTAATATTTTTATTCAAACCTATTTAATTCGGCATAAAAGTTGTGCTAAGCTTGGCTGTATCATTTTCATATTATGTTTATATATGCCTTAATATCGTGTTACTGTAAATAGAGATACATTATTGCGTTGGCAGCGTATAATATATGATATCTGAGCTATGCTAATTTGAACATAGAATTTGCTTTTTTCTTTTCAGTGTGTTTTCTCACATTAAAATAACGTTAAAATCTATTGCTTAATTAAGTGGAAGAAGTGAATTTGGTGTGTACAACAATCAAAATAGTATGGACAAGAAAATGTCGTCTTCTTCGCAGCCACGTATTCTGAAAAAGAAACATTTTCGTGTAAAACATCAAAAAGTAAAGCTTTTCCGCGCAAATGAACCCATACTGAGCGTTTTCATGTGGGGCATTAATCATACTGTAAGTACAATTACCTCTTATATACATTTATGACTAACAAAGTTTACTCCCTCGTTCTACCCCCTATTGTAGATAAATGAATTGAGCCATGTTAATATACCTGTGATGCTTTTGCCTGACGATTTCCGCGCATATTCTAAAATTAAAGTAGATAATCATCTCTTTAATAAGTAAGCAATGCTTAATAAATAGTCAGTATTTTTATGCAAAATTGAGGATGTTTTCTTTTTTTCAGAGAAAATATGCCATCACATTTTAAAGTCAAAGAATATTGCCCACTTGTATTTCGGAATTTGCGTGAACGTTTTGGTGTGGATGATGTTGATTACCGTGAGTCACTTACGCGTTCACAGCCATTACGTATTGAATCTTCTGGAAAATCAGGAGCACAATTTTACCAAAGCTATGATAAATTTTTTATCATAAAAAGTTTAACATCTGAAGAAATTGAAAGAATGCATGCTTTTTTGAAGCAATACCATCCAGTAAGTTATATTTTTCTGCCCAGTAATTTAATTTCATTTTAGTTTATGTTTAGTGTACGATGTGTTCATTGCATTCCGTTCAGATTTAAGTTAAAATAATTTTTGTTTTGATTTCATAGTATGTCGTTGAAAAGCATGGCAAAACTCTTTTACCGCAATATTTGGGTATGTATAGGATAACTGTTGAGAGCGTGCAATATTATTTTGTTGTTATGCGCAATGTATTCAGCTCACGTTTAACCATACACAAGTAAGTTCACTTAACGTATTGTACCAACCATTATTGTGTGATAATTTTTAAGTGCAAAATAATAATTTATTTTCATTATGGTATTTAATATTTTCCAAAAGTTGATGAAATTTGAAACCAAATTTTTTTTAAAAGAACTTGAATGTGTATCTCATCTAATTTACCTATTTCGTACAATTTTTAATTTCATAATTGCTGCCATCGAAAATACCGGGAAAAGGTAACAAGTACGTACTTGTATCGAACACTCGTTTAAAGACACTATTAAACTCATACATCAATTCTCTGGTCACGAAATTTACTATAATTCTGTTCCCTCAAGTCTGGGTTTTAAGATGTTGCGAAAAAAAAGATTTTACATAGGGGAGACTGCGGTATTGTGGACCACGAAGAAATGTTTTTTCCCGTCATATTTTTTCCCCTAGTAATGGTTCACAGTTACAAATAACTGTTATCAGCTCCCCTCAGCTCTTTTTTCGCTCAGTACTCGGCTTGTGTACACGTATAATTATTTCGCTTCTATAGCAAATAGAAATTTGATACTTAGAAAATTTTTTTTTCACTTTGTGTTTCATTTAATTTGTCCATACTTTTAGAGAACCAACTCAGGTAAATATTCTCATAATATACGCGAAACCTTAAGCCTTCGACACAGACAAGAAATTTTGCATTGTGCTACTTATATGCAGCCATATTGTAAAAAAGTGCTTCGGGGAATTAGGAACCATTTTTGTAGGGGTATTACGGACCACTCAGTTCTTGACATTTGACGAGCTTACTTTGTGTATTTGATGCTTATAAGTGATTTTTTATGCAAAATTTCAACACAGCAATAGTTTTTCGGCAATTTCTAATAGTTTTTTTGGTACGAAAAGAATTTTTCAAATGTAAGTACACAATGTTGACGTTAGGTTCTCTTTTGTAGCGAATTTCGGTTAAATTAAAAAAAAAAAGAAGCGAACATATTTATGACTCATATTTATAATTTAAAGAATATATGCGAGCTCGACGCGATATGTTGCAAAAAATCAAATTAGTCTACAACAACTTTTTCGCATTTTAAAAAAATAATTGATGAAAAATTACGCTTTCCGCTTCTTTTTTTTATTAAAAACCACCACCAAAATAGCCAAAGAAAGAAGATGAACCGCCAAAATACCATCCAGAGCAACGTATACGATTGAACTGTTCGCTTGGCATGCGCAACGACTGCAAGTTACTGGACTTGCGAGCATTGCATTACGAACTGATTTCCATTGCTATTTTTCGCTTTGTTTCTCTTTAATAATGAACCCTGCCATTTTGAATCAAAAATAAAGTTTTTCTACCATATTGTTTCATTTTTATTCGATTTACAAAAGTCGTAGTAGTAGTAGAGATTTTTCAAAATCGTAAAAGCACAAATTTTGCGGTAATTGATATACCGCCGTGATCAAAAAGCTCCCGGAATTTATTCAGAAAATTAAAAATACAAGTTTATTCATCTAAATCTAAATTGTCCCCTTCAAAGTAATCCCCATCGATTGCAACACACTTATGCTAGCGCTTGATCCAATCCTCGAAACATTTTTTATATTCGGTTTTCGGTATGTCCATCAGTGCTTCCTGTGATTTTTCCATTACTTCCTCTCGGCTGCTGAAACGCGTTCCCCGTAATGTTGTTTTAATTCGATTGAACAGAAAGAAGTCACAGGGAGCCAAAACAGGTAAATTCAGCGGCTGTTGGATGGTATTTGTTTCATTTTCGTAAAAAAATTACGAATAATGATGGCACTGTGCTACGATGCGTTATCATGGTGCCAAATCCACGAGTTTTCTGTCCACAATTCTGGTCTCTTTTGGCGAATTGCTTCACGCAAACGGCTCATAACCCCAAATAATACTCTCTGATGGTTAATTTGCGGTTATTGACCAAAATTTCGTTTACTTTATCCACGTTTTCGTCGGTTTTCGATGTCGATGGTCAGCCACTACGTTCATCATCTTCGATTGACTCACGACCACTTTTGAACCGCTCGTGCCACTGGTAAAGAACCGTTTTCTTTAGAGAATCGTTGTCGAAACATTTTTCCAACATTCGCTCAACATTAAATCCGTTTTTTACGCAAAATTAAATACAATACAATTTAATAAAATTGTAAAAAATCGCCAACACACACAGAGATAGATATACTCTTGGCTACGTAACTTTTGCAAATGTCAAGCTATGATGCTAAGATTTAGAGAGAATATCAAAAGCAGATGTACCAACTTAACAAAAAAACACAGAACTCAAATCGGAACGATGGGAGCGCCACATGATGGTTATTCCGGGAACTTTTTGATCAAGGTGGTAACTTGTATAATTTAATACAATTTGACCGATCTTCTGCGATTCAAAGAGAGGTTATTTCTCGTACTACAAATTCAAGCTTTAAAATTTTCAGAAAAAAATATTTTTTTCGAAGTTTTATCCAAAATAAAAATGCGATCCACAACACCCCAGTCAAAAATTCAAAAATTACAAGAAAATAATGTCTAGAGAGCTGGATATTTCCTCCAGATCCATATCTAGACTTATTCGAGATTATCTGAATATGAAAGCTTTCCGTCGGGCAACTGGACATTTGTTAACAGTACGGTTGAAAAAAATTAAACTTGAAAGATTCAAGCTACTTTTGTAGTGGCACACGGACAATGATCATGGTCACAGACGAATAAATCTTTACTGTGCAGGAAGCTTTAAACAAACAATATGATAAAATCTGTGCTCAAAAAAGCAGAAAGTGTTATTCCAAGGGTTCAGCGGGGTCATCACCCTACATCAGTAATGGTTTGATGGGGAGGAAGATGTTGTGGAGGGTGTACTTTAACAAATACTCTATTCAATGGGGATATATGGGTATCCCAGCAGGATTCTGCTCTTGCGCACAAGGCTAAAACGACACGAGTGGCTAAGATGCAATATTCCATTTTGAATGAACTTTTTATAAACAAATTAATAATTGTTGAAGTACAAAAAGTTTTTACATTTAACTTGAACAGCTTTTTAAACTTGTAACAGAACTTATTATATTAAATAAATAGTATAAAAAGTAACGATATTTGTGATCTATAGGCCTCAAATTGTCCAATATTGAAAATGAAATACCTTGAAAACAAGAGCTAACCTAGCTAACGGCTGGCACCATTAAGCTAGCTAGGATTAAGCGTACTCAAACTAGGTTTACCACCTAGGAGCTCAGGTTGTCACTAAAGGAAGTCTCCAATTCGGGCATAGTGTTATTAACATTGAAAACTAATTTTGAAAGAAAAATGTTAAATATTTTTTTCGAAAAAAATCGTGAATTAAATTTTACTTACATATACTATGTATTTCAAAAATGAATATATTTAACATATACTATTAACATAGATTTTAAGTCTGAGAGCCAGGCAATCTAAATCTGAGTGAGTCTGTATTGGTAATTAACACCAATTATCATTAAATTTTTCCGAACTGTTTTTTTTTTTTTGAAATACCGAATTTGCTGCTAAAAATCCAGTTTGTCGCTTCAATTTTATTCACCACCGCTTGAGACCAGAATTATCCAATAAATTGGGTGACCAGATTTTTTAATGTTGACAGGTGGGCGACCACTTTCGTAACGCTGTAAAATTTACTTGAGCCTAAAATAAATACGCTCTCGCGATTGGCGAATGGAATAAGGCCTGCTCCGAATTAAATTGTCCGTTACTTTTCTTCCCATACTGTGCTATTGAAAGATTCAAATTTAAAAATTTGTGTCTTATAAGCTTTGAATTAAATGTCAGAAAATATTATGTGTCGTTTATATTCAATAGAAATTTATTCAACGGAAAAAAGACCAGCGAACTGGAACTGCAAGAAAATATTATTAAATATTTTCAAAAGCAACCTTAGTTGTCTTTTAAAAAAATTGCCAAAGAGGTAGAGGCTAACCCTAAAACCATTTCTCGCGTTATTAAACGCTTTAAGATAGAATTGTGTATTGCTAGAAAGAAAGGCTCTGGTAAAAAGAAAGGGGCACATGATCTTGAGAAGGCGAAGAAAGTTGTGACCATACTGACGAAAAATTCAAGCATATCGGGAAGGAAATTGGCGAGGAAGGCGGTTTGCTCAGAAACTTTCGTGAGCAGGACTAAGAAGGAATCTGGGCTGAAAACGTACAAAGTGTAAAAAGTTCCGGATAGAAAAACCGTCAAGAATGCAACCACAAAACAATGAGCTAAAAGGCTGAAACAAGATTTTGTTAGAAATTCGAATGTTGCGTAATAGACGTTTAGCTGGCTATTCCCAGCTTCCTGGGCAGAAATTTTATACAGCTGATTCTCGAGGAAATATCGCGGATAAAGTTGAAGCCAAAAATATGACAAATTCCCAAAAAAATTCCTTGTTTGGCAGGCAATTTGTAGTTGTGGCAAAAGGAACAGTTTATTCGTGGCATCGGGTACAATCAACAGTGGAATATATGTGAAGCAATGCTTGCAAAAGAGGTTGCTTCCATTTTTACGCCAACATAAAGTATCACCTCGCTTTATGTCACTACGGCAAAGCGGCCTTTGAGTGGTTCCAACGGAATGACGTTATTTTGGTGCCTAACTGTCCAGAGCTAAGGCCGATTGAGAGATACTGGGCTTTAGAAAAAAGGGAGATGAGGTTAACAAAAAAAAGTGGCCAAAGACCTTCAAAACTTTAAAAGCAAGTGGTCTTCAACAGCTGTGGGAGTATCGGGCACTACCATAAAAACATTAGTGGGCGGGGTTCCTGAAAAATTAAAACTTTATTAAAAAATAATAATTCTTGGTTTCTTATTTTTTTTTTTTCAAATGTAAAAATAATTAAAAAATTTACAAAATAAAATACTTTAGTTTTTAAAAATCGGGCTACTAGCTCAAAAGATTTCATCTTTTTTGTAACCGTAATTTGATCTAAAAATTATTAGAATTGTCAAAGCCTTTTTCTTTTTAGATTTGAAATTTGTCTATCTACTTTACTGGCATACGTTAATAGCAGACAATCTAAAGGTGTAAAATTTAAAAATTTCTTTGATCTAGTTATCTTTGAAAAATATGTCAGTTGTTATTTTTAATGACAAACATGTTGATTTATTGTTTGATCAAAATGAGTGAAAAAAGAAGTACGTCTTAAAATTATTAAAAATTTTCAAAAAATCCAAATTGGTCCTACAAAAAATTGAACAAAGAAAGGTCTGCCAAACTGTTTCCAATGTTATTAAACAGTTTCAGGAGAATTTGACCATCGATAGGAAACCTGTTTCGGGAAGAAAACAAGGACCACATGATATTAGGATAGCCAAGAAAATAGAAAGCATATTTAAAAGATCTCCAAGCACATCTGGTAGAAAAGCTGCCCGGTTAACCCAGTGCTCCGACTATTTGGTGCGAAAAGTTAAGGACAATGAAGGTTTGAAAACATAGAAAAACAGGGATACTGCGAAAAATTTAGACGCCAAAAGTAGGGCTCGTAAATTAAAATCGAATTTCATACAAAAATATTCATGTTGTATAATGGACGACGAAACGTATATACTGGCAGATTTTACGCAGCTTCCGGGTCAAAATTTTTATGTTGCTGATGCTCGAGGAAATGTCGAAGAACAATTTAGAATCCAAAAGCAGACAAAATTGCCTAAAAATTTCTGGTATGGCAAGCTATATGCAGTTGCGGCAAAAGAATCAAGTCATTTGTTACAGAGGGCTCTATAAATACCGAAATATACATCAAAGAATGTTTGAAAAATAGACTTCTTCCTTCCTTTCATAAGAGAGCACAATGCGTCCACATGTTTTTGGCCCGATTTGGCATCATGTCACTACGACAAGAAAACATAGTTTTTGTACCAAGAGAGGCCAATCCTTCAAATTGTCTGGAGCTAAGACCAGTGGAGAGATATTGGGCTCTTTTGAAAAGAAACTTAAAGAGCACAAGAAAGGTGTTCCAAAATATTGAAGATTTTAAAAGGGGATGGACAAACTGTTCCAAAGAGGTGTCTGCAACAACTATCAAATCTCTAATGGAAGGCTTACCAAAAAAGGTCCACGAGTTCATAAATAGTAGTTAGAACTATAAAAGTTATATTTTTCTGTAATTTGTAAAATATTATCAATTAAATAAAAAAAAAATCAAAACTCTAAGATCAACCGTTTAAAAATTATTGAATTTTATATATGTTAAGATTTCTTCGATCTCACTCCTTACATTGTGCTATTAAAGTAAAATGAAAAATGGTATATAATGGAATAAATATAATGAGCTAAGAATGATTTTTCTAAAACATATCGAAAAAAGGACTCAGACGTTCAAAAATATGAAAACGTAACTTAGCAGGCTTTTATAAATAATAAATATGCACCTTTGGAGCGAAGTGGAAGATGTTTGTGGTGGTATACAGATCAACACAAACTCATTCGAGGAAGTGTACAATCTACAGCGATATTTTTTGAAAAGAATTTTTATTCTACCTTTTAACACACTTAACTATGCTCTAGAATTTGAACGCTATATATTAAGAACTATATGTATAAAGAAAATAGACTTCCTAACAAATTTTCGAAAAAGATACTTTCTAAAGGTATTTTCTTTGTTAAACATATGAAAAACCTATATGAAAGCGTCAACATAGAGTAGAGTTCGACGTGAAATTGAATTTAGTGGGAGGCTGTATGGTTAGAATCTCATGACTAGACAGTCAAAGGCTCAAAAGAAAGAATAGAAAAAGCATTTAAAAGTAATCGTATTTTCAAATATTTAAATTCTTCTGTAGGGAGAGTATATTTTTTTGAATACGATCAGTGGAGAAGTAATTTAACTTGTAAAGCGAGAAGCGAAACGCTATTTTTGCATACGAATATATGTATATGATTCTATTCAAAAGAAATTTAGCTTCTTATGCAATTTAGACGAGGTAGAAGATGTGGCCCACCTTATTGGCAGTTGCCCTATCCTGAAAGAAATCAGAATACAGTTCCCTTTAAAAACAGGAAGTAATAAATTACCTGAAGGGATTAGAAGATAATTAGGACAGTGTAGTAATTATAATTTTAATTTTATTTTTAATCACAAATTGAAAAAAAAAGAAAATAACCTCGACAGACCACGTAAGCCAAGATATACACTCATATACTAGCATCCGATTTTGCGGCCATACGAATTCGGAGCTACACTAAGCAAAAAGGAAACATGGTATGCTACGATCAGCGTAGCATACCATCTGGCGTTGCCAACTAAAAAACCAAAATTCATTTTTCGAAATCAGCTGTTTTGGTAAAAATAAGCATAAGAAAATAACAAAATATATTCATTTTGCAACATTTAGTGGAAAAAGATATATTTTTCAGTTAATTGTTCAAGAAATTGAGTCGGTAGTCGCTGCACTTATATCTTAAGAGGAAGAGGAAGCATGCAAAAATAATTTGGAGTTTCTAGGACTACTTGTATTCTCAGGCGCCGATTGCAGGGACATATCCAGTTCGTTCTCTTTTACCGTCGTTGAAATGTGTGATGCTGTTTCCAACCCACAGGCCACAGTTCCTCTAATGCCTGATGTACTCATGTGCATGCCAATTAATGCAATGACAGACTCCTCCAAATCGTTAAAAAAAACTTATTAGTGGACAATATCCGCTTTCTGTAGCACTTATAATCCAACCACACTTTTTTCCAAGGAACTAGCAATCCGTAGTTGATAGTCCCAGACTATTCAACTGCAGAATGACACTCTCCCAAAAATTAAGGACATCTCCTTTTGCTTTTTGGCAAATCCTTGAGACCTGACATCGTCTTTCTTTCATCAAATACACAAACCTTTCGTACAACGCATGGTTTGTTGTGATTTTCGATCTGGCAAAACTGCATATATGTATTAATGATAAAATTAATTTTATATTAAACACCAAAACTTACTTGTATGTATATTATTTAATCTTTTTGTTGGCAATTCTTTTAGCTCCGACACCTTTTCTTAGTCGTACAGAATGCCGCTCAATAACGGCAAATTTACTATCGGTCCGTTTTCAGTCCAGGACTCTAGCATACCGTTTTTACAGTTCGTAGCAAAATAAAACATAATTTATATTGTGAATTTATTTTATAAATAAAGACTACTACCTCATATATTTCGAATTTATTTTGAAATTTTGACATTATGACGCTAAACTCGAAGAACTTTATAGTATAAAATAAGTTAAATTCATTAAATTTGGTTTCTGTCATCGTAGAATGAGGCTACGGTTAAAATAAAAATAGCCCTTTAAATAATAAGTAAACTTTTATTTCCATTTAAATATTTTATAAATACATTATTAAAAACATTGTTTGTGTGATATAGAATTACGTAATCGAAGTAAATTTTGATGAAGTAGTTACTTTACAATATATAGTACTTAGAAATACTTCAGCAATTTCAATTATTATTATTTTTTAATTTACTGTAGAAAATTTGATTTGAAAGGAAGTACCGTTGATCGTGAAGCATCTGAAAAAGAATTGGAAAAACATTTGCCCACATATAAAGACAACGATTTTATAAAGCAGAAGGTTAAAATTGAGATTGGCGAGGAGGCCAAAAAGAAACTGTTAGATACACTCAACAGCGATGTCGATGTAAGTAATAAAAATTTATAAGTGTTATGAACAGTATTGTGATTATGTATCTCTTCCATTTATTTTTATCATCAGCTTCTCACCAAATTGCACATAATGGATTATTCACTTTTAGTTGGTATACATGATTGCGTACGAGCTGAGGAAGAAGCACTTCAAGGAGAAAATTCACAAGCTACTGGTCGTAGTGAGAATAGCGAGAGTGAGGAATGTGATAGTGGTGAACGGTAGGTTTCTAAGGATAGGGAATTCAAGAGTCAAAACAACTCTAAGCAATTTGGTACATGAGGAGGTATAGAAATTTGCTCGATAATTGTCGATAATTCCAAAACGTGTTTTCTGTTTATTTTTATTAAAACAAAATTACTAAATAGAGTGCGAAAAATATATCGCCACATAAATTTAAAGTGAAAAAGAGGTTAAATTCAAATTTAACGCCCTAAAAGCCCCTGCTCTTCCTGTGTACGGGCCTGCCTCCAATATAAACAAAACACAATGCAGCCAACCTCAACTACAACAACACATAGAATTTTATAAACTTGTGTGGTAAAAAATTTCAAAAGTTGGTTGCCGCCTCAACGAAGCTACAATAGATTCTATTCAAATTCTGTCAACTTCAGAATGGTTTTTTCTCTTGTTAGAGGGGCAACATTGACATACAACATAAATAAAAACAAAATTAAAAAAATCTCATTTATTTATTCTCTCAGAAAAAGACGCAATTTTTATCCGAAAAAAGTATAGTGATTCCATTGCCACGCAAGATTGTATGATCAATTTTCTAAGGATTTGTATTTTTGCCGAAAAGAAATTTGTACTCGGATATGAGACATCTACAAAAATCCATTAAAAATTGGGAAATATTAAGTAAAAACCCCAAAAATAATTTATAAATATAAATTTATTTATTTTGTAGGCCTTCAGTGGCTTTTTGGGGGTTGTCATGGCTAAAAATACAAACAAAATGGATCAAAACAGTAGTTAAGTGGTGTCTCATACCTGGTGATATGCTGTGTCTCACCTGGAAAATAATGCCTTCTTGAGAATAACAAAAAAAAAAAAATAAGAAATTGTTCCCAACCATATATTGGCCTAATCCAAAATTGGATTGCAAAATATACGTACAACACTAAATGCTTTACACTAACCATTTTTAATTAATTCACTTGAAAATATACTACTTTGAAAAAAATCAAAAAAAGTTTTCGGGATCAATATTCATAAACAATGTTTGCAACTGATACAAGTAATAAGTCTATTCACTCCGGTTTTACCACAAAAATTGGCTCATCTGAAACGAAAAATTTGACAGTAGTCAGATCTGCAATATTGATATTGCATGATGTAAAAAATGGTGCTGTCACATACCCGGGTACACTCCTCTACAATAAAGTACAATGAGACAATTTTGAGAAAATTTCAGAAATTGGTTTGTTATCTATATTATCCTCTTACCTCTTAGCTAGGAGTCGCTCCATCCCCATTCCCCAAATAACGAATCATGAACTTAAGTCATTACTTTGAAAATTATAGTGTAGACTTAATTTTCATATTCTCCAAAAAACTATCATAAACTGATCGAATGAGGCCTGTTCAGAAAATTTAATACCTAGAATCATTTTCTCACAAACACACACACACTCTCATGTACTAGACTTTCAAATAACGAACTGTTATGCAGAATAGTAACAATGAGAAAAACACAACAACGAATAAGTATATGAAACAGTAGTGGTAGTTTCTTTCAATATCTCTATTCAGTGAAAATATTTGGAATCATATCTCGTCACCTGAAAATTGATTTTCATTGAAATTTCAATGTTCGAGTAAATTGAATTTAAAGCTTGAAGTTAATTTTTGACTGAACTAGACGATAGAATTTTTTCACCTCTACTTTATATCTCATAGTTGATCTAAAATAGATGTTTTCCAGACTTCGGACTCAATGTTATCACAATTATTTTTCGATTTAAAAAAAAAATGATTTGCCGTATACACCATTTTGCACGTTTTTTCCAGGCGTTCTATACACATACGGCAAAATAATGCACAAACGGTAAAACAGGATAATATAAAAATCTTTTAATTGTATTGATAATAATAATTTCTTCATTTAATTTTAGGGTTGTAAATATAAAAGCTAAAAACATAAAGTTAAACAAACACAAAAAAGACAACTTTCTTTAAAATAATATTAGTGAATTAAGTAGATACATAAAAAATTTATTTTAAGGGAACCTTCTGGTCTAGCGCCCTTGAATTTGACGCATTTTTAGGATTTGTTTTTTAAATGAAATAATGAGCAATAGTTTTTAAACTTTGTAGATATATTTTATTACTTTAACAATATACAAAAGTAATAAAAAAATTATAATTTTAAGGAAACTAAAATTGGTGTAACAGTTGCCCTCTTCAAAAAAACGAATCTTACTGGTGGGATATGTTTTGGATTATCCACTGATGTAAAAAAAGAAGTTACAACTAGTATGAGTGTATTTATCGCAGGAACTAAAATAAAAAAATAAAAATTTGACAAAATGGCGCATTCTTGAAATTTATTTTATGGAAGCAGACCTTTTTTTCATTACTTTTTGTATGTAAAAAGTAAGAAGTATTCAAAGTAGAAATTTAGTTCCTGCGATAAGCACTGTTACTGTAAGTACAATTATATAATAAGCTTTATCTAATATATCATAGCTTTATCTTTTTCATTAAGAAAATTATAAAGAGACTATGTAATTTTTTTCCTCCGATATACAGTCAAAGCCAAGATCTTAATAATATAAAGATGGCTCACTCTCATACATTTGCTTGTCCGCATAAAAATTTCTATTCCGATTTATATTAATTCCATATAAGAGTAACATATGAATACAATACAATACAACATATGAAAGCAAAACAAAAGAGAACATTTTTTTCTTTGCTGTTGTTGACGAAATCCCGACACTGCAAAAAAGTGAAACAAATCATCGTAAAATTGTGTGTACTCGTAAATACTCACGATTACAAACGAAGTACCTACACACAAATTGCATAAGCAATGAAATTTTGTGTATTTGAAAATAAATATTTTCTGGTTTCTTTGTGCAAACAGCGACAAATGTGTGTATGAACGGTAATGTTATGCAAAATATGCATTTGTGGCAACTGTAAAGTAGATTATATGGAATTTTTCGGAAGAAGAAGAAAAAAATAAGCGGTCATGTGGACATAGTAATTATTCTACGATTCTACGTCGAAGTAGACGGGTAGTATTTCTGGGTTTAATAATAATTTAATTACATAAAATATTTTATTAACGATTTTAAGATTTATTTTTCATAACAAAATATAGACATAAATGGGTTATATGAATTATATAATAATGAATGAAAGTAAAACAGAAAAAAAATAACCCATCAAATTGGATGATTTAACTAGTTAATTTTTTTTTTCGAAAACTTAGCAAAGGCAATAAAATATATTCAAAAATACTAAAATTAAAAAAGATTATTCACATAAAGCATCTATTAAATATCTGCCTCAACTAATTTATTTTTCGTAATACATTCTGTCAAATAAGTACCCGGAAATTCTCATTTTAAATTTTCCCTCTGAGAATATTTCAAAATATTTCTTCCCAGGTTGGCACAACTGTCAACCACTATTCTGTGAATTTTTATTGCTATGTGTCATTTAGTTTGGTTACGGCGTCATTAAGAACAAGTCAACCTTTTTTTTTTGAATTCCTATAATTCGTAATCGCAAGAAACCATCAGTTTTTTAGGAATTACAGCGGTTTTCGATATAACGAGGTTAAAATAAGAAAAATACGAATTAACGGCATTTATTTAATAGAAAGAAAAATAAAAATAATTATTCATTTAGGTGAAATATGATCTAAGCCTGCTCGCTCTTCTCGCGTATCTTGTCTACTGAATTTTCATACACCTCTGGTAAAACATGGATGGAATGAATTAAAAAACTCGCAACCGGAAATTCCTGCACCTGTAATAAAGAAAATGAGTTCTACTGAAAGGATGTTTTAATGTTTGACGAAATTGTAATTAGGAGGAATTTGAGTTATAATATTTCAGTCGATGTTATAGATTCATTCAAATAACACACAGATTGCAACAGAAATGTAAGTGTGATAACTTGTGATCAAGGCCCAAACAATTGAAAATATTTTGACCTCTTGGGTGCATTCGTGGAATAAATAAAAATTTATCTACATATTATTTTAACTAACTTTGTGAGTCCTGATGGTAAAATTCAGATTGACGTCAAAAGAGAAATTTTTGAGTTAGAAACTGGAAATTTTGTCACAGCCACCAACTTTTAAGTTTGAATGTTAAACAACAATGTTGATGCTACAATAGAATGGTCTGAGAGCATATAAATGTAAAAAGATTTGTTTCAAATCAAAACTTTTTTGTCATAAGTTTTTTGTAAGTTCAATATAAAATAATGGCAATTCCACAGTAATCAGTGCATCTGCGTTCAAAACGTGCTTTGATATTTCGTCAGCATAAACGAGTAGACACCACAATTTCACGATATTTCAAAAAATTTCTTTGCCTGTACTTTGACAAATTTGAAATTTGTGTAGTTGATATTTTGCAAAGCAACAACAAACAAAAAAACTTACTCTTTGGTGTCTTACTTTATTTTTAACTCTCTTGGTTTTGCTTTTCAAATAATATTTTCTCTTTCTGAATTACTATAAATTTTTATGCGGACAAATAAATGCATGAAGTGAGACATCTCTATATTATTAAGATCTTTGGTCAAAGCTTTAAGGAAAATATATTTGGGAGTTCAAAAAGTATATTGGGAAACTGGTATGGTATTTCTAGAACTGAGGTCTTAAATTTAATTACAAACAGATCTTTATTGTATTCTAAAAAAATTTAAATTTTACAAACGGATCCACACTCAAATTTCATTAAGATGCAGTTTTAGAGAAATTCTTAAAATCTCCTTGTTTAATTTATAAAGTTTTTAATTTGATGCTTATTGACACGAAATTTTTTAAAAATTCAAGCAGTAAAAGTATGCTATGTATTTCCATTGTTTTGAAATATCTGTCAAAAGCACTATGGATAAAATCTACTTCTAGGATCTCGGAGTGGACAGGTTCTGAAAATGTTTGAGTGATTTTTTTTTGTTTTTTAAGGTATTGGATAAACTTGTAATTGTGTCTAACTTCATATCTATCATACGCGCAATTTTTTCGACATTGACAGCTATTCTATCTCGAAGAGCGCCAAAAATACTATAAGAATTGATCTGTCAAATAATTTTCATAATTTTACAAAAGTGTAGCTGAAAATGTCGAATTTCGTGCCAATAAAACAACATTTGCGGGAAGTTTTAATTTGCTTCTTCCATTTAAAGAAAAATGCAACTGAAGCACATCGTTTACTCACTGAAGCTTATCCTGACTGTGCTATAGACGTTAGAATGTGTCAGGTGTGGTATGCCCGTTTCAAAAGTTGTGATTTTGATGTTGAAGACAGGGAACGTTCAGGCGGCCCGAAAAAGTTCGAAGATGAAGAATTGAAGGCATTACTCGAAGAAGATTCATGTCAAACGCAACAAGAACTTGCAGAATCTTTAGGAGTTGATCAATCAACCATTTCTAAACGATTAAAAGCATTGGAAATGATTCAAAAGCAAGGAAATTGGGTGCCGTACGAATTCAAGCCGAGAGACGTCGAACGACGATTTTTCACAAGTGAACTGCTGATTGAACGACAGAAAAGAAAGGGTTTTCTGCATCGTATTGTGACTGGCGATGAAAAGTGGATACGTTACGATAACCCAAAGCGTTAAAAATCATGGGAACCGCCCGGACATTCATCAACTTGATGTTGATGCATGTCAAAGCCGAACATCCATGGATCCAAGCTCATGCTGTGTATTTGGTGGGATATGAAAGGTGTCGTGTATTATGAGCTGTTGAAACCGAATGAAACGATTACTGGCGACCGCTACCGACTACAATTGATGCGTTTGAGCCGAGCATTAATGGATGAGAGGCCTGAATATGAGAATAGACACGAAAAAGTTATTCTTCAGCACGACAATGCTCGGCCGCATGTTGCAAGGCAAGTAAAAACATACTTGGAAACGCTGAAATGGGAAGTGCTGCCCAACCCGCCGCATTCTCCAGACATTGCTCCTTCTGATTACCACTTATTCCGATCGATGACCAGAAAAATCTGAAAAGGTTATGGCTAACGGTGGACAATACTTTAAAGAATAAATTTATAATCACTTTTTCACAATAAATGTCCAAATTACGAAAAAAATACAAGTTTATACATTCATACTCCTAATACTTATGTATACGAAAAAACTGGTCGCAGTAAACATGTTGTATTAATTCAAATATGACAGTTACAGCAAATGTTACTGTTATTAATTCGTAGAGAATTTTCCGGCTTACATTTCTGCATCATTATTTTTTCTAATTTTTTTACATTACGCAAAATGAGTTCATCGAAATCGAGCACGCGCGATATAAGTGTGCGCAAAAATCAAAATTTTCCACATATGTCACATAAAGACATTGCTAAAAGTTTAAAAATTCCAAAATCTACGGTAACTTTAGTACTTAAAAACTTTAGTGGACGACTAACTGGAAGTGGGCGAAAGAAAGGGTTCATCTCGGAGGAAAAAGCAAAGAAAGTGAAAAACTTGTTTCCAAGAAATCCAGGCCTTTCCATCAGAGATGTTGCTAAAAAAGTCCATATGTCACCCGGATATGTTCAAAAAGTACGCAGAATAAAAGGATTTAAGATGTATAAAGTTCCGCTTGCCCCGAACCGGAATGACAAAAAAAAATGTAACAGCAAAAAAACTCGCGTACGAAAGCTGTACCACAAAATTGTACATAATTTTGATTGCATGATCATGGACGACGAAACGTATGTCAAAGCTGACGTTTATTAGCTTCCTGGTCAACTACTTTACACTTCAAAAAAGAGAGGCGATGTTGCGCAGCTTGTGAAGAAATATTTGGTTTGGCACGCAATTTGCCAATACGGCATAAAGAGTGCAGTTTTTGTCACTACTGGAACCATCAACCAAAAAATTTATGTAGAAGAGGGCGTACAAAAATGTCTACTGCCAATGGTATGTCTTCACAAGGCTCCTGTCCTCTTCTGGCCAGATTTAGCAACTTGCCATTACGGCAATGACGTGGTATAAAGAGAAAGGGGCCCAAATTGCCCAGAAGTGCGGCCGATAGAAAAATATTGGGCTATAATGAAAAAAAAATTGATAAAAACGAAGCAAGTGGTCAAAAATGAGAAATAGCTGCAGAAAAAGTGGACTACTGTGTCATCTCAAACGTCCCGAAGTGATGTGCAACGTTTAATGGCTGCAGTTAAGTCAAAGTTGTGATCTTTCGCATACGCACCAACCAAATAAATAAAGTTTTTATTTTTCTTAAAGTTACTATTATAACCATTCAATTGATGTGTGAATTTGTATAACAAGTTAATGTCGACTAGTTTTTTTCGTATACATGCCTTAGTTTTATTTTCGGTCAAAAATTTTAACAATGCTGTCGACATTTTTCCAAATAATCATAACCCTTAATTAATTATATCATTCTCACCACGCCCAGTCTTTACCTCATACCATAAACAACAGTAAGTGAATTTTTTTTATTATGAAATATAAATGTTGCTGTCTACTTTTTAACCTTGTTTTTCAGTTCTGCGTTTTTATATTTTATATATATTTTATATTTTAGTTGTTAGATTTTTTGTTACCTTATATTGCATACACCGGTCATATTGATCTATTCTTGGCTTTAAAAATAAAAGAAGTTGAAGTTAAATTGATCATTATAAAATTTTCAAATACTTCCGCCCTGATGAAGCTCGACAATAGTGAGAGTCGATATAGGAAAACTCTTAATCTGGTTCTGTACTTCTAAAACCCTTTCAATTTCAATGAAATGTTTGGTATTTTTCCACCGTTTTAGTCCTACAGGAGATCCAGTTGTGTTATATTGATTAAAAAGGATTTTTTCATCAATACAGAGCGTGTTTAAAAAAAATGTTCTGCAAATTGCATGTATTTCGTCAGTTGTTAAGCATATTTTTTAGCTTACGTGCACGTAGAGTAAAACAACTTTCGTCGAAAAAAAAAACTTAATTTAGTATTGAAAATTTGCCGCATACGAACAACACGATTAATCTCCGTTTTGGTGGTGTGTACGGCAAAGTGCACACTCATTATCGCGGGAACGAAAATATATAGAAGAAAAGGGCTTGAAGATTCTGAAAATTTAGGTTTTGATACCCAAAATGTCATTCTTAACTCGAAAAAAATGGCGTATACGAGAATTTAGTTCTCAGCCGACGATCTGTAATTCAGGTTTACGATTTCAAATATTAGTAGCTTATATAGGATATTGAAGGATTAAGATAATTAAAAAGGCCAAAATAGTAGTTTTTTTAAATATGGCAAGCTTGCCTCTAGAATAACAAAAAAAATTTAGAAAGACATTTTTCGAATCTCAGCTCTTTCATTGAATATTTCTCGATTCACCACTTTAAGTATTATATTAACATTTCAAATTAATCTTTAGATGGACCTACAACACACCACCTGATTCACCTAGAGGAGCACAGTATAAAGAAGTTGTTTACGAAGTCGATATTTATGCCATTCCGAGTATTGAAGGTGACTTAAAAACTCTTAAAATCGTAATTTGTTACACTACATTTTTTTCAGAGAGACGAGAAATATATTTTATTGCTATTATTGATGTATTAACTCAATACGGCGTTAAGAAACAGGTATTTGAATTTTTATCAATTTCGTTTTATTTGTAAAGTTCTAACGGTCAGTTGAATAAAATTATTAATTTGTTAATCCACAAGTAATTTAAAACGTTTGGCTTGCTTTAAAGTTTATTTGACACCAATATAAGTAGAGAAGATTGAACCCAACACAAGAAATAATTAAAAATTTCATCCAAAATCATTTTTCTTTATTCAAATTGTAATTATAAAATAACGACTTGCTATTGAGCATGTAATCCATATAATTACACTGTGCAACAAAATTGAGTTTTTCCATCAGATTGGCGATTTTACATGTATTCTAGAGTAATTCGTCGACATTGAGCTTGGATCTGAAGACCATTTTGGCATCAGGTTTTCACTATAACAGAACATGGAGTTAGAAAAACGGTGTTAAGAAGACTGTACCAGCTCATTTTTAATTCGAAGTTTATTGTTTGTTATTGTCTGTTATAAGTAGTCTAAAATATGAACAGCCAAATTTGGAATAAATTTATAAAAAAATAATACAATTCAGTGAAAGTAATTGTCTTGTAATTCCCATCTACTTTAACCCTTCTGTTGGCATCACTTTTGTTTGTCACATTGCTACCACCACGGTCCAGCCAGACCGTCATACATTTATACTGCACTTATTAGATGGCTTATTTTGCTAAAGTATTTCAGATCTTTATTGTGACAGCAGAATATGAAAATAGGGTGCTAAAAACCAATTGAAATGAAAAAAAATTTAAATTTGCGAAAATTTTGATGCGCTACTCCGAAAACCGCACATAAAAGAATTTCAGATATCTATTCTTATGTAAAATAGGCCGCTTAAGCGAATGGCGTACACAGTTTTTTTTTTGATAAAACTGAACCGAAATCCACCCCTAGCGCCTAAAATGACCATTTGGCACTTTTTTTTATGAATTTTTAAATTCACCCGTTAGGATTTTCAAGATAGCGGTAATTTTTTTAAAATTAAAGTACGTAGGATTTTAGGTAATTCAATTTAGTTTATGCAAAATATAGTAAATTAACTTTTAGTGAACCCATGTCGAGCACAATCAAGTTCACCTTTCACAAATGTCGCCAAGAAATTGCAAAAAACAAAGCATACGTTGAAAAAATTGACTTAAATTAATAAAACTTACCAATTAAGAAGTAACTACTAACTTTTAACATTTTCTCCATACTTAATCGATTGCGTCAAAATTGTTGATTTATATCAATATGTAATACAGGTGTCCCCCGTATAACACGATAGTTAGGTTCCAAAAAAACACCGTGCTGTGCGAATTCATGTTATACGGAACAAGCAGTATAAAAAGCGGAGTTAGGCTCCAAGAATTTAGAAATTTGCCGTGTTATATACGAAATCGTATTATAGTGGCATCGTGTTATATGGGGATTTCTGCTATTAACAAATCGTGTTGGGTCGTGCTCTACGAGTACTGTGTTGTACATGGGAAACCTGTACATATACATATACTGTAATTGACAGACAGAAAATAAAGATTACAAATTTCCACGATAAGACAATTTTTTCAACTTCTGCTTTGTTTTTTCTTGCAATTTTTTGACGACATATGTCAAAGGTGAACTTGATTGTACCCGACAAAAGTTAATTTACTAGTTCAAATATAACTCGATTTTTTGTGTTTTTAATAAAATCGGGAAAATATCCGCTATCTGGAAAATCCTAACAGGTGAATTTGAAAATTCGTAAAAAAAAGTGCCAAATGGTCACTTTGGGGGCTAGGGTTGAGTTTTGATTTAGTTATAAAAAAAACATAGGTATAGGTATCTGAAAATCTTTTATAAGCAAGTTGAATGCTTTTTCCATACAAAACCCCAAACCTATTGTAAAACATCCTTTAAAATCACTCTTTTCGGAGTTTCGCATCCTTACTTACTTAGTTGGTTCTACAACCGATGATCGGTCTTGGCCTCTTCTATAAAGCCTCGCCAGTCGCTTCTGCAATGCGCGTGCCGGCGCCAGTTAGTAAGGCCAAGTGTAGACAGGTCCCCCTGTACCTGGTCTTTCCAACGGAGATTAGGTCTTCCTCTTCTGCGCGTTCCACCTCCGTGGCTCGAATAAAATACCCTTCTAGCCGGAGCACTTTCATCCATTCGCTCAACATGACCCAGCCAGCGAAGCCGCTGGAGTTTTATGCGCTTGACTAGGACAATGTCGGCGTACAGCTCATGGTTCCATCTTATACGATACACGTCGTCCACGCACACAGGACCATAGACCTTGCGAAGTATCTTTCTCTCGAACGCTCCCAACAGCCTCTCATCTTTGGTGGTTAATGTCCACGTCTCAGCGCCATACATTAGGACGGGAAGGATGAGTGACTTGAAGAGCGTTATTTTCGTACGTCGAGAGAGGGCCCTACTTCTCAATTGCCTACTGAGCCCGTAGTAACACCTGTTGGCAAGAGTTATTCTTCGCTTGATCTCAAGGCTGACATTATTATAGGTGTTGATGCTGGATCCAAGATAAACGAAATCCTTGACGACTTCGAATTTGTAATTGTCAACAGTGACATTTTGTCCAAGACGCCGTGACTCTTTGTTTGTTGACACAAGGTATTTCGTTTTGTCCTCGTTCACCACTAGACCCACTCGACGAGACTCCCTCTCCAAGTTGGAGAATGCTGCACTGACTGCTCGCGCGTTGATGCCAATGATGTCAATATCATCAGCATATGCTAGCAGCATGACACACTTGTAAAAGATGGTGGCAGAGATGTCGATGTTCGCAGTTCGAATTATTTTTTCCAGCATTAGGTTAAAGAAGTCGCAAGATAGAGAATCACCTTGTCTGAAACCTCTTTTGGTATCAAATGGAGCGGAGAGGTTAGTGCCAATTTTCACTGTCGAAGCGGCTTTATAATCGACGAATAGATGGTGTGCGCCGATTTGTTATTCTCGGGTCTTTTCCAGGATTTGGCGTAGTGTGAATATCTGGTCGATTGTGGATTTACCAGGCCTGAAGCCACACTGATAAGGTCCAATCAGTTTGTTGACGATGGGTTTCAGTCTTTCACATAGTACGCTCGATAGAACCTTGTATACGATGTTAAGAAGGCTTACCCCACGGTAGTTGGCGCCGATTGTGGAATCACCTTTCTTGTGGATTGGGCAGAGTACGCTGAGATTCCAATCACTGGGCATGCTTTCATCCGACCATATTCTGCATAAAAGCTCGTGCATGCGTTTTGTGAGCTCTTCGCCTGCAGTCTTAAACAACTCAGCAGGTAGGCCATCTGCACAAGCAGCCTTATTGTTTTTCAGCCGAGCGATGGCTGTTAAGACCTCGTCATAGTCGGGCGGCGGTACTTCAACGCCTTCAGTGATTGGTGAGACACCAGATTGGTGAGATTGTTGTCGTCATCACCATTGAGCAGCTGCGAGAAGTGTTCCCTCCATAACCTCATAGTACCCTGGACATCTGTCACCAGATTTCCATCTTCGTCCTTGCAGGAAGAGGTATCGCATCCAGTTTTCGCAAATTTAAATTTTTTTTTTTCATGTTAATTGGAAATACTTTAACAAAATGTATGGAGAAAATAAGCCATCTACTGTACATATTATGTAAGAATAATGTATTTATATTTACATTTATTGAGAAAATATGCTTTTAATTCTTAAAAAATTTCAGGTTTTGAAATAGCAATGAAGAAAATAATCTAACAATATATATAAAAGGGAAAATCTGTTTGCATTTCCGGTTATATAATACTAATTTATATAATACTGCTTTATGTCTCTGACCTTACTATTGGCTTGGTAAAAGTTTGTAATTAGAAGTGGGTGGGATACCTCCCATACAAACTATGTACTTTTTTAGTACACCATTTAAAGTACAGTACTGTACTTTACTGCGTCCTGCGTATAAGGACGCTAGCTTACAATACCATGCTACAGCAAAAATGTGGATGGAGTTGGAAAAAGTGATGTGGCACCTACCATATGGCCTGAATTTTTATTATGGGATACCTCAAGCACCACTTTTTTGTCAGGAAATATTATTTGCCGGCACCTCCCTTGCAGTCTTAATGCTATTTTCAGTATACATATCTCCGAAACCTCACATATTATAGTACTGAGACTCCATGCTCCTGGAAACATGTGTGTGAAATTAAAAAAGACGGAGTGGCACAAAGTTTTGTATGATATTTTTTGGGCAGCTCTTATAGAAAGAAAATATTTTAAACGGTGTATTTGAGGAACCAAAGTAAGAAGATGATAAAGGTTTTCTGTTCTATAATAATTTGTGGTTTCTAATATTCAATTACAATTCAAATGGTCGATTGTGTAATGGTGTGTGTTGATTCAAAACTTTTATTTTCATAGTAAATTAAGTTTATATTTAAAAAAGAAAGGATGATAATGTTTACAAACAACACGTACCAATGGCGAAGAAAAAGCAAATATATCAGAAAAGCTATGTGAAAATGCATACTGTCTGGCCAGACCGTGGTGGTACCAAAATTTTGAAATCACCAAAATCTCGCCCCCCTCATACCTCAGGACTTAAATTTTTTATAAATCTATTTAGAAATAGTCATTTAAGAATATCATGGATTTTGGAGATCATAGTGATATTACAAATAATGTAAAAATGTTAACAAAGTTGAAAAAGGTCTGGCCAGACCGTGGTGCCAATATAAGGGTTAAAATATTTTTACTTATATATATTGTTGAAATGAGGGAACTATCACAAAGATCACTGAGGAGGAACCGTAGCGGGCTCCGAAACGATCATCTGATCTAGTTCTATGTCTTTCTGGTATTCTACCATTATTGCTCATTTTAGGCCTATTTATTTTAAATAATTAAAAGTGGTTCAGTATTAAGATAAGATTTTTTGTGAAGGCAAAAACCTCCATATACAGGGTTGGTCATATTAATTGGGCCTATTTATTTGAAAACAAAAACGTGAAAAATCATTATTTTGGTTTTTTATTTAATTTTTGGCACACTTCACCCTCACCCATTTATGAAAATCCAATTTTTTTTTATTATATTTGATTCAAAGGATACAAGGACTCGCCGAATGCGAATCCAAGGTCACATTAACAATACATCAATTGTAAGTAGCAAGTTGACGCTTGGAGAATTCGATATTAGTTGTTGTTGTTGTAGCGATTGTTGCATTTGATAGAAAGAAAGAAAGGATAAACAAAGAAATTAGATTTCTGAATCTAGTTCCAGTCCTAGAAAGATGGCTACCATTACCGGTTCCGCCCACAGTGATAATGGCGTAAGAGCTGTAGGATCGGTAGGACAATGAAAAATGTGCGTCGTGTCATGCGGTGTGTTCCCGCACTTGGGGCATGAGTTCGTGATATCAGGATTGATCACCTAGAGGTAGGAGTTCAGTGTCCTGGACACTCCCGAACGAAGTTGTGCAAGAGTAGCTCGCGTGCTTCTCGGCAATGATCGTTCGGAGTTGCTAATAGGGGGAGGAATATCATTTAGTACATGATTATCTCTCATATCAGCGAGTCTCCTATATGTACTCCAATTTCTACCGACACCTCTCTTGTCCACGTTGTGAACAAGGTTGCAGATGACTTCCCAGCTGAGAGGTTAAGGTTTCGGCCTGTGAGGAACTGTGATAGGACTGGCAAGTAGTTGTTCATCCTATCCACCAGTTCACCCACATTCCTGCCTGTTGTCACTAGCGAGCAGTCATCAGCGTAGGTCACAATCTTTATATCAGGTGGAGGAGCCGGATATATAGAGATTGAAGAGCAGTGGCAAAAGAACTCCACCTTGGGGTACACCCTGTTTTATCTTTCGGTAACTACTCTTCAGGTTTCTATACTCATCTTGGAGCAGTGTAGCATAGTTTACCGTGTCAAACGCTTTGGCGAGATCCAGCGCCACTACAATGGACCGATGGTGTGGGCGCTTGCTGTTGAGGCCATCGGAAATTTGAGTTGTGATCTCACACAAAGCGGTTGTGGTACTGCGTCCTGAACGGAAACCATGCTGGTGCTCAGCCAGTCGTATCTGCGTTTTAAGGTGTGGGAGAAGGAGCTACTCAAGGATTTTTACGACTGGTGATAGCAGCGTTGTGGGCCTATAGGAAGCTCCCTGATTTGCGGGTTTGCCCGGCTTAGGGACTGGGACCACCCTGCCAGTTTTCCAGATGTCCGGAATGTCTAGGGAAGAGATGCTTAGGTTAAGGAGTGCTGTCAGATACGCCAGGCCATTTGGGCCCAGGTGCTTTAGCATGATTGTTGCCAATCCATCCGGCCCAAGGGCTCTAGATGGCTTAGCGTCTCTGACAGCTCTCTCAACCTCATCGCCGGTGGAGACTATTTCACCTTCTGTGGGAGTCGCAACGTGCTGGGTGCTCGGTAAATTGCTGGTTGAAGGAAGACGCGCACTTTTTGGGATTGGGATCGTGTATATCCCGGAAAATTATTGAAGTGCGATCGTTCCTTCTCATGGGATTCGCCAGAGATTTAATTGTTTTCCACAACTTATTGGTGGTATGGTCTGCCTCTTCTAGATGCCTCAGCCAGGTGTTTCGGTGGTGTTCAGTGACGAGTTTGTCGATCTCCATTGTCATTAGTATTACTCTGGGATCGCTAGGATTACTCCTCCTTATTTCGTCTCTCACGTCGGCTAGTCTAGAAGCGGCAGACGGGAAGTTGAGACGCACGTTGGGGATTCACCCTCTTGGTTTAGCTCTCTTGCCCGCTTTAGCTATAGTTTTCCGCATCACAAGTTCACCTTTGCGAGCATTAGTTGGTGGTGTGAGGTCCGCAAAGATGTCTTCTGTCCAGTTAGTGAATCTTGTCCATTCCGCCTTATTGAAATTGACAAATGTCCACTTTTCTGACAAGATAAAGTCGGCTATTGAGGATATGCCAATCGTCACGGTCCGAATTTAGAGCCACATCCGCATGCCAAGTGGCTATTCCCAATAGTGCCGGGCTTACTACTGTGACATCAGGTAAACTTTGCTGCGATCCGGTGACTCTCGTTTGTTGGTTTTCGTTTATTGGGCAGAATTCGGAGTCATCGATTTGTTCTTCAATGGCATTTCCTCTACTGTCATTGTCGGCTGCCGAAAGCCAGCTCTCATGATGCGAAGGATGCGGTGCTCACCCTCAAGGAGGCCCTGGATATCCGGCCGAAATCCAGGCGAGCAAGCTGACACAGGGGGAATGTATACAATTACTATTTCAATGTCTACACCACCCGTTGTTACAGCTATGCCCTGGTCCTCAATTTGTGGGTCAGCTGAGGTTAG
The DNA here is from genome assembly GCA_963691655.1 of Toxonevra muliebris. Classification (NCBI taxonomy): domain Eukaryota; kingdom Metazoa; phylum Arthropoda; class Insecta; order Diptera; family Pallopteridae; genus Toxonevra; species Toxonevra muliebris. The sequence continues at coordinate 224,581 of CAVNUY010000006.1, read as the reverse complement.
GTCTAGCGTTCGGTAGTTCACCGACTGGAGGATCACGAACGCCAGACCGTCTCCCGCATTTCTATCCCGGTCAGCTCTAAAGATGTTGTAGTTGGCGGAAGCCAATAGTGCATTTCGGTATGTGAGCTTCGTTTCCTGCAGCGCGGCAATGACAATGTCGTTTTTCTTCACATAGCTAGTTAGCTCTATGATTTTGCGGCTAATGCCATTGCAGTTCTATTGAAGAATCCAGAAGGAATGCTGGTCGGAGGTCGAGGGTGGACATCGGGGAAGGTGGTTAGGCGATGGGGTGATGAGGTTATGGGACGGAATGTTTCTGATAGGGGTGGGGATGTTTCGTCGTGGTGGGTCTGGCGCGTTGCGGACTGAATAAATTACATTATCGTCGTTGTTGATTCTAGTAGATAGGGTTGGCTCTGGTGTGCTACGGACGGACTGGTTTACATTAACATCGATGGGTGTTAGGTCTGTAGATCGGTTGTTAGTAATTGGTCGAGTCAGGTCTAGTGCGTTTCGGACGGACGTGTCGAAATTGTCGTTGTTGTTCGGAGTCTGGTAGGACATTTGCTGAGGGATGCGTGTGCAACAGGGACCTACAAAGCTCTCGGTGTAATCCCGGCGTTGTGCAAGACCGGAGCAGCGGAAATGGCATCACTCGCCGCAACTATTGCATCGCACCGAGGTTGTGCCTCGGGTGATTCTACGCTTACATGTTGTCCACACTGTGGGGCCTGGGTTATGTTCAATGCCGGCGCGTAGAAGTAAACATCTGAGCAGGCAGGCCGGCGTTGCCTGCTCAGATAGAAAAGCATATAAAAAAGTATACAAACCTGCTTCCACGGCTAAGATTGACAATCCTTGGTCAGGATTTCTCCTGGGTCGGTCCCGGGCCGTAGACCCGATTGTCCTGAGGACCGATTCGATATTAGTTGTCACTGATGGTGTTTTTAGTATTTTCTCCAAATCGAACGTTAGAACGTGTTTATCTGCATTTTCAACGTCGCGTTTGGACAGAAAGCTGCTCTGTTGAGGTCGAACTTCCCAATTAGTAGCTTTGATTGTCTTAAGGAGTAGTGCCCAGTAGGATGATCTGGTGTTTCGCCTTAAAAAATACTCGGAGTTTTTCCTATTGGCTCCGAGTTTTTGTACCATACACCCCTGCTCCCGTTCCTTTGTTCGTTCTCGATCCGTCGGTGCACCACCTTAGTGTATGTTCTTTGTGAGAGGTATGGAATGTCCCGTTCTACCTTGTTGCTAAGTATAACTTGGAAGTATTTTCGAAGTTGTATCTCTTGTTCATATCACCTCTAGCGTATTCCTCATTGTGACTAGTTTAATTCTTCGCGACCAGGCTATCGCACTATAGGTGAGTATTGGCCTTACCATCATGGTATACATCCACTTTAAGATGTACGGTGTAGAACGCCAGGTTTTCCCCGCTGAATTTCTGCATATCATGAGTGATATAGTAGCTTTCCTGATTGTATTGGCTGCATGTTCTTTCCAGACAAGTTTTGAGTTTAGTGTTACTTCTAGATATTTGACCTTCTGTCTAATGCTTAGTTTTTACTATGTCAAATTCAATCAAATGTGTCAACATGTTGGCAAATTTCACATAGGAAATTCTCTCTTTGACAGGGAATCTGACATAGTGAAAACCAAGCATAACATTAATTACCGTCTCATTCAGCCAGACTGGAAATCTAATCACTAAATTTTGACTGCACTATAGTTTTCACTACCACTAAATCTTTAGTGTAGTGGAAATAAAATTCAACTACCACTAAACCTTTAGTGGTAGTGGAAATAAAAATGAACTACCACTAAACCTTTAGTGGTAGTGGAAATAAAATCTCACTATCGCTAAACGTTTAGTGGAAATTATTCCCCACTACCATTTAGTGGTAAGTGTAGAGAGTTTAATTGAAGGTCAAATTGAAATGCATTGTAAAATAATGTATAAATGTTTGAATGAATGAATATATTAACCATTTTCTTATACTAAATACTTTGTAGAAAGTGCAATTTCGATGAAAAAAACATATTTTTTTCATTTTCAATAAATTGTTTTACCATATTACTTATTATTATTTTTCTATTGTATTCAAAGTTATGTATTAATCAAGTGGTTTAGTACAAACACATGGAACAAATAGAAAATGAAGTTGATCACATTGGTCTATGAACCACTTCTATATTGGAAAGAAACAACAGTTAGCAGTGCATATCGTCATCTAAAATCCAAAAAGCCATAACAAAACAAATTTTCAAAATCGACTTTTTGATTAATTATGATGCACTTGCTCAAATTACGCGTTCCTGCAAAATTTCAAACTTCTACGCCAAAAAAAAAAACGGTTTTACTACGGAACTCTAAAAGGCCGTAACTACAAGTACAGAAATTAATGAAGCAAATAGAAGTATTTACACGCTTGAAGTAAAAAGAAAACAAAATATTTGAATATCTTTAAGAAACTAAGTGATACTAAACTTTCAGAATTACATTCTTTTTAAATCTATAATATTTTTCATTTTAGTTGATTTTTATTTCCACTACCAGTAAAGGTTTAGTGGTAATGGAGCCTTACTCCCATTGGCACTAAAAGTAGTGAGGAACGAAATTTATTCACTAAATCCCCAGTCTGCATTCAGCTTTATAGGCTTCATGAGCGGAAGTCCCCTTTTCCTATTGAACGGTACTAGAGTTGTCTTGGATGGATTATTGTTTAAATCTACCGACATATGCACCATCTTTGCTTGAAGTTAAGCCCCTTTGTAGTATGTCACAGAGTGTATCCTCATATTTCCCTTTTGCCATAATGACCTTGACAGGTTATAGGGTAAAGTGGGGTACCTTTGACACCGGGGCACATTTGACTTTGCCATTTTTCAGTATGACCACGCCCTAAAAGCCAAAAAGTTGAAAAAGTTTTTAAAAAAGAGTAACAAAATTTGTTAGCACTGCTCTTTAATGTTAACAAAATAAAAGTGAGTTTTGTGAAAATAAAACAAGATAAATTGAAAAAGAAGAAACAAATCATTAAGAGCTTTTGGGGTACATATAACAATTGTTCCTTATATTGCAGATTTACGTATTTACAATACAATTGTTATATTTTCTATTTCTACATTTTTTAAGATATAGTACGTAGCTAAAAAGACAAATCGATGTGAAAGTGAAGAGAGCTATTTCAGATATTAGAAATAAGCATGAAACGGTCTCATCAGCCTCCAAAAAATATGGGGTAAATAAAAGACTACATTTTGACGACCTCGATAGCCTAGTGGATAGTGCACTAGACTTTCATCTGGGAGGTTCGGGTTCGATTCCCGTCTTCGTCTGGTGGTTAATTTTCATAACTTTCTTATATTCACTATCAATATGAAGTGTATGAGAATTATAAGATAGTGTACAAGTACACACATTGGTTGGTAATGGCAAAACCACCAAGCCGATAAAAAATTGCCACACCGCCGTTCTGAATCGGCGTTAAACTGTAGGTCCAACTATTTGGTATCACAATGGGCCGTTCAGGCCTAAGTGTGTCTCTCGACAGCCACTCCAGCCTAACCTAACATGACATTGTAAATCGACGTCCTTCTGCGAAATTTCAGTACTGTACCCTAAATGGTTCTAGATAAATACAAAAAAAAGTTTATATGGGAGGTGCCACACCCACTTGTAATTTTAACCTTAAAAAATGCCTACCTTGTGAAATTGCAAATGAAAATTTTGATAAATAAAGGGTAAATAATAATAGTCAGAACAGAAAAATAAAATAAAAGTAGGTAATAAAATAATAATGTATCATTGTACAAATTTGTGCCAATCTCTGCTGAGGTTTCACTGTTATTTCGAGATATACACATATATTTTAATTTTTATACATATATATAGACGTATGACAAAGTTATTAACCTTTGTCAAATGTGCCCCTTGTAAAGTCAAATGGGCCCCGTACCTGGGGCACTTTTGACAAAATGGGTTTTTTTGGAAAAAGTACAAAAAAAAACAATAGTGATGCAGTTTTTATAAAAATATAGTTTTTTCGAGGTTTGATCTAGAAAAATCAATGTCTTAAAAACAGTTATATCTTTTAAAATCTATCAATAATTTTCGGAATTACAGGCCACTTTACCCTAATAGCGATTACGTGTTCAGGTAACTTTTTTTTATGTGCATTAAAATATACTCCTTTTTTGCGTATATGCATTATTAGGACTTAATGAGTTAACTACTAAACTCCACAAAAGGTGCCCCCTTGTGGGCACCCTTTTATGGTCTGGAGTCTTATTATGGGTGAATCCACTTTAGTTTCTGCTATTCGCGCCCTAAGCATTGCGCTTATCCATCGAGTCATCGTTGATTCTACCCTTTTCATCTCCAGAGCCCTTTTGATGGCCTCATGAGAGGTATTGTCAAGTGCTTTCAATATCCAGGAAAACGCATATTGCGGTTTCTTTTCAAGAGCGCCTTGGATGAAGCTACTTATTTGATATAGGGCAGTCTCCGTAGATCTGTTTGCTCTGTATGCATGTTGACTTGGATGTAAAGCCTTCCGCATCCGCTTCACCCCCTTTGGGTGGGTTTGTCCCCCCAGATGCCGAGGCGTCCTTACGGCCGAACCTATAGTTATATATTTATTTTTTTTCGAGGGATACCTCGTCTACAGCAATAGTTATCATTTGTCCGCTTTCAACCTTACTCCGGGAGACAAATTTCCAGATTGTAGTGTTTAGTCCCACATTCTGAGCTTTTATGAGCACTTTGGCATTGTCTTGCCCCTCGTATCTGCGGAGTAATATGTAGATGTTGAGTGTCTTGGGGATATATTTCCCAAGACACGTCTTCAACTCCATACCACTCCATCCTTCTAGACACGGTATCGCCTGCTGGAGCCATGTTGCGGTATCATCGCTGCAGTCTATCAGCAGGTGTCCCGGCTGGAAGTGGATGCCACTAAATATGAGGGGAGCAGTTCAGCCCTTCGTTATTTCGCCCACTATCGCCTCTTCCAGATCCGTAAGCTTCTCAGACCTGTGCAATTACTGCGGATATTCCTTGGGCAGTACAGTTACCAGAGAGCTTTTTATATGGCGCTCGCATAGCTGACACCCTAACCAGGCGTTTTTCCTGTGACTAAACGTGCCTCATTCCCAGAAATGACCTTCTTCGGACCCGGACGCTTCGGGTCCGTTAGCTCGCGTCTGAAATACGAAAACGTCACGGCTACGAAGTTTATGAGGGAAAGGGCCCAATACCATGACAAGGCCACAGTGATTTTCTGATGCGGCCCGGTTTTAGAAAGGCGCCCTTAGAATACAACCGTTTACCCCTGGTTGCAAATCATCCATGACCACGGTGACGCATGACACTCTAGATTAGGGGGAACAAGTCTTAGTGACTGCTCCTCAACAGCCTATCTGACATGGATGACCCTATCGGGGAGCGATTGTTCCCCGTTAGCTTAGCCTGTTAATTCTTCACAATATAAGACTCCACACCACGTCCAGGTGCTTTCGTCCAATTAGTATTTTACCTGCACTATCTAACGTTTTTGAGAAATTATTGTCGAGACTAATTGTTGAACATCTTGACAAAAATAATCTGCTAACCGACAATCAGTCTGGCTTTAGAGTAGGACACAGCTGTGCTAAAGTTGTAGAAGACTTACTACCAGCTCGAAATTTCGAATATTTAGCAATCAGAAAACGTGAAGAATAGATAACACAACTGAATACATATATTATTCCCAGTGAAATCTGTTAAACACCTATTTTATGCCGTATTAAAGTGAATGTTGCCTCTACTCTGACTCTACTTTTCTTTGCGGACGAAAACAAGTTGAATTTGACTGGGGGAAAAATTACTCTATTTTTCTTTGCAGGCAAAAACAACTTAAGTATTGGGAGTATGAATGTACATATAAACTCGTAATTGTGACTAACTTCATATCTATCATACGCGCCATTTTTTTGACATTGACAGCTATTCTATCTCGAAGAGCGCCAAAAATACTATAAGAATTGATCTGTCAAATAATTTTCATTATTTTACAAAAGTGTAGCTGAAAATGTCGAATTTCGTGCCAACAAAACAACATTTGCGGGAAGTTTTAATTAGCTTCTTCCATTCTACCATTTAGGAGTTGATCAATCAACCATTTCTAAACGATTAAAAGCATTGGGAATGATTCAAAAGCAAGGAAATTGGGTGCCGTACGAATTCAAGCCGAGAGACGTCGAACGACGATTTTTCACATGTGAACTGCTGATTGAACGACAGAAAAGAAAGGGTTTTCTGCATCGTATTGTGACTGGCGATGAAAAGTGGATACGTTACGATAACCCAAAGCGTTAAAAATCATGTGGACCGCCCGGACATGCATCAACATCAACGGCAAAGCCGAACATCCATGGATCCAAGCTCATGCTGTGTATTTGGTGGGATATGTAAGGTGTCGTGTATTATGAGCTGTTGAAACCGAATGAAACGATCACTGGCGACCGCTACCGACTACAATTGATGCGTTTGAGCCGAGCATTAAAAGATAAGAGGCCAGAATATGAGAATAGACACGACGAAGTTATTCTTCAGCACGAAAATGCTCGGCCGCATGTTGCAAGGCAAGTAAAAGCATACTTGGAAACGCTGAAATGGGAAGTGCTACCCCACCCGCCGTATTTTCCAGACATTGCTCCTTCTTATTACCACTTGTGCCGATCGATGACACATGGCCTGGCTGAACAGCACTCCCGTTCTTTCGAAGAACTCAAAAAATGGGTCGATTCGTGGATAGTCTCAAAAGATGAGGTGTTCTTTCGACGCGGAATCCGTATGCTACCAGAAAAATCTGAAAAGGTTGTGGCTAACGATGGACAATACTTTAAAGAATAAATTTATAATCACTTTTTCACAATAAATGTCCAAATTACGAAAAAAATACGAGTTTATACATTCATACTCCCAATATTTAACTCGATTTTGCAATCCATTTTCGCGCGCAAAAATTTCTATTTCACTTTCCCTCCCACCTTGTGGATAGCTCGCTTTTACCTTAGCCTGTCAATTAATAGTGGTGTGGAAGTGGGCAATTTGTCTTCAATTTGTGTATGTAAGTTGCCAATCTGTTCCTGATTTTGGGTATAATACCCCGTTTACTCTCGAACATGAATAAGAAACCAATAAGTTAAGTTGTTATTCAAGCTTATGAAAACAATAAAAATAGGTACGTCATCTAAAATCAAAAAATATATATATAATATGTTTGATTTTATGCGAACAGTATTTTTCGATCTTAATTGAGGAATTAAGAAGTATTTTTAGTATCTAATTTCTTGAATAAAAGTTTTTTTTATCTATTTTATTTTGACAATTAATATGTGGTTCATTACAATTTGATCATACTGTGTCATAATTTGTTTTACTATTAGTGCTAACAATACCGCCGTTCGGAATCGGCGTTAAACTGTAGGTCCAACTATGTAGTATCACAATGGGCCGTTTAGGCCTAAGTGTGTCTCTCGACAGCCACTCCAACCTAACCTAATGCTAAAATGGTTAAATGAAAAAATTACCCTTAAAAAATGAAAAATAAATCTAAGCTCACTTTGTTACTTAAAGAGATTCAAATTTTTTTTGTTTTATTTTTTCATTCAAGTGTGTAATTACTAATGTCCGACCGAAGGTGATTTTTTGGCCGTAGCGGAAGCCGTCGGCCATTCCTCTAACCTTCGTCCGTAGCCGAAGACCGAACGATTTTTTAAATATAAAAAAATAAAGATCTGAAAGTAAATTTTTTTTACCTATGTATTGCAAACATATGCAGAAAAACATAAATAATAAGTACTCCAACTAAAAAGTTGACCAGTAGCACTAAATAAATGGTCACTGTCAAAAAAAGTTAGCCGATGGTTGCTATGATTCTGCTTATCTAAAATCAAAGATTGAAACAACGTATTAATCGATAGATCAATGCCTACAGCCGGAACCAGAATTAAGTAAAAATATTGATAATTCAATTTTTGGGATAGTTTTATCGTATGTTCTTTTAGTTGAATTATTAAAAGTTTGTATTTTTATACAAGAATGTCAAATAAAAGAATCTATCTATCTAGTTTTAAAATTAAATATTTGATTTTTGTCACTTTTTAAACTACATTCTGTCAAATAAGTACCCGGAAATTCTCATTTTAAATTTTCCCTCTGAAAATATTTAAAAAAAAAATTTTCCCAGGTTGGCACAACTGTCAACCACTATTCTGTGAATTTTTATTGCTATGTGTCATTTAGTTTGGTTACGGCGTCATTAAGAACAAGTCAACCTTTTGTGTGCGTTGCGATTTCGGTTTCGGCTCATTTTTGGCGCGCCATTCCGATGATTGTTGACTTGTTTGCATGTCGTACTCGAAAACCCATGTCTCGTCACCAGTTATGATGCGTTCGATGAACGTTGGATCGGAATTTACGCGTTCAAGCATGTCTTCAGCCACCTTACTGCGATTCACTTTTTGAAGAAAATTCAGATCTTTTGGCACCAATCGCGCTGAGACTTTCCGCATACCCAAAACATGTCGTTTTGGCACAAGAAATTTTGTTTGAAACACAAAATTTCACACAAACTCTTTGTTCGATATTTTTATCCATAGTAAAAATCGCAAGGCACACAAAAGGTTGACTTGTTCTTAATGATGCCGTAACCAAACTAAATGACACATAGCAATAAAAATTCACAGAATAGTGGTTGACAGTTGTGCCAACCTGGGGAAAAAAAATTTTTGAAATATTCTGAGGGAAAATTTAAAATGAGAATTTCCGGGTACTTATTTGACAGAATGTATTTCAATTTAAATAAAAAACTATGAGAGCTATCACAATGATCCTGGTTCGGACGGACTTGAACTATTGATGTACTGAAGATACGATGAAAATATAAGCACGAACGGTTCATTAGTTTGGAGATATCGTGGCAGCCATTTCGAAAAATGCTGTTTTTAAAAAAATAGTTCGAAAGTTCAAATATGCATGACTGCTGTACCAGGGCCTGCCAAGTTCTACATCTGTAACTTTCGATAGACTGTAAATTTCAAAAAATCTATTTACACACATGTTCTAGAAAAATTTTAAATGTGGGTTAGTTCAAAAGCAGAAATGGAACAAGCAGACAGAAAAAAATATAACACAGAAATTGCAATGTACTTATTTTATAACGTGAAGTGGTTACATTTATTTATTTGTATAAATATTGTTATTCCAAGAAATAAATTTTCACTACCAATCTGTAGTAACATTTATTATAAAATGAAACGCTTATAATCTTCGGCTTCGGTCAAAACTTCGGCCATTTTTTGCCGGAGCCGTAGCCGAAGATGCATTTTTAGGCCGAATAGCCGAAGCCCAATATTCGGTCAGACACTAGTAGTTACGTCTATTTGCTTTATTAAATACATGCACTTATAGTTACGGCCTTTTGTTAATAAAACTGTTATTTTTGGCCGTAGAAGCTTAAAATTGCAGGGGCATGTAGTTTGGGCAAGTGCATCAAAATTAATCAGAAATTCGATTTTGAAAATTTTTTATAGTTTCGCCTTTTTAGATTTCTGATGACAATATTCATCTGTTATTCATGAATGTTTGAAGCTTTCAAGCTCCATGCACGACCAGATATATTATCTGAATTCCTCTGTATTAATTTACGCCCTATTTCCAACATTTGTTTTTATGGTTTTTTTGTGAATAGTTTTTGCATTTAGTCATTAGGGTGTTTCTCTAAGTCTAGTATATGCCCTTGCACGGTAGCACGATAGCACAAAACTTTCCAATCCGTACAACGAAACAAAAACAAAATACACATCAATCCATTGTGCAACACTTAAAAACTTTTCCTACAACGATACCCATGTATATGTTCAATGCAATAAAGTGTAGTATATTAAAAGCATCTCTGTGCCTCACTCTCTGTGTTTACATTTTCTTAAATATTACAGTTCTACGTTAATGTGCACTCTCGAATCGTAATATAATTTTGTATAATATTTTTGCATTTCGTGCTATCGTGCAATTATACTAGACATAGAGAATCACCCTATTGTATATGTATTACTGTTATTTAATATACTCCTTTTTTTTAGGCTGCTAAGGCTGCGAAAACTGTGAAGTACGGAAGTAATGTTGACGGTATTTCTACATGCGATCCAGAACAATATGCCAAACGATTTCTTGAATTCATGGATAAGGCTATTGAGTAGAAACTATTACTTGAAGCTATGTCAACTTCTTGCATCAACGTCAAAAATAAGTGAAATTGGTATAACTAAAAAAAACAAAATGTATTGTCTAATTTATTTAAATTTGTAATCATTATTCAATTCATGAATATTTCATTTAACTATATATTTACATACATAATCAACAAGCAAAAAAAAAAAGATAAAAGAGAAAATTTTCTAAAAGTTTGCTTGTTTTCCTATTATTCTATATGATGTATATGTATATTTGATTTTTATTAACTTTAACGTAAGTATAAGTTTGTCATAAATATCGTATAAGTTATACAAATAATGAATTAGTTATGTTACTAACACTATGCCAAATTTTTTATAGTATGCTGATTTCATAAAATGCTAAAACTTGGTATTTTCTTTTATATGTTTCTTATATTTAATTATACAGAGGAATTGAATCATTATTTGCATCTAAAGTAAATGCCTCACGGGATGGACGAAAGACATTGTAATCAAAACGACGCCACACACGAGTCTTCTTTCACTTTAGTAAATCCAATGCTGTAGTTTTTTTTATGCAGCGATCGTTTGCAAAACGCTCAACACGCGAAAGCCAATAGGATTGATACCTGGTGAACATGCTGGCCATCAGAGCTAAAATAAATTGTGTGATAGCGAATTCTGAATTACAATGGCTGTATGCGATGGTACAATCTTGTTGGCTGACTATAATTTGTCTAAATGGTTCTTCGCACGTCTTTAACCCTCTAGGTCCCAAATTTTTGATTTGCTTAAATAAAATTGGGTTTGGTTAATAGTGCTGTAAAATCATAATTTCAATCTGAAATCCCAAAAAAATTAAGGGGGTGATTTTATAAAGTGAGAGGTTGAATGTCTAGAGTTATTTGTGGTTGAATGAGTTTTTAATCAATTTGTTTTAAGTGAATAAATATCGAATTTTGTTTGATATGTAAACATTTTAGCTTACGGTATGGGCAAAATTTCAAATGTGTAAAATGTAAGAATAACTGTAACGTAAGATGTAAGATAACTGTAACGTCCAGTTCCCCTCTCGCTCGCACTACTGCGCGGTATGACTGTGCCACTCTAAACAACAAAGAGAAGAGAGGGAGAAATTAAAATACGAGCGGAGTTTGTTCGTTTATGTTTCGATCAATTTACTCATACATACCACATTGATCAAAAAGTTCCCGGAATAACCACCGTGTGGCGCTCCCATCCTTCCGATTTGAGTTCTGTTTTTTTTTTAAGTTGGTACATCTGTTGTTGATATTCCCTTTAACTCTTAGCATCATAGCTTGAAATTTGCAAAAGTTACGTAGCCAAGAGTACATTTATCTCTGTGTGTGTTGGCGATTTTTTACATTTTTATTAAATTGTATTGTATTGAATTTTGCATAAAAAACGGATTTATAGGTGCGCGAACGTTCGAAATGTTGGAAAAGTGTATCGGCAACGATTATCTAAAGAAAACGGTCGTTTACCAGTGGCACGAGCGGTTCAAAAGTGGTCGTGAGTCAATCGAAGATGATAAACGCAGTGGCTGACCATCGACATCGAAAACCGACGAAAACGTTGATAAAGTAGAAGAAATTTTGGTCAATAACCGCAAATTAACCATCTGAGAGTATTATTTGGGCGGTATGAGGCGTTTGCGTGAAGCAATTCGCCGAAAGAGACAAGAATTGTGGACAGAAAACTCGTGGATTTTGCACCATGATAGCGCATTGTCGCGCAGTGCCATCATTATTCGTAAATTTTTGACGAAAAATGAAAAAACTACCATCCAACAGCCACCGAATTCACCTGATTTGGCTCCCTGTGACTTGTTTCTGTTCAATCAAATTAAAAAACCATAACGGGGAACGCGTTTCAACAGCCGAGAGGAAGTAATAGAAAAATCGAAGGAAGCACTGATGGACATACCGAAAACCGAATATAAAAAATGTTTTGAGGATTAGATCAAGCACTGGCATAAGTGTGTTGCAATCGATGGGGATTACTTTGAAACAGACAATATAGATTTAGATGAATGAACTTGTATTTTTAAATTTCTGAATAAATTCCGGGAACTTTTTGATCAAGGTGGTATATGTACATACGAAAACAAAATGTATGTGTACATTTATTCGTGGCAGAATTATTTGTTGGTGTTATACGTATGGAGTTCGACTATACCATACAAGCAGAGACGTCGCCGTAGCAAACACTGGCGTTTGATAGGTTTTGCATTCGGTTAGTTAGATTGGATTAAAATTAAATATTTTTTAAAATATAAAAACAATTCAAAATGATAAGTAATAAGGAATCTAGGTTTCAATAAATGTATAAACAAAATGTAGTGATAATGATAGCAAACCACGGCATTATAAAAATTTTGCTTTGTGCATTAAACTTAGAAAGGCAACACTTTTTTTATCTATGTAAATAGCAAAAATGTTAAACAGAAAAAATCAAACTTATTTGTTATAATATCACTTATTTACTTCAATAAAAATACATTGTTTCTTATTTTTATGTAATGCCTTAAGCAAATTTCTTTGCGATGCTTTTAAAAAGTAGTGGGGTGACTGGTCACCCCTGTTGCCTTTCTAAATGCGGGAAGCACTTATCGTCGCCTGAAAATTGATTTGGCGTATGTGTGCACAAATTCATATACTTATACGCCAAATCAATTCTCAGGCGACGTTATGTAAAATTTTCACATCTAATAAAATTTCAAATCGACAGGAAAAAAACGTAAAGCGCGGAAAAAAGGATGCAATTGCAGCTGCGTACATGCGAGCATATAGTGCTCGATGCATTGTGTAAAAGAAAAATAATGCAACTACAACATATCAGCCCAATTCACGATTTGGTGCAACTGTAAAATATTTCTGCTATCACAACAACAAATATGTGCAATATGGAATAAAAATTTGCATTTGTAATGATGCAAGACCATTTGCAATTTATAGGGAATTGGGCTATTATGTATAAAAGATAATGATATTTAATAAATTTTTTAGTTTATAAAAGAATTGTTTTAATATGAATTATTTACCTAGCATATAGATTATACATCAAATCCCTGTCATATATAGATATACATTAGATGGCTTATTTGCTCCATACATTTTGCTAAAGTATTTCAGATCTTCATTGTGACAGCAGAATATGAAAATAGGGTGCTAAAAACCAATTAAAATGAAAAAAAAATTTTAATTTGCGAAAACTGGATGCGCTACTCTGAAAACCGTGATTTTAAAGGATGTTTAACAATAGGTTTGGGATTTTGTATGGAAAAAGTATTCAACTTGCATATAAAAGATTTTCAGATATCAACACCTACACGTACGCCGCTAAAGCGAATGGCGTACCCAGTTTGTTTATACAACTGAACACAAAGCCACCCGTAGCCCTTAAAGTGGCCATTTGAAACTTTTTTTTACGAATTTTCAAATTCACCCGTTAGGATTTTGAAGTTAGCGGCAATTTTTCAAAAATTAAAGTACGTAGCATTGTAGGTAATTCAATTTAGTTTATTTAAAATAGAAAAATTTTTCAAATCGAGTTGTATTTGAATTAGTAAATTAACTTTTAGTGAACCCATGTCGAGTACAATCAAGTTTATCTTTGACAAATGTTGCCAAAAAATTGCAAAAAACAAAGCAGACGTGAAACTTACCAATTAAGAAGTAACTACTAACTTTTAACATTTTCTCCATACTTAATCACTTGTGTCAAAATTGTTGATTTATATCAATATGTAATACAGGTGTCCCCCGTATAACACGATTGTTTGGTTCCAAAAAAGCATCGTGTTGTGGGAATTCATGTCATACGGAACAAGGAAACAGTATAAAAAGCGGAGTTAGTTTCCACGAATTTAGAAATCTGACGTATTATATACGAAATCGTATTGTACGGAACAAGCAAGTAGTACAGAAACAGGATTATGTTCCAAAAGTTTAAAAAAAAACTTTTTGGAATAAGTGCTCGTTCGAGGTGTCACATTCAGGGACATTCATTAGCTTAATGTATATTTTAACTTTTTGTACGGTTTGATACATTTTCTCTCTTTTATAAATAAATTAAAGTTTTTATTTTCGGTTGTAAAGAGTAGAAAAATAGAAAGTAATTATATTGATTTTATATAAAATTTTTTTTAATAATAAGCACTTAACAGAAAATTTATTGGAACATTTAAAGAAAGCGATTTGAATTTCTAAATTTTTTTCACTAATCGTGTTAAACAAGGGATTCAGCTATTCACAAATCATGTTGGAAGGAAATCGTGCTATAGCGACATCGTGTTATATGGGGATTTCCGCTATTTACAAATCGTGTTGGGGCGAAATCGTTTTCTACGAGTACCATGTTGTACGTGGGAAACCTGTACATATAATACTGTAATTGACAGACGAAAATAAAGATTACAAATTTTCACGATAAGACAGTTTTTACAACTCCTGCTTTGTTTTTTTCGTGCAATTTTTTGATGACATTTGTCAAAGGTGAACTTGATTGTACTCGACTTAGGTTCATTAACCGTTAATTTACTAGTTGAAATACAATTCGATTTGAAAAATTTTTGTATTTTAAATAAACTAAATTGAATTACCTACAATGCTACGTACTTTAATTTTTAAAAAATTATCGCTAACTTCAAAATCCTAACGGGTGGCTTTGTGTTCAGTTGTATTAACTAACCATTCGCTTTAGCGGCATTTTTTACGTAGTTGTTTATATCTGAAAATCTTTTATATGCAAGTTGAATACTTTTTCCATACAAAATCCCAAACCTATTGTAAAACATCCTTTAAAATCACGGTTTTCGGAGTAGCGCATCCAGTTTTCGCAAATTAATTTTTTTTTTTCATTTCAATTGATTTTTAGCACCCTATTTTCATATTCCGCTGTTACAATTAAGATCTGAAATGCTTTAGCAAAATAAGCCATCTAATATACATATGTTACCTTATGTATATGGCATTCAGTTGGCTTCACTGTTTACACATCAAATATCTTGCGTGCCTTGCACTCATCCATTGTTTTTATTTTTTTGTCAAGTTTCTCTCTTCGTGTTAAAACAACTGTGATAGCGATTACTTGTTCCGGTAACTTTTTTATTTGCATTCAAATATACTTCTTTTTTGTGCGTATAGAAAAAAATATTAATTTTGAATAGTAAAATTTTTTACTTTCTCTGGAACACCTCTCATTAGTGCTTTGATGGTATCTCCCCTGGGAAAATCAGTGCCGGAATATGCAGAAGGAGGTTTGGCGATTCGTGCGCCGTGATAAGAGGCGGCGTGTCAACGGCCTCGCAGATGATCCCGAGCACGCGGCAAGCACGGGTGACTCCCGCACGCCATTTAAAATAGTAAACAAATCGTTGACAGCTCGGCTGTACTTAACACCATGTTGGAATCTTCTGTTGACCAACCCGCCACTTCCAGCGATACCATCGAAATAAATTCCAGGATTAAAGCATCGCCACCCAACCTGACTAAAACAGCAGCTGTAATAAAACAATTGCCAAAAGGCAAAGCGGCCTGCTTACCTTTACAAAAATGATGCCGAGCTCTCCTTGAAAATTCTATTTCCTCTAATTACGTCTGTTAAGGAGCAAGAGTTTTTCCCGCTTGAATGGAAAGAGGGATTCATAGTTGGGCTGGCAAAAAAAGAAGACCTTAGAGACTGCAACAACTGGTGGGGCATCTGTATACTGCCTGCAATTGCAAAACTGTAACGAACCTTCCTGGTTCCTTTTCTTTTCGTCAGGGTATACTCAGCTAGTAACCAGGGTGCGTAAATAATAACTCACGATAGTTCGTTTCGATTTTCTTAGTTCACTTGTTTCTTTATTTTCTTCACGGTTGGTTTTAAATACACTTGATTAGTTTTTATTCTTGGTACCTCGTACAGTCTTTGCTTGTTCCTTGTAGCCCCTCAATCGTCCTTCTCGGACGTTCGTTGCCTTCCTTGGCGCTCGTTTGTCTTCGTTTGCCTTCCTTGGCGCTCGGTTTGCGTTCGTATGTTTTCTTTGTGTGTGTTCGTGATACGATGGTTAGGTCATTGTCGTTTGTTGTATGGTCCGTGGCAACTACGTGTGTTCACTACACCAGGGTACGTGGATACGACCCCCTGGTGCCGATTAATACCTCAGTGGAAACTTAATCTTGACGTAAGGACTTACGCCAAGATCCAATTAATACCTCACGAATGAATAATGTCTTATTCTGATATAAACTAACGATTCTTTTGTACTAGCCTACCGTGCGGACGCATCGGTTGGTTTATTACATATAATCTAGAGAATAGAGGACAATAGAACCACCAAGTTATGTAGGGGCGCTTGTAGCTCAAGCAGTTTCCGCTTACAATTTCATTTTGGTTAATTGAATGTTCACACATAAAAACATCACTTCCGTTTGAGTCGCCATCTGTGTGCGAAAAGAAGAAACAGACCACACTACTTATTCACCATAATTTGAATTAAGTTCCTTATGTCCAAATTTTTATTAATTATTTTCTTTTCCGACGGTAGAAATACTGTTACTCTCTCTAATTTTTGATGATTCATTATCCTAGACAGAGCTTACCTCGTCAAGAAAAGCCATTTTCTAATCCTTTGCGATTCCAGACGTCTTCAAGTTAACTTGTGTGGAAGTGTTAAGGCAGATAATTGCGTTTGCTTAGTACAACTAAGTACAGTCGGTAATTTTCAATTTATTTCAAAATTTAACTCAAACCTTAACATTTTCATCAGTTTTCTACGGAATATAAAAAAAATAAAGAGAGTAAGTAAATAATATGAAAATTAATAAAATTCGCACATACATCTGTATGCTTGCATTCATTTCATTTTTGCATTAAAATTTAACTATTCTACGATTTTTAGCAATCGCAATATTTCATTGGATCATTTATTCATTTAAGGGAGAGAAAGGGGCATACAATCATTATACTGGTGCCAATTCCTACCATGGGTAAAATTCCACAATGTTGATCATAAATTTTGCTATTCTTCAAATTTTATTTTTTTTTCTCTATTAGATTTGAAACCTAATACATAAAATGATAATACATAACATAAAACCTAATACATAAGATAATAATACCTAAAATAAATCCAACTTAAACAACATAAAACCTAGTACATACATAATACATAGAACCTAATATGTACCTCAACTAAATGCCTACACCTACAAAACCTCTATCATACCAACTCAGGTACACACACACAAACCATTGGTCAAGGTGTCAGAAGCGGTCAAGCAGGTTTCAGTTTCTTTTGCGCATTCAGAGGTGATGTATTAAAATCCCGTGGGTCCGCTGAAAACGAGAAATTCGGCATGTGGAGTGAAGTGATAGAACCTAGTTTAGTTAGATAAATTTAGTATTAGAATAAGTATTAAAAAGGATATATAGTGAGTTAAAAATATCTACAATATTATAAATGTGTTAAAAATAGACAAAACAAAGTCAAGCTAAACCCCTGAAATAAAAATAATAAGAAAAAAAGTGGTTGAAACAATAATGATGAAAAAGAGGTAAAAACATATTACACCAAAACCCATGCATAAAAGAAAAGTATCTAAAAGAATATTAAATTTAACAAAAAACTATATCTAAAACCTCTGAAAAATACATAAAAACAAATTAAAAGAAATATAAAAATCAAAATCTGCATATCTAAGTGACTAAAAGCTACATGAAAATAAACTAGTATGAAACTAGTATGACACTAGTTTGCAACTAGTATGATATCAGTGCAGTGAATTTAGTTAGTGAAAATAACATAAGTAAAAGAATAGAGAATAGAGAAAAATATGAAAACAACAACAATTGTATAATACTGCACATATAAATATGTATATTAATTTTTCGAATTACGGTTAATTCATAATTTCTACTTGTGCAAATGCAAAGTGTTGTTAGAATTGGTATACAAATTTTTCGATCAAATATTGAATACAGTGTCGAGAAGTATTTATACATATTTTGTGGGGTTTTTATTTTTTATTAAATCATTAAAATATTTTTGCCTTAATATAATAATAGTAATAATAATATTCATTAAATAATAATTTTTAGAAAGAAAAGAAACAAAAAAAAAAAGTTAATAATCACTGTGATTTAAAAACAGTGTTAATATAAACATACGTGCAAAAATGTTGCAAAGCATGGTTAGCAACATGTTTACAACTAATAATTTTGGTAGATTTACAGCATGTGCTGTATGTGAATAATGTCTTATGAAGAACCTAGCATGCGGACGCTCTGCTGATATAAACTAACGACTCTTTTGTACTAGCCTACCGTGCGGACGCATCGGTTGGTTTATTACATATAATCTAGCGAATAGAGGACAATAGAACCACCAAGTTACTACCTTAGACCACGATCTAAGTCTGAGTGTTTCCTTCTGTGCGATGCATGTCCTTTTATATCAATTTCTTCTTGTTGTACCGTATTATTTCCGTTCTGTGAAATATATATATGTGGCGATACCCACATACTCTTTCTACTACTTTCATACATTCAGGCAACCCTCACGCCAACTACAAGAGCGTAAGAAACAGCACTGATTCCGCTATTCGATTTCTGTCAAGGTACCGACAGGACTATGTTGGTATCACGCTAAATTTGGTGCAAACGCACAAAAATGCACCACTGGTTGTAAGTTTCAGGAAAACTTCAACGAGAGTCGCTAGTAGCGGCACTCGACTCTCCAACTACTTCACGCCGCCTTTTTATAACAGATCTGTCAACTAAAGTACGATTCTTGATAGACACAGGATCCGATCTTTCAGTTTTCCCCTTCAACAAATCGACTGGCTCAGGAAAGCCTCTCAGCTACCAGTTATATGCAGCTAATGGCTCAATGATAAACACATACGGTTGTGTCTTCAAATCTCCTAACTTTGGGCTTCGCAGGGATTTTACTTGGCGTTTCGTTTTAGCAGATGTTTCGCGACCAATTATTGGAGCAGACTTTTTAAGCCATTTCGGACTTGTCATCGACCTAAAGCAAAAACGTATAACTGATCAACAAACAAAATTATCAGCAGTTGGCAGCACTGCATCTATGGATTCGTACTCCGTCAAAACAATGCAAATAAATAAGACGTCGTCATTCTGGAAATTACTTGCACAATTTCCAGAAATAACAAAGCCTGAAGGTACTTTTAAAAACACAAAGCATCAAACTCAACACTACATTAAAACAACGGAGGGTTCACCGGTCACAAACAAGGCGAGAAGACTCGCTCCCGACCGCCTCACTATTGCTAAAACGGAATTCGAGAAAATGATTAAACTTGGCATCGCACGACGATCTAACAGCCCATGGTCTTCACCACTTCACCTTGCACTTAAAAAATCAGGGGACTGGCGTCCCTGTGGGGATTACAGGCGCCTGAATGACCGCACCATACCCGATCAATACCCCGTAAGATACCTTGAAGATTTCGCTGCCAACTTGCACGGAAAAACAATATTTTCCACCATCGACCTTGTGCGCGCGTTTAATCAAATACCGGTAGCGCCTGAAGACATCCCAAAAACAGCTATAATAACGCCATTCGGCCTATTTGAGTTCCCATTTATGACTTTCGGGCTCAGAAATGCAGCACAGACGTTCCAGCGCTTTATGGACGAAATCACGCGCGACATGCCATTCGTCTACACCTACATCGACGACATGCTGGTGGCCTCAAATGACGAGAATCAGCATGCAGAACATTTGCGTATTTTATTTCACCGTCTCCGGGAAGTTGGCCTTACAATCAATGCAGCCAAAACAACGCTTGCACAACATGAGGTCGCTTTTCTAGGGCACACTATTTCAAAATCGGGTATTAAACCTTTGTCTGAGCGAGTCTCATCAATTATAAATTTCCCCAGGCCTTCAACAATAAAAAATTTGCGCGCTTTTTTAGGTACTATAAACTTTTATAGGAAATTCATTAAAAACGCCGCACAGCTGTTTGCACCATTTAACAAACTCCTAGAGGGGCCTGACGTCAAAAGCACACATCCCATAGTTTGGACACCTGTCTTGGAAACTACATTTACACATTGCAAACAAGCATTGGCTGAAGCAACGCAATTGGCTCATCCCAAAAGTGATGCGGAGTGGGCTATTTTCACCGACGCGTCCCAACATGCAGTGGGCGCAGTTCTACAGCAGCGACACGAAAACGATTGGCAACCACTGGCATTTTTTAGCAGAAAATTGGCTGAGAGATCATCTGAGTTGTCAACATACGATAGATGAAGCCGTCAAGCATTTCAGACACATATTCGAAGGGAGGCACGTGACAATTTACACAGACCACAAGCCGTTGATCCACGCTTTTAAACAGCGTCTGGAAAAGGCGTCACCTTGGCAATTTCGTAGATTAGACTTCATCGGCCAATTTTCTACTGAAATTAAGCACATCGCAGGCAATGAAAACATAGTCGCAGATACACTATCACGTCTGGACGCCATTTCTTCTGCTGTGCCACTAAGAGAGCTCGCTATTCAACAGGCAATTGATAGCGAGCTTCAAAATCTCATCAAACATTCAACTTCATCATTAAAATTGCAACGCATTTTATACACGGATCCAGACGTTTCATTGTACTGCGACGTATCAACAGGGAAAATACGACCCTACGTGCCGACAAAATTGAGAAAACAAATTTTCGAGTCTTTGCACTCGCTCTCTCACCCTGGACAACGGGCTTCTCGGAAACTTATTACAGAACGCTACGTATGGCCATCAGTAAATAAAGATTGTCGCGACTGGGCAAAAACCTGCATTTCGTGTCAACGCAACAAAATTACCAGACACAACATCTCTCCTATTGGAAATTTTGAGCCCCCTACACAACGTTTTCAACACATCCACATTGATTTGGTGACTATACCATCATCAAGAGGATTTCGCCAATGCCTCACCATAGTTGATCGTTTTACGCGTTTTCCAGATGCAATCCCACTAGAGGACGCGAGAGCTGACACCGTTGCACGCGCGCTAATGCTGAACTGGATTGCTCGGTTTGGAGTGCCAATAAGGATTACTTCTGATCAAGGGGTGCAGTTCCAATCAGAAATTTTCAAAAAACTCAACGAACTTCTTGGCTCCAAACATCTTATAGCTACAGCGTATCACCCTCAATCGAATGGCCTCGTTGAGCGCCTACACCGCCAACTCAAGGCAGCATTACTCTGTCACAGCGAATCTTGGTATGACGCCCTTCCAGCCGTTCTGCTTGGCCTTCGATCGGCTTGGAAAGAGGATATAGAGGCAACGCCGTCAGAGCTGGTTTACGGCGAACCAATTCGTCTACCAGGAGAGTTTCTTGCGCCCTCAACACAAATTACTAAGGCACCCGAACTTGTTCAAGCTCTACGCACTCATTTTCAAAACTTAACACCCGAACGAATGTCACGCCACGCTAAGCATTACGTCTTCAAATTCAAAGATTTGGATCGCACAAGCCATGTTTTCGTTCGTCATGGGCAGATTGGACCTTCATTCTCACATCCATACGACGGACCATACAAAGTTGTCAGTCGACACAACAAATACTACACAGTGTTTATTAATGGAAAAAACAACACAGTCTCCATCGATCGTTTGAAGCCGGCATACATCGCACTGGACGATGAGGAAACACGAGAGCCGATCACTAGCAACGCCGATAAAGTCAGAAAATCAAAAAAAACTGTTCACTTTGTAGCTTAAAAACTATTTTATTTTACCTTTTTTTTTACAAAGAGGGGGAGGCATGTGGCGATACCCACATACTCTTTCTACTACTTTCATACATTCAGGCAACCCTCACGCCAACTACAAGAGCGTAAGAAACAGCACTGATTGCGCTATTCGATTTCTGTCAAGGTACCGTTTTGGAACTACAGTTTTTCGCATCAACTTAAATATTATAAAACATAATTAAAATAAAGAAAAGAACCAAAAATAACGTGTTCGCTTCATATATTATAATTAATTAAATATAAATGTTAATAAATATTTTAACGGCATATACATATGTGCTAGTGGTTTAGGGTTGTGCGATTAAAATTACTGATAATTTTATGTCGTCACAAAACTCATTGCCCTTATAATTCTCAGCCGGTTGGAAAATCATCTAGAAACGTTCATCAGCTCCTGCTAGGCCGGTTTCGGCAGTAAGTTTTCTTTTGCAGACCAAATAAATACCATCCACATTATTATTAAGCAATGTGTTGAATTAAAGTCGAGAGTACATCTGCTGTTCATAGAACTCGAAAAAGCCTTTGACAGTGTTAAAAAGAAGAATATTTGGGTTGCACTGCGGAGACGAGGTATCCCAGACACACCTGTTTTGAATGAAAAAGAAGATGGCCCCCGATGCCGAAAAAATACTTGTGTATTTTAAATCCTTTTGCTCTTAATAAACAAAATTTCGAAGCTACAGAATCGTATCCGATCCTCCTGGACTGTTTATCCATGAACTTCATGTTCATTTAGTGCATTATAATAAAAAAAATGTTGGTTACAATATGCAGAACAACAATTAAAATTATAAGCTTATTTTCCATGCGGTGAAAACCTATGGGGATTTGAAAAAAGACTTCTTAAAATTGAAATCATTAAGTTTTGACAAGAAAATGTTGCAACTGCACAGTTAATAAACATCTTTTTGAAGAAAATGACGATGTCTATGTTGCAGAGAAGTGTGTTTGGCCGAAATTGTAAGGTTTGGTGAACTATTTATTTTAGCACTGTTTGGTTCCCATGCCATATGCGGAAAAAACTTCATTTGAAGTCATTTGAAGGTAATGCCAGCTGAAAACTCCTGCAACATGCTGATTTCCAGGAAAATCGGCAAATTTTTTAATATGTTGGAGGTGCGATAGTCGTTACCCCTTTTATATCAGCTTTCAAGGACTTCGATGAGATTCTTAATCAAAAAAGTTGGGTCTAAACTAACAGAATTAATTAAAATAACTATGTTCAGGGTTCTCCATTCCTACAGTTATGCTTAAATATTTCTATGGGGCATAATGTCTGCTATAACCTTTGGAACTTTATTAAAGGTAACTTACGCCGATGAAATTCATGAAAAACTGTCCGGGAGGATCGGATACGATTTTGTAGATTTTCGGGGACCAATTTCTTTTTTATTCAAGACAGATGTGCATAAAAACTTGTTGCACTCAAAAAGGGAAAGCTATAACAACGCAAGTTGCTACGTCCTTCATAAAGGTAAACTATCGGATCCTTTCCATGTGCCGATCGGTGTGCTAAAACATCTTTACTGTAAAATGGTTGCTCTTAACCAAAGTCTTTATAACAAGACAGCTCAAGCATATTCAAAATCACTTAAGTCAAATTTTTTCCCCGGGTACGTGAAAAGTTCGTTTACACATCAAAAATTTGAATGGACAATCAAAAAATTGCTTGCATATCCACCGCATAATCAACAATTGATGTCTAATAAAACAAGGAAATGTTATAAATTTTGTTGTAGAAATTAATAATCTTTTACTACTTTAAGTATTCATCATAGCTTTTGCTTCAAAAGCAAAAAGTCGTAAAGTAAACAAAAATTGTTAATTTTTTCATAGATATTCAAATTTTTTTTTAATGAATGTAAGTTTTTATTTTTCATTTTCTTTGGACTTTACTTTTCTTGCCATATTATTTCTGGGGGACCTAGAGCGGAAAAAAATCATTTTTTGACGCGTCAATTTTTTTCTTAATTTCTATTCATAAATATTTCATTAGCATTCATTTTGAAGCGTTTTTTGGAAGCTTTTGTTGTTTAACTATAGTTATAATCTTAAAACTATTTTTTTTTTTATATGGGTGTGTTATATATGAAGAATATATTTCATAAAAAAAAACAAGAACATTTTTTTTTTGAAAAAAATGTGGTTTTAGAAAAACAAATTTCAGGACTGTTCCTATCTTGCGAAGGTATATATAATATATAAAAATGTCAAATATAATTTCCTAACTAAATAACAAAAAAAAAAAATTGGCTACGGATTCCATTTTTATTAACAAAATATTAAATGCATATCGGGTAAAAACTGTATGAAAATGTGAGAATTTGTGGTATCAGTGTACTTTTAAGAGATTGAAATATTTTTGTCAAAAACAAAAAAATGTGAATTAAAATGAAAAAATATGAATGAAAAGAAATTACTGTCAAATCCCATAGATCAGACAGTTTTTCAAAATTTGTACACTAATGTTCTCAATAGTTAGTGATAGTTCTTAATCTTTCTATATCCTATATAAGCCACTGATATTTGAAATGTAAGCCAGAATTGCAAATTTGATTCCAATTATCTTCACTGAAGATACCACTACCGTTATATTTTTAAGTACTTTTATTTTCATTGTTAACAAACACATTTACGTTGTTATTTGCAATTAATGTTATTTTCAATTAATTTTTTACACGATTAAATTCTATGATAGTTTCACTTAAGGATTCACAATTAATTCTTAGGAGTTCGCGGTTCACACTTACTTAAGCCCGACTTTAAAGTAATTTACTCGCTACCCTTAACTTAGCTCCAAGATGATCAATATGCTTGTAGTGCATTTGGGTAAACATATATGTATATATATTTATATGTATACTCAATGTATTATTATATATATATAATTGTATATATGTAATATGTTGATAAGAGAAGCAATGAATGAATAAAAGATACTCAAACTTGAGACATTGAATTGAACAGACGCTTCGAGAGTGGACAAAAATCAAAAAAATTTATGTTTCCGATCATTAAAATTTTGATGTCATTTTAAAGGTCATGGAATATGTATAACAAATTCAAAATATTTTTTACAGCGGTTGTGTTTTGAAGGAGTTAGGACTTGCCAAAGTCGATCAATTTAAGAAGCAAATATTGAAATAAGAAATTGAAATTTTTATGACTCTTACAAAAAAATTGCTTAAAAATCAGGTATCATTGACAGCGCTTTCATTTTTTTTGTATTAAAAGAGAAATAATATTACCTACTTCACAACATAAATTTTTTTTTTTTTAACTGAACCTTTTTTTAGAATTTTTTTTTAAATTAATATTTTTTCAGAAAAAAACTTAAAAACTCGTCAACTTCAGTAAAGAATATAAAGCATTAGGCCGCAAAAGGCTGTGGTCTCGTGCCTTTTTTTTGTTAATAGCTATCCTTACTTTCTTAAATGGTGGAAAAAAATTGGCCAACTTCGTCCAACCTTAGGAAAAAATCAATATTTACTAATACTCTTAAATACAAAAAAAAAAAATTTAAGAAATTTATTAAACTTTTCAAAGAAATTTGTTTGGTACCATAATTTTCATGGCTTGGTCATCAAAACATTCTAAAACATAAATTTTAACCTATTAGTGACAAACCTCAAGTAAATATGTTGACATTGAACATTTTAAGAAGGTGAGTTAGCGTTGTATTTTAAATAGTGTTCTATCCCAAACCGAAAGAAATGATGGAGCATAGGTTCTTAATTGGCAATATTTAAAAAATAGTTGCTGATATTTTAATTTATTTTAATTTTGAAGCTTCTGCAAAAAAAAATTTATCTGAAAACCGAAATCGGTACCAAAAAACCGATTTTAGAATCAGCATACTATAAGCCTTTAGCAAATGGTATTTTTAATTTTTAGTTAGGCGCGTCCAAATTCAAGCAATAATTTATATAGTATCTTAAAAAGTAAAAAAATTGGATAAGAACCGGTTTTATAAAAAAGTGTAACCGGTACCAAAAAACGAAATCATTATGCCATAATCCTTTAGGAAATTAAGTTTCATCAAATTCAAATAACTCCTTTTATTTTTGTCCAACTTTTATATGGGGACGGGGCACTGTGAGACGTGTGGTTCTATTTTAAGAGTTAGAGAAACATTACAATGCTAAGTCGGCGGTTCCCATGCTTGGCAGTCATAATGCTGATGAGGCGAATCCCACGATACGCAAGCTGATACGCTGCATTTGGTTTATGTTGTTAGATAACCTTGAATCACGGCGACATTTACAGACGATACTGCTATCCTGTCGGTTGAAAAAACACAGGCTGAGTCAATCGCAAAATTCCAACATCATCTAAACAACATATTTGAGTGGACATCCACATGGCGCATAAAACTAAATGAAACGAAATCGGTCCATATAGACTTCACATATAACAAAATTTTATATCTCCCGCCATCCATAAATTGTGTGCAAATCCCATACCATAACACCGCTAAGTACTTAGGTATGACCCTGGATTCTAAACTTAGATGGAACGCTCACGTCAAAAAGAAAAAAGAACTAGAAATAAGATTGCGAAATATGTATTGGCTCATGGGTAATCGATCTGCTTTATTAATATTATTATATTATAATACAAAGAGGGGTGTTATTAGGCCATATGCGTTAACGCCATAATGGCTTTATTGCACTTTTGATTGGGAAATAATACCATATTTGCGATGTTGCGTTATTTCCAAATTAAAAGTGCAATAATGCCATAATTTTTAGCAGGCGAAGTGGAAATAACGCCATACAGGTGAAAAATGTTCTTCCTGCTGCAAAAATCCAGAAAAATTGTTAAAAAAAATAAAACAAGAAAATGTTGCGTTTTTCAGGAAGTTCCCGAACATACCACCCACAGCGTTGAGCGTTATGACCGCCCTAGGAATGGCCATTACGCCCAAAATCAATCATTTTGGCGCTATGGCTGCCCCAAAAAAGATCACAACACACAGTGAGCGTTATGGTCGTTTTTGTGATTCTTTCATTAAAATTTCAAAAGTAAACCAAATTTACATGTATAAGGAAATGCAGTTTTATTTCGGGCTTTTTTAAAAATTAGCTTTTTTAAATAAAAAACTCTTCCGTTTAATATGTAAGCGAATGGGTGAACCTATAAAAACAAAAAGGAAAAATATGTTCATATAGTAAATAAGAATGGCATGGAAATAAGCGCCTCAAGTGAAATATTTTTACAAAAATAAAGAAAGATATCGATTCAGTTGAATTTACATGTAACTTTGAAGGAAGCGCCGCAGGCGAAAAATTTGTAGAAAGATAAAATGAAAATATTTAAAAAAAAATCTAGCTATTTTTTTTAAGTAAATAATACCGGAGTGAAGAATAAACACCAATTTGCTTTGTTGAAAAAAATAAGAAAGGAAACTCAAAGCAAAAACTAAAAACTTCCGTTCATTTCGTTTGTTTGCTGTATTTGGAAGTAACGGTGTTTTCTTCTTCAACAACGTAATTTTAAAAACTAGTGAAAAAAAGTCGCCGTAGCCTAATGGTTAGTGTGTTGGACTGCTACGCAGAGGTGTCCGGGTTCATATCGCGGCATGCTCAGAAATCAAAATTTTTCTGTACGGCACCACCTCTTGGATGGAGATGGCAAACATCCAAGAGTAAAAAAATGCCTATGTAAAGCTTTTCACTTCACCGTTCGGATTCGGCAAAAAACTGTAGGTCCCTTCCAATTATCTATAAATATAACTCACACAACATAAATGGATGCAAAAGCTCGGCCTTGGCACTCCAGGGGTGTTGTGCCATAATAGTAATTGTAGAAAAATAAAGACAAATTATGTACGCATCATTTGGCAGTTTTCTTTTAAAATGTATAATAACTAAGATGTACCGTTAATGCGCCTTGGTACGTCCGGAGAAGTGATCTCGAACGCGATCTTGGTTTTGAGTCGGTTGTCGCATTAATACAAAAAAATACCAAATCTCACATGAAAAGACTATCTCACCATGTAAACAGTGAAGCCACAATCCTAGCTGACCCAAGCGAATGGAAAGAAAGACTTAAACGTAAAAAACCTCACTGCATTCATTATACAGAGCATCTTATAGTTTAATTGTGTTATACAAAACAAATTGTTCGTCAGTTTATCAAAAAAAAAGTTAACTAGTTACAATGTGAAATAAAAAAAAGAAAAGATAACCTTGAATTTCCACGATACCCACAGGTAGAAGGGGATATGCAGCGTCTGGCTACATTTGTTGTTGCTGTCGTAGTTATGCAGGCATATACGTGTATGTGTGCATACACTTTAGCAAGTTAGTAGGTATGGACGTGAAAAATTTTTCTCCGAAAATTTTCTTGTGTAAAGTATGCTCAATCCGTTGACACTGCTAAAAAAGTGTGTTTAAGTGCTTGAGAAGGTGTAGTACATCGTTCAACAGTATCGCGATCTCTGCCCCGGATAACAACAGTGTTGAAAAGTGAAAAATATTTTTGTGATCCTACAACAAGAAAAAACAAAAAGAAGAAAAAAAAACTCTTTTCTTTTTTGGTGCGGCAGAAAACAGCTGAGTAGTGCTGTGGACAGATAACAGCTGATAATAGATCGAAAGCTGAAAGCTTTAGTCGAACAAATCTAATACACAAATCAGTTTATTCCACTAAAGCTTTTGAACAATACAGGGGATGGGCCGTATCCCACCTAAAGGGGGAGGTCAACAACTGCAGCAACAACAGCAAGCATGTGCTATCTGCGCAACACCGGCTGCCTGCAGATCAATCACGCCACTAGCGATGACCTTCTCGTGCTCAGCAGCGACACCGGTGCTCCCAGCAGCGGTACCGGCGCCCTCAGTGGCAATTGAAGAAACGTCGATCCGGACTCTAAGAGGGTACCAGGGCACGCAGACAGCCTACGTCAGCCTGCCGTCGGAAGATGCGATAAAAGTTTTCTGAGCGAAGCGGATTCGGGGATATGGGTATCCTGCCGAGTATGCGAGAGCATCTCAACGACACAATGTTTCAAGTGCTGGGGATGCAACCACCTTGCGAAAATTTGCGGAGAGAATGTAGATCGTAGTAAGCTTTGCAGGAACGAAGGTCATTTCGCAGCGCCATGTATTATTATTATATGAAGGAAGGACGACTCGAAAGTCAGGCACTGCGACCTATAAGATCTTTTGTACCAAAGCCCCAAGAAAGAAAGAAAGGAAGGGAGAAAGAAAGATAGATAAGAAACATACCCAAGCCGAGAATCGAACTCGGGTCTCCAGAAACAAGAGTCTGGCACTCTTCCACTAGACCACAGTGGCGATGGTAGGACCTACAGTTTAACGCCGATTCCGAACGGCTATGTGGCAATTTTTTATCAGCTCGGTGGTTTTGCCATTACCAACCAAGGTGTGTACTTGTACACATTCTTATAATTCTCATCCACTTCATATCGATAGTGAATATAAGAAGTTTATGAGAATTAACCACCAGACCAAGACGGGAATCGAACCCGCAACCTTCTGGATGAAAGTCTAGTGCACTATTCACTAGACTATCGAGGTCGTCATGCGCCATGTAACAACAAGCGAAAATGTGAACTTTGCGGAGGCGATCATGCGGCGAACAAGAAAGGTTGGCGATGAAAATCGTCCAACTAAATCACAACTACTGCATTGCGGCACAAGATGTGCTGCAGCAAACAATTTTTGAACAACAGTTCCATCGTTTGCTCCTGTGCCAGCAACATCGCAATAAAGATAGCTGTGAGTGGGCTAGCGACGCACACAATAAAGCTGCAATATGGACACTGATCGATCGCGCGAAATGCCACATGGAGCGTGGGAGAATTTTACACGCATAGCGACCATCGAGCAATTATCATTGAGCTTCGTGAAACCAACCGCCGGCTGAGACGTAAACCAAAGGTTGGAAACAACGGTTATTTGACGCTGAAGTTTTTCTGTAGGCGTGGAAAGAGGCGGCGATACCTAATTATGGAGCAACAAATATGGCGACGAACATTAGACGACAACTGAGCACAGCATGTGACGCAGCAATGCCAAGAAGAACTGGTGAACCAATCAGGAAGCCAGTTTACTGGTGGAATGAGAATATCGCAAGATGTAGAAGTCGCTGCCACCAGACGCAGAAAACGGAAGCAATTCTCTTGAGCTCAAGAAAAATACGCGAAGTTTTCAAATTTAGAGTGGGAGAGCATGAGATAATCTCTCTCATTCTGGCTGATCGACGCCAGAATGACCTTCAAAGATCATTTACTGGCAGTTAGTGAAAAAGATTTAAAGGTCAATGTTGCACTCTCCCGGATTATGTCGAACATTGGAGGGCCACGCTCGAGCAGACGAAAACTTCTGGCTTGAGTCACAAGTTCGATACTGCTGTATGCGGCGCCAGTATGGAGGTAAACTGAGTCATATGTTGCCGACATCCGGCGAGCGCGCTAAGAGTTGCCAGTGGATTTTGCACAGTGTCGGATGAAGCAATCGGTGTTATTGCACCGATAGACATACTGGCGTGTGAATGCCAAAATATTAATTGTGGCAGTCTCAAATGCATCTAAAGTAGAGGAGCGACGCATTAGTATAAAGTGGCAGCGACGTTGGGATAGAGTGAGCAAAAGAAGGTGGACATATGCACTCATCCCAGATATTGAAAGCTAGATAACCCGCCAGCATGGTAAAATTTTTAGGAAACCTTACAATACTTTAACATTTAATATAATAAAAAAATGTTATGATTATTTTATTTGAAAATTAATTTTTTATTCATCATTGCTTTTGGAATTTTCTTCAGAAGAACTTAAATATATCCTTAGCAATTCATTAAGAGGACATTCCAGTTTAAAATTTGAAAAACATCAATTTATATTAGTTTGATTTTTTGGTTCTTTAGTTTCAAGAATACTTTTCTAAAGTAATAGTGAAAAATTCGAAGTAAAACGAATGCTATACATACATATAATTATGCCTCGGTGTACTAAAAATGAGAACAAGTTTTCGATAAAAAGAAAAATTATTTGGCTTCAAAATCGTTACTCAGAGGTTTTCAGGTCCCTGATTACGAATCTGATATACGATTTTTTAAATTCAAAATGGCGGAAGAATTTTAAAAATTAAGAAAAAAGACCTTAAAAAACTTTTTTGTGGTCCCACTTACAGAGAAATGTCTAGCAAACAAAATCTTGGCGGATTCCGAAACGGCCGTCTGATTTGCCCGTCTCTATATATATATATTGTTGTTGTGATGACTACATTTGTTCATTAACCTGTTTATATATAACTTCAAATAACGAAATTGACATGAACTTAAGTCATGACTTTGAAAATTAACCTCTAGATTTAATTTTCATAGTCTCCTAAAAAACTATCATGAAAATCTTGTTTAGTTTATACTTTTTTCATTCGAAAGAACAGAATCCATCCCATCACCAAAAAAAAACACTTTTTTTTTTTGGAGATACCCTCTACCGCCGCCATCTTAGTGGTTAAAAAAATTTTTTTTTTTTTTGATCTCCAATAACATATTTATAACACCTCTAAGCAATTTTGTAATTATATATCATAGTTTCTTAAAAAAAATTCTCCAAAAGTCGACGACGACAAAGGTAGATGCCGCATAAGGAGAGAATAATTCTTTGCATAAGTGCTCGTGATTTTTTTTTATAACTCTTATTTATATTTGTGCTAAAAATTGTTTAAATCAATTTGAATGGATTTTGTTGTGTCGTGTCTCACTACCATCATC
The DNA here is from genome assembly GCA_963691655.1 of Toxonevra muliebris. Lineage (NCBI taxonomy): Eukaryota > Metazoa > Arthropoda > Insecta > Diptera > Pallopteridae > Toxonevra > Toxonevra muliebris. The sequence goes on along the minus strand of CAVNUY010000006.1, from coordinate 192,831 downwards.
ATTTAACAAAAGATAAGTTTTATTTTAAAACAGCGTTTTCATTTTTTGTGCATTAATTTTTTCTTTTGCTATATATATATATAAGTAATCACTGTTGTGTGAAAACAATCGATCTGTTTTGATCTCATTGTTAATAATTCTCTCTCTCATAAATTTCCGTTAACTTTTTTCTTTATACATAATTTGGTCTTCTTTACAGTGGTTGTTTAATTCACAGTGCTTTTTATAATTATAGTACCACTTTACCGTGCTTTTTACAATTATAGTACCATTTTTTTTTAACATTTTACGTAAACTTAAATTTCTGATTTTTTAAAATTAATTATGACGTGTGTTTATCCAAATTGTGTTTTAAAGTCTGAATCTGAGCGTTTCGTCTCGTGTTGGCTATGTGACTATCTTGCCCATATAAAGTGCGCTGGTTTGTCTGGTAGGATACTTGACAACATAATTGAGGGAAAAAGGCTGCGTTGGTCTTGTTTGAAATGTAGATCAACGGAAGTTAATCTTTTCAAGTTTTTTAAAGCTACTAGGGACGGTTTTAATGACATTGGTAAAGATCTGTCTGTATTGGTTGATAAATTCAAGCATTATGAAACCCTTTTCAACAGCTTTGCTGCTCTTCAGGGTCCTGCATCACCAAAGAAAAAGAGTTTAAAGATGGTTTTGCGTGGCAACAAAAAAGTTGGAGATAAACCATCTACCCCAACTGTTTTGATAGAGGACAACCCTATGTCTCCTGCAACCTGGGCAACTCCTGAGCCTTTGGAGGTTGAGATAATCCCTGTGGCTAGAGACATTGAGTTGTTGTCAAACACGCCTTTGGTAGTTCCTGACGTTACACCAGTGGCCGGCTTGTTGAATAAGACCCAGCTTAAAACTGTTCCTAGGAAACTTGTGGTGATTCCTCCTAAGAAATCCGTATTTGTTTCCAGATTTGCGAATGATACTACTGTGGAGGACATTAAATATTATATAGATTCGAAAATTGAATATTTCCTCGTTTAAAATTAATGTGCCGGATAGATATTTTGAACAAATTGTCAAAGGGGATTTTTGGCCGGAAGGAGTGATTGTTCGGGAGTTTATACAAAAACCGAAACCTGTTTCTGAAAATGTGGTACGGATTACTCGCCCTTCTGCTTCAAAAAACTGACAGAAGAACTAGCGATTCTTTACCAAAATGTTCGTGGTTTAAATTCGAAGCTTAACGTTATTTATTTAAAAAGTTTTGGGTGTACGCACCAAATTTTAGTGTTCACAGAAACTTGGCTTAAACCAAGCGTTTTTAACACCGAAATACTCTGTGACACCTTCCAAATTTATAGGAAAGATCGTCTTTCTAAAATTGGTGGAGGGGTCTTAATTGCTGTGAATACTCTATATTCATCTGAACAAATTATCTTATCAGACGTTAACCACTTCGAATTTATCTGTGTTCGCATTCAGCTCGGAAATCGTTATCTTTTTATCACCTGCTCTTACATACCACCAAACTCTGACCTATATATTTACTTATGCCACGTTGCATTTATAAAATCCATTTATTCGAAAGTTCGTGAAAATGATACTATTTTAATCTGTGGTGACTTTAACCTACCACACGTTCATTGGAATTTATGTAACGATACACAAAATCTAATTCCATGTTCTAACCGCGAATACTTTGATGAATTTTTGGACTCTTTTTCAGAGTTATGTTTGTTTCAATTAAATAATTTGGTAAATAAAAATGGCAAAATCTTGGATTTGATTTATGTTAATGATACTTCTAAGTTTACACTGTCGATTACTGAACCGTTTGCAAAACCTGAAGACCCTTACCACCCTACACTTATTTTACTTTATGAATTAAATAGTGTCAATAACAACAATAGATGCTCTTATAATCCACCCTTCCGGGAAAAGTTTAACTTTAAAAAAGCAAATTATTCAAAATTGTTTAAATTATTGTCGGACGCGAAATGGCCTTCTACTTTTGATGACATTGACAATAGTGTCTTGACTTTTAATAATATTTTATACGACAGTTTTAATTTATGCGTTCCTAAACTAAAATCAACTCCTGTTAATGAAAACCATCCGGTGTGGTTTAACAAAGAATTAAAAAAACTTAAAAATAAAAAGTCCCTCAGTTTTAAATTGTTTAAAAGATCTGGAAATCAAATTGATTATTATCACTATTCCTTATTACGACACAAATATCAGGTACTTTCTAAAAAATGTTACCGAGATTATATTGAAAAAGTCAAGTCGAATATTCATGTCGATGCTAAAGCTTTTTATGACTTTGTCAACACTAAACGTAAAAATGTTGGTTTCCCGTCCGCAATGAAAATAAGGACCAAGTATCTGATGATGAAACTCTTATGGCAAATATGTTTGCAAACTTTTTTAAATCAACTTATTCATCTGAAACTTTAAATAATAATAACATATATAATTTTGATTCTGTCACGTATAACAATATTATGAATCCGGTTATTCACCCTGAAGATGTTTTAGAACATTTAAAGACTTTAAAAATCTCTTTTACTTACGGTCCAGATGAAATTCCGAATAGTATCCTAAAAACTTGTGCTGATTTTCTGTATTTGCCTCTGTTTAAAATTTTTGATTCTTCATTACGTAAGGGATATTTTCCCAAAAGTTGGAAGCGTTCATTTATAATTCCCTTACATAAAAATGGTACGAAATCTAACGTTGAAACGAAATCAAAACTGTTCGAAGCAATTATAACATCGCAAGTAACCCATTCAGTAAAATCGTTAATTTCTTCATCTCAGCATGGGTTTGTAAAGGGGAGATCAACCGTTACTAATCTTCTTGAGTTATCGACCAATGTCATAAGTGGATTTTCTAATTGCCAACAGACTGACGCAATTTATACGGACTTTAGTAAAGCTTTTGACAAAGTGAACCACGATTTACTAATTAAAAAACTTGACTTTTATGGCTTTTCTCTTTTATTATTACAATGGATAGACTCGTACTTGAGAGATAGGGAGCAAATAGTAATTTTTAAAAATGCCGTATCTAAAAGTATCAAAATACCATCTGGTGTTCCACAAGGAAGCCATCTGGGTCCTATTTTGTTTTTGTTGTTTATTAACGATCTTCCATCTGTTATCAAGCACTCTAAAATATTAATGTTCGCTGATGATGTGAAATTGTTTAAGTCTTACAACGAAATAGAAGGTCAAAATTTACTGCGATCTGATCTTTTGGCACAGTAATTAAATGTCTTTAAACCTAAAAAAATGTAAGTTCATGGTTTTTTCTAGAAGGCAACCTATTTTTTCTAGGTATGGATTAGATGATCACGAGTTGGAAGAGGTTTTTTCGTTCGTTGACCTAGGTGTCACAATGGACACCAAATTAACTTTTAATTTACATATCAACTCAACTATTAATAAGGTTAAGGGCATCCTTGGTTTTGTTAAAAGATGGTCTAAAGAATTTAACGATCCATATGCCACGAAATCACTTTACACTGCACTTGTAAGACCAGTTCTGGAGTATGGTTCTGCTGTGTGGAGCCCTCAGTACAACTGTTATACTGATAAGTTGGAATCTGTGCAAAAACAGTTCCTCTTGTTTGCTCTACGTTCGTTACACTGGAGTCCATCACAGCACCTCCCGCCTTATGAACAACGGTTAAAACTTATAAGCTTGCCAACTCTTCGGAGCAGAAGAGTTATGCTAAATGTGATGTTTGTGACTAAATTATTAAATGGTTATATTGATTCTCAATTTTTACTCAATGAAATCAAAATTAATGTTCCAAATCGCTGTTCTAGATATCCAATTCCTATTAAACTTGATGCTTGTAGAACAAACTATGCCCAAAATAACCCTTTTCGTTGTATGTGTAATAATTTCAATTCTCTGCACGACATTTTTGACATTTCCGACTCTCTCCAGTATATAAATTTAAATGTATTAAATTTTCTTAATCGTTAAACAGCTGATGATTACTAATAATCTGTAGCTGTAAAGAAGACCAAATAGAGATTTATTCTCCCCAATCAGCGCTTTATTAGGGCATTCCGGAATGCATCTGAATCGGTCACCAAATCCGTACATCATGCGGATATGCCCCTCGTGCGGATGGGCGGGTAAGTGGGTCCGTTGGGATTCGTTCGAAAAAAAAAGATCTAAAATAGTATCTTCTCGTCCAATTTTTCTAGTATGTGCCAATCGATTTTAATCGAACAAAATAGCAATAATTACATGAATACTTAGTACCACTTAACCGTTCTCTGGATGACGAGGTATCCGGGTACATTTTTCGTTTTTAAACCAAATTTTTTATTGTTTATAAGCATGCTAGAAAACTGTAACTTTATGAGAACTCATAACTTTTTATTAACTTCATTTTGTTAAATTTGTATTTCATTTGATTTCCTACAGTGGATGTGGGAGAGAACAGAGAACGGTCAAATAAATTACAAATTTTGCAAAAGAAAGAAACGAAATGTTAACCGACGTGTGTTAGTACTAAAACATGAAAAATTACGTTTAAGACGATTTTTTAAAATGCATTTTTTCCAAGAATCGGAAAAATTATTATTTCCAAATAATATAAGATTCATTTCAACAAATTTAAGAATTTTTTGATTTAAAAATATTTTAACTTTGTCTACTCCCAAAATGTTATGTTCTAAAATTTAGAGAAAATTACAAATACAACTATATACCATTTAAAACGAAAATAAATTTACCTTACTTATTTTTAGTCCAAAATGTATTTTTGACAAATTTCCTTTTGAAGCACTTAAAAAAAATTAATACCAGATTTGAATATTGCAGTATAAAAACCAGCCACTTTGAGATGATACGTCGAGAGAAAACACTACTTTTGAGCTACAATTGTTATGGTTTCTTCTTAGTTGGACTTTTAACTTTAACACGGTATCAATATTGCTAACTTTGGCGATGCTTATTTTTTTATTTTTGTTAACCGACGGAGCACTGTGCAACGTTCAGTTTCGGTATAAAACTGTAGCTCCCTTCATTCGTGTACAAATATAACTATAACAACATGAATGGATGCGAAAAGTTCAGCCCTCTGTGGGATGTTGTGCCGACATATTAGTAGTAGCAAATAGTGTAGGAACGTCGTTATCACGCTAAAAATAAGATTTGTCCTTCTAATGCTAAATATTTGAATTGCGATAGGGATGTGCAATTGGAATGAAATTGATTTTCAAATTTTGAATTGATCATAATTTAAAACCCGATTAATCTATGTTTTAAAGTCGATTAATCGACTCTTTTCGATATTGTTTTACATGGAATAAAAAAAGAAATTAAAAGAAAATGAAGAACTTTGATTTGTATATTCTTTAAATGTAATAAAAACGAATATTCAAAAATATACATAGACAGCTCAGGGCCAATATTTTGTTTCCATCCTGAAATTAGGAAGCTGGGCGCAAAACTAATATTTCACTATCGGTCAATGGCATTGAATGTGTTTCTTTAAGTTGTTTTTCTTATTTTTAAATCAAAATGTCAAACTTAATGACACCACCGAATTACAAAAAAAAATAGTATTTATTGAATGTTATAAAAGTTGTAACGTAAATGAGGGTAATTCGGATCGATTTTCGCAAGAGAAACTTTGAGCGGTAAAAATAAGCATTACAGATTTATGAAAAAAATCTGGGCGATAGATCCGAATATATTAAAAACAAAAGTATGAGACTGTGCAATCAAAGAATATATAATACATAGAAGGCGCATCACGAACAAATTTATTTGCACAAAAATTTTGTTCTATGGAGCCATAACTGCCTCCAGTTTACACGAGTTAAGAGAATGAGTAGTTGAAATTATTGGTTTCTCTTTGTTACTTTGTTTTAATGTGAGAGAGAAGTTTTGTGTTTGCTTTTTTTTTCATTCGTTTTTTTTTTTCTTTGTTTTCTTGCTTGTAATATGATTTGGCATTTTCATTATTTCGGTGAATGCTAAGGCGATCAGTTCAATATGAATGTGAATGTAAATAAAATTAAAGCGGGTAATAAATGCTATATTTGCAAGATATCTCAAAGGCAGGATGAGAATTTAAGATTATTTAAATTTCCGTCAGCCGATTTGGTAATGGGCCAAATTTGGCGTGAGAAATGTAGTGTTTCAGAAGTTGATTTCAACAAAAATTTGCGTATTTGCCATCGCCACTTTCACGAAAGTGATGTTTTAAAAAAAAACTTGAAGCGCAGCGCTATCCCTATTTATTTTCTTGACAGTACTTTAACTGATGACGAATACTCTTTTGAAAAGTCTTCCCACCCACAACGACCATTAGAAAATCCTGTTGAGGTATGTTGTTTAAACTGTGCGAAACATGTTAAGTTAACAGACTTCTACAGGAAAAAATATAACGCTGTTTTAAAAAAATTCCAGAATTTCCGCAGAAGTACTGTTTTCAAAAAAACAAAAACACTACATACAAAAAAAAAATCAAAGCAAGTCAATTCAAAATTCTAATGACATAATGGTAGCAATTGAAGCCCAAAAAAATGTTTCGGAATCAACAAAAACATTTTGTAAACTATTGCTATGCACACGTCCAAAGGAATATTCGGATGACGTTAAAACTTTGGCACAAAACATTTTCTATGTTTCTCGATCCTCGTATTTGTTCTTAAGAGATAAAGTAAATCTCAACTTGCCGCACATTTCAACCATCAACCGTTGGGCTCCAATAAAATTGCTTCAACCAGGGTTTGCAAATACTGCGTTTGAGTTTATAAAGCAAAAATGCACGAACTTAAAGGAGTTAGATAAACAACATGCAATTTTGATAATGGATGAAATGGCAATCAGATCAGAACTCAGATACAACCAAAAATTAGATCTTATTGATGGATTTGAATATAATGGATTTTTTAGAACCTCAAATATTGCAAAACAAGTGTGTGTATTCATGGTAAAGGGTCTTATTTCGAATTGGTCGATTATTTTAAATTATTTCGTATCGAAAAATGGACTTTCTGGTGAGTGCCTATCAAAGATTATAATTGAAAATCTAAGCATTTTAAGTAAAATTGGTATTCAAGTAAGAGCAATTACTTGTGATCAGGGACCTTCGAACAGGAAATGTTTTACTCTACTTGGAGCCTCTCTACAAACCCCATATTTTGAATTTAATAACAACAAGATTTATTGTATGTACGATTTTCCACATTTGATCAAATCATTGAGGAATGGTTTGCTTAAATGTGATTTAAAAACACCTGACGGAGTAGTTAGTTTTGAAATAGTTAGAGAATTATGGGAGCTTGAACACAATGCGAATACAAAATTGTGCCCTAAGCTAACTAGGCAACATGTTCTTCCAAATTCTTTTGAGAAAATGAGGGTAAAATTTGCTACCCAGATGTTCAGTAGAACGGTTCAAGCTGCAATTAGGAGTGTAAATGATACCATTGGATTTAAAAAAAACAGTAAGGGGGTTGCTTTATCAACTGCCAATTTCATTGAAAAAGTCGATAAAATTTTTGATTGCATGAACAGTGACTCTCTCTATTCAGATAATTGTTATAGATCCGCAATCCAACTTGATAATGAAGCGCACAAATTCATTGAGTTCTTTTTAAATTACCTGAACGAAGTTGCTTTTGTTGATAAAGCAAAGCGTGTCTATTTTTTAGAAGGTATGAAAATTACTTTAAGGGCTTTGCTGCTATTGGGGGGGGGGCTATTTTAACAACAAATTCAGGCGTGTTTTTTCTAAGGACAAAGCTTTTAAATCAGGACCGCTTGGAGAACACTTTTGCAATACTTAGACAAAAAGGAGGAAACAACAAAAACCCCACAGTTGCTGAACTAAATAATATTTTGGCAAAAATGATGAGTATGAAAATTGTGCAATTAAGCTCATCAAGCAACTGTCAGATAGATAGTGATGACAATTTGGAAATTTTAACCACTACTCTAGACGACAGTTGTATATTAAATGCTAATGAGAATTCTTCCTTAGCAGTTGACGAACATTTGACGGTGCAGGACGATAATTGTGATAATAGCGAATCAACAGAATTCGCACAATTAATTTTCAATGATTGTTTTGAACAAAGTGGCACCATAAGTACTGAATTACTATCCTTAAGGTATTTCATAGGATATATTGCTTTCAAGGTACTTCAAAAACTGGACTGCGAAGATTGTAACTTAACTATTAGAAAGGAAGATGAAGTATTAACGGCTCCCAGTGAGCTATTTATTCATCATAAGAATTACAGCTCTTTTTCCAATTTTGGTAATTTGGTTGCACCTTCACAAATATTTTTGGATGCTAGCCAGGTACATGTAAAAGTTTTTGAAGAAGTATTTAAATCGCAGCCTGAAGTGTTAGGCATTAAAAATCTTATAATTGAAAACTGTAAAAAAAAGACTGCCAAATGGCTGAGTGGCCCATGTGTTGAACATAGACTAAAGCTCCTAAATTTTTTAATTCTAGTTCTTTTGAGAAAGCATTGTTTGTGGGCTGTGGAGAAAATAAAACACACACAACATTAACTTTCCAATTTCAATATTTTTTTATACATGTTATAATATTTACTAAAATCTGAATTGCTTCTTTATTTTTAGTTTTTCAATTTTGTTTAATAAAAATATTTTGTGAATATAAAATTGATTATAATTTTTTTTTTCAGCTCACATATCAGAAGTTTGTTGATTTAAATACAGCAAAAACATTTTTTTTGTTAAGAACTAACCCGGCATCAATGAACATGGGTGTGTTAAACCCGAGCTGTTCAGTGAATTGCATGTTAATTTTGTTGATCTTATTTTTTTTTTTTTTTTTCAAAAATATATTTTTAAGAAGAGAGTATTTTTATTTTATTTTACTTATTTTTGCACTTTAAATGCTTTATAAAGTAAGAAAAAACCTTGAAAGAATTTAGTTTTATTTTTTGAATTTATTGTTAATTAGGTGTCACATACCCAGTTCATTGAAGATGTAACAAAAAGTATGTTCATTGATACGGGTTAATTAGAGTGAAAATTCTTTAAAGCAGATATTTACATAATAATTCTGAAATAAATGTTATTTTATTTAACTTTTGATTTTTTATTCAATTTTGGTTTACAAATTGAAAAAAAATTTAATGTCATCCAAATTCAAATTTAATTTTGTTTTAGGTAGAAAAACAATATTGATACTCGGCAACATTGCAAAAAAGCAAGCACATACGTATGTACATATGTATTGTTCCCAAAAAAAAAAAACCCTTCACATGAAACTATCCACTATACTTTGATACACTCTGTAACGATGCGCAAAGCCTAAGAAAAAAATCACAATGAGAGTGCATAAGAGAAAGTAAAAGCAAAATAAATAAGTGGTTTTGCTCTTCCTCTTTTACTGCGACCGCCCGCACCATAAACGAAAGCAAAACATTTTTGAAAAATTTTGAGAGATGCGCCTTCTATGTATTGTATATTCTTTGGTGCAATCTTACGTAGGGGCAATAGCAAATCTAAGGGGCGTAGGAAGTAGAGAGGATTTGGGATTAAACACCCCGGACCTTCCCCCCCCCCCTAACCTCCCCCTCAACTCCACCCTCCCCAACTCAGTCCCCAACGCCTAACTAACTCCCCCCTTCCTTATTGATAGGAATTTCATATATTTGGTCGTTAGCCACAAATAAAAAAAAGGGATGAACAAATGTTAACCCCCTTAAGGTAAATCTCTGGATCCGCTAGTCCGTGGCCATGCCCGTGAGCTGATGAATCATTCTAAGCGATTTTTGAAATAAAATTCTGTATGTATAATCAAAAATTAAAATATGGTCTGGAATAAAAAAAAATAATAATCATTTAACACAAACTAGTTTTTAAAAATATATTTCATATTGAATTTGACTAAAAATTACTGTTTAGTTTCAAAATTGGTATAACTCTAAGAAACGCTATTAATTTCAATTAATATTTCAATAACAAAAAAAAAATTTTTTGATTTTAAAATGTAAAATTTTTTACTAAAATTTAAAATATTTTTCAAGTTTATCTAAACTTTGAACTCAAATTCCACAAAAACTCTCTAAACAAAGGGTCGATCCAAATTACCTCCAAACATCACCTATTATATCTAAATCACAACTAAAAGTCAATTTTTTTCTTAGTATGCTTTCTAAAATGGTGCTTATTTCTACCAATCTATAGCAGAATATTTAGTGAACAAAGCCCTATATAAATTATATAAATACTAGTCGGTAAGGGCCCAGTAACTGTGGCTATTTTTTTTTGTAGAAGAAATCTCTTTATGGGAAACAAATATCAAAAGAGAACCAAACTAGTCGTTGGTTTAAGTGTGCAGATAATTCTGAGAGATGCCGTTACTCATGTCTTCTCTCTCTCTCTCTCTTATTTATTATTTACTCCAGCTTAAGCAATGATTTTTACAACGATGAATACAATGCTTTGTTCAATGAGTGAATTTTAAAGAACTTCCGACGCTAATATTTTGGAATTGGCTTGACCGATTTTAAATTTTTTTGGCTAACGTACTCATCAAGCTCTTCATTCATTCAATTGATATATAATATGATAGTGTAGCACTTCTGGACCTTCTGGAATAAAATTGTAGTTACACTAATAAATGTATAGATACTTACCAGCACAAAAGTTATAATTGTTATAAAATTTGTGGGTTTCTTATTTTATTTGCTAAGGCTTTGTATGAAAATACGCTCACTCTTTGTTTTTTCGCCCACAACTGATTAATTTGAAATCATTGAAATAAGTGTTTAATACCATTAGAAAGGGAAAATAATTCTCGTTAGTTTCAAAAGGAAGTAATTTTTAAAAATACCAAAGAAAAGTTATTAGCAAAACAAAATCGATCCGACTTATATACATCGATCCGAATTACCCACATTTACGTTATGTTCCTTCCATATACATACTGCATTTCTATTCTCTTTATTTAAAACTGGTTGTTAGTGAGTACTAAAAAAATACACAGAACACGATTGAAAAACATTATCTGTACCTTACGAACATTAAAAACATTCGGTTATTTAATTTACTTAAAAATACATGAATTCTTCATATCCATAGTTCTTCAAAACCAATAATTTAAATAAATAAGCAGCATATTACATACATCACATTTTTTGAAGCCGAGGAGGCACTTTTAAATATAAATATTTTTGCCTGAAACTTTTACAACTTACTTTATTAACATAAAGGAACAAAATTAGTGGACGTATAAAAAAATATTCCAAACTTAAAAATGAAGGACCACTCTAATACTCGTATGTATATATGAGTCAGAGTGTGACAAACACACAAACTTATAAGTGCATAGACTACTGAGTGAGAGCAAGAATGTTATATAAACATGGTGTTAGGGTTTTATTTACTTTTTCTGAAATGTTTGCATGATGATAAGGCATTTACAAAATCGTTAATAAAATCGTAAGTTTTCGGTGTATGGCCCCAAAAAAATTTGTAAAAAAACTCCAAATTTCTTTATAATTTACTTGAATGTGCCAAAACTGTTTATCCAATCGAATCAAAATGTATAAATGAGAAATTGTAATATCTTTAATTTTGTATACTGTTTGTTCAAATCGAGTTCCTAGTTTCCAAGGTTTTTGTAATTGTGTGGACAAACCTTTTTTGCTCCGATAAAAAAAAAATTCAATTGGGGATATCTCCAAAACCCCACCACAGAATTAAAAATGGAGTTGATTTTCGCGCTCAGCGACCAAATTTGGATAATGGTGTTCATTGCCAGAAAAAAAAAATTATTTGTAAAATTATGTAATCCACAATCTGCCTAAGGTCATACCGAATAGTTCTGCACTTCTTCTAGTTGACACTGCAAAAAACTTAGGTGTTATCTTTGATTGAACGCAGACGCGGAACGATCATATTTACGCAACGATCAGTAAAGTATGTGGCATGTTACGCACCTTATGGGTAGGTAGAGTGGGTACTCCCTCTAACAGAGAGAGCACAATTACCGCTAGAGCGCCGTTTTGATACCACAACCTTATTTGTGAATAGGTGATTGCACTTTGCTGTCTAGAGCCAGTTCGTGAGATTGAGCAATTGGAGGAGTTTTCCAATTTCAAGTTTGCAGGTCTTGGTTGTCGTCTAAAAAAGGTTCGTGGAATAGTTTTAGTCTGGTTCTAGCAAGAGCCGGGCAATGACAGAGAAAGTGGGTTAGAGTCTCTTTCTTCAAGGTTGTTGCAGATTAGAGATTAGAGTTGTGGGTGGGCTGGATTTAACCAAAGCACTCAGTCAACGAGGACCATTGTGCTATACCCAAGGATAGAGCCAGTAGAGAGATAGGAAAGTTATGTGGTGATAAATTGGAAGAAGAAAGGTCTAGGGTCTCTCAACCTCGAACTTCTTTGTTTCACTGATGAACCTTAGAAGCTCAGGAAGAGGAATAGTATGGACATTATTCATACTCAAGACATCACTACCCAACCGCCTTAATCTGATTCTCGCGAATGCTGGGCAGCTACAAGGATAATGCTCCGTAGCATCGTCGTCCTCAAGACACGATTGGCAAATTGGATCGGGGATGACGTCCCTGTGAAGACACTCACCAGTAATTTCAGGTCGTTTCTTCTCAGTTTGAGAAGAAATTTCGCTGATTTCCTGTTAGATTGTCTCACGAAGCACTTTGCGGTTCTGCAGGAGTCAAGTTTGGACCTTCTTTCTCTATGGATAGAACCCACAAAATCGTTGATCCACCGCATGATTTCCCCAGAACTTACGCCAAGAAAAGGTTCCGGACCCCATGATGTAATTGCAGAGCCTTCATTAGCTAGTTTATCAGCTAGTTCATTCCCTGCAATAACACAGTGTCCTGGAACCCATATAAGGCATAACTTGTTGTGTTTTGCAACACTATTTAGATTTGTCTTACACTCGCTCACAGGGTTAGAAAGGGCCTTCAGTGCAGCTTGGCTATCACTGCAGATACCTATGCACTTTCCATGCCATCCTTTTTTTTTTGGAACAAACAAAAGAAGTATTCAAGAATACAGCACTTAGACAAGTTTTACGTCTATTGTACTATATCCTGTGTTCCCTTTTGCTATTCTTTAAATCTACCAGATTTATTTATAAATCTCAGCAGATCCTGCGGTGTTAGAGAGCTCAGGTGTTCGTCTCCCAACACTACACTACCAAACATGCTTACTGATCTGATCTTGCAGAAAACGGGGTAGACACTAAGAAAGTGGTCCGCCGTCTCTTCACATTCTTCCTCCAAACCACAGGAAGCACAGAAGCCACTAGCTCCCAGGCCAATCATATGCAAATGTTTGGCCCAAAAGAAATGACCTGTATATAATCCCACCAGTTGCCTACAGCTCTTTCTGTTAAGTGATAACAGAAAGTCTGTTAGACGCTCCGAGATAACAGGTAACATGGTCTTTGTCTGTCTAAAGCCTCTCAAGACCTCCCATTTATGATTGTGGGTCAAGTCAACCTACTCATTAATGGTGGTCTTGATGGCTGTAGACGACAAAGAGAGTACAGGTTCTGGGCCCAGGAAACCGGTTTCCGAACCCTTTATGGCCAGAAGGTCAGCAGATTCATTTCCTGAAATTCCTGAGTATCCAGGAACCCATATCACTAGCAAATTACTGAGTTTTCCAACACAATCAAGCCTGGATTTACAATGCATAACCAGTTTAGATGTGGTTAGAGGATTAAGCAAGGATTTAAGCGCAGCCTGACTGTCACCAAATACACATATACTCATACATACAAACACCAAATACACAGATACACTCCATCATTTTCAATGAAGACCCCAGAGCCCGAACTGAATTCTGTTCTGGAGCCGTCAGTGAAAATACGCTTACAATCAACTCCCGGCCCAGGTCCCGGCGAAAACCAAGTTTGGGCCTCTGGAATTTGTATTGTATAGCGCTGTTATAACTGGAATTGTTGGCATTGTATCGGATGGCATTGATGGAACTCTTAGGTCCATATCAGTACCTTCAACAACGTCACCAATATCCCAGCAAGTGTCATACCAATACCTATTGCGTTTAAGCCTACAGATGGCTTTGACAGTCTCTCCTTTAGCAAAAATATCAAGGGGTGGTAAGTTGAGCAATGCATCCAGGGATGGACCAGGTGTTGTAGGAAAAGCTCCCGGATATGATGGGTCTGATCATAGCCTTATAAAGCCATAAGACTTTATAAGGTGATAAGCCCCATGTTTTGCCAAAAATAGCCCTTCATTGACAAAAAGCTGCCTATGCTTTGGATACCTTTAGCTCAACATGAGAACGCCAAAGAAGTTTGGTATCTAGAATAACTCCTAGATATTTCACTTCTTGGGATAGCTGGATAGTAGTTCCTCTGAGTACTGAGTACTTAATCAGGCAACGTCATCGGCATAGGCCTGTGTGTAGATACCCGACTCATTTAGGGAAACAATCAGAGAGTCAACTAGCAGACACCACAGCAGTGGAGAGAGTACGCGCCCTTTGGGACATCCTCTATTCACGCCGAAATTCACAGATTGACCACAATCAGCTTGAACCATCATAAGTCTATGTGACAGCATTGAGCGAATCCAGTTTACAAGAACCGGATCCACTCCACATGCCGTCAAAAGTCGCGTTGTCAAATGCTCCTTCAATATCAACAAAAATACCAATATTGTATTCTTTCCTGTTAAGAGCTGGCTTATTAATCCTAAAGAAGGCCACAGTTACGCGGAAGTTCTGAGAAACCTCCGCAACAATGTAAAACCAGACGATGAAGAGATAAATGTACGAGCGATTCGGAAAACTAAAGCCGGTGCTCTCTTACTCGAACTAGGCAAAGGAACGAAGTTTAAACCAAGCATCTGCGAAATTCTGAAGAGTACCTTGCCAGCATCAGCAGTTGTAACTGACCTGAAACCAAAGGCCACGGTTGAAATACGCGACCTGGATTCTTTCACAACAAAAGAGGAGGTTTTAGAAGCCGTGAAAGGTGTACTTCCCGATCCCGCAGAAAAAATAAGCATCGATATCTCTGCACCGAACCATTGGGAACAAGTGCGGGCATGTGTCACCCTATCAGCTGAGAGTGCCAACACTTTGCTAAAAGCTGATCGCATCAAAATTGGTTGGATCAGATGTAGAATGAGGCTCCGGTTAAGTTCTAAACGATGTTACCGGTGTTTCGGTAATGGACATCTACAATGGGACTGCAAAGGACCTGACAGGAAAGAGCAAGGTCCATGCATCCGGTGTGGCGAAGCAGGCTAAAACCCCCAAGTGTTGTATATGCGCTGACGCCAAATACAGCTCGGTGGACCATGTCCCGGGCTCAGGTAAGTCGCAGCTCATATTAGAACGTGAAACCGATGCCGTAGTTATCAGCGAGCAGTACGGTAAAAAAAGCAGCGGAATCTGGATCGAAGACGTGAATAGGACGGCGGCTATATGGGTGCCGGGAGGTAGCAAGTTTGTATCTGCAGGAAGCGGTGTTGGAACTAGTTTTGTCTGGGTTCATAGCCACCATTTCACTCTCATGAGCTGCTACTTGACACCGAGTGACAATATAGAAGAGTTCCAGACTAAACTTAACTGTATCGAAGACAAGGTATTGGAGATTGGAGGATCTTTCATCATCGCGGGCGATTTTAACTCGAAGGCCGTTGAATGGGACATGCCGTTAACAAACTCCAGAGGAAGACGGGTGGTGGACATGGCCGCTAGACTGGGTCTTATTGTTGCAAACACGGGGACCACTACCACCTTCAGAAGACCAGGTCGTGAAGGCACCATACCAGACATCACGGTGATATCCGAAGGGATAGCTCATATAATGAAGAAGTGGAAAGTACTGGAGGATTACTCTGGTAGTGACCACCAATATATATCGTACCATGTGGAATCGACAAGCAGCACCAACCGATGCGACATTAGGAAAAGCACCCGTAAGTGGAACGTGCTAAAACTAAACCCCGAAGTGATACTCGCTGAAATAGACAAAAACTCTCTACACAGAGAAGCGCAAAAAAGCTGCATACTGGTGGACTGACAAAATATCGCAACTCAGACGTAATTGCCTACGCAGCCGAAGAAGACATACCAGGGCTAGGCGCATACGCACCGCCGTAGCCGAAACTGAAGAATACAAGGCGGCAAAAATGTCACTTAAAATAGCAATACGTGTCAGCAAGAAACGAGGAACTCCGAAGCGACATAAACAATGACCCTTGGGGGCTCGGATACAATACCGTGATGCGGAAGTTCGGAGTTAAGCCGAGAATGCCCGAACTAGAACCGGACAAAATGGACAGCATTGTGAATGACCTCTTCCCAACACACGACATACGCACAGGTAATATGGAGATGACAGCCGACGATACCCCACCACTATTTAGTGAAGACGAACTAAAGGTAGCCGCAAGCACTCTGAAGAACAACAAAGCGCCAGGCCCAGATAGAGTTCCAGCAGAAGTCCTAAAGATAACCGCAAACGCGCGGCCTCAGGTACTACTTGACATGTACAATGCTTGCTTGACAGAAGGAATTATCCCAGAGGTGTGGAAGAGACAACGACTAGTGCTCATCAGCAAGGGGAAAGGCAATCCAGAGTCCCCGTCAGCGTACCGACCGCTATGCATGCTGGACACCGCAGGAAACTATTGGAGAGATTGATAAAGCTTCGTCTAGAGACAGCAATCAACCGCACCGGAGGGCTATCCAAAAGACAACACGGTTTCAGACCCGGAAGATGTACGATTGGAGCCATAGAAGAAGTTGTGACAAGTGTAGAAGCAGCGCAGCGTGGAAACCACCATTCCAGACGAGTGGTACTACTGGCAACTATTGACGTCAGGAACGCTCTCAATAGCGCCAGATGGACGGATATGATCGATGCTCTGGAAAATCGATTTCGAGTGTCTGCATACTTAAAAAGAATCATGCGGAGCTATCTGAGCGATCGCGAACTCATCTATCACACCGCAGAAGGAACCCGAGTGAAACAAATCACGTCGGGCGCAGCACAGGGGTCTATCCTTGGCCCTGACCTTTGGAACGCCGGTTACAATGAGATACTACGCATAGAGATACCGGACGACACATATCTGGTGGGATATGCAGACGATATCGCGGCTGTAATCACTGCACGCAACACTGTGGAAGCTCAACCAGGTCATGCTGAGAACACAAGCATGGCTTGACTTACATGGACTAAAGTTAGCCACCGAAAAATCGGAGCTGCTCCTCCTTACGGAGAAGCACATTCCACTGGAAGTTGAGATGCGAATATGCCACGATACTATAAGTACGCCGAAGGTGGTAAAATATTTGGGATTAAGACTTGACAACAAACTGTCGTATTGGGCGCAGATAAATCACGCGGTGACCAAGGCGGCCCAGGCGACAGCTTGGCTCAGCAGATTAATGGCCAACGTCGGAGGCCCGGCGCATGGGAAAATGAAGTTGCTGATGTCGACAACACAATTAGTTTTACTGTATGGATGTGAGATATGGACTGACGTGTTAAACGTGAAATATAAAAGGAGGGTCTTATCGTCAGTACAGCGGACTGCAGCACTACGGGTAGCCTCAACATACCGCACAGTGTCGGAGGTCGCAGTACTGGTGATCAGCGAAATGACACCCATTGACCTACTGGCTCACGAGCTAAAGAAATATGGGAGCTGAAGAAGACAAGCAACAACATGAGGACAACGGCACAAGACGTAAAGCTGGAAACAATGAGGAAATGGCAAGAACGATGGAACACTGATACCCGAGGAAGGTGGATAGCCAAGCTCATTCCTGACTTAAGCATTTGACTAAGTAGAGGATTTGGGGAGGTCAACTATTACCTGAAGCAATTCTTATCAGGACATGGTTCCGCAAATATCTGAATGCCATCGGGAAAGCAGAGCGACCTGATTGCGTATATGTCCACTCGAAACTGGATGACGCAGAACACACATTCTTCCAATGCACGAGGTGGCAAACACAGCGCGAGGCCTTGGAAAATTTGACTGGAGTATTCACAACTGACAGCGCAGTAGAAACCATGTGGTCAGCGAAGACAATTGGAGACACGTGGCAAGATACGTCGACGACGTGCTACGTAAGAAGAAGCGGGACCTGGACGCAGGTATAACGACGAGAGTCTAGTAAGGACAAAACGAGACTCCACCCTGAAGTAATGTAGCAACGGTTCCAGGGTGGAACCAAGTCTCAAGAGAATGAAGAGGATGTTTTAGTGAGTGCAACCCCTACATACCAAGCTGTGACGACAGTTTGATGATGTGTGAGACATTTTTACCTTCTCAACCGCAAAAAAAAAAATTAAAAAAAAGGGCCCGCTTAATCCGACCTACAAGATTTTGCAGGGCCGTCTCACAGGATTTTCCATATTGGTAAGCATGCTGAAATGAAGAGAGAGGATGTAACAATAACGACTCACTACGGATGCTGTGTTCAGCACAGCGCTCAAGACATTTTAGTGAAAAAGACAACATACTAATTTTGGTCTAAAGATTTTGGGATTGATAGTTGTTCTTTCCAATTTTTGGAATGAAAACAACGTTTACCAACCTCCATTGTTGAGGTATGTGAGCGAGAGTCAAACTGGAGATGAAGTTCTTCTTCAAAACCGGTAGCAATTGCACCATACCCCCTTTCAGAGCAACTGGTAGTATACCATCCGGGCCCGGCGATTTGAAGCCGTCAAAGGAAGCAATAGCAAACCTAATCGCATCTTCATTCGCCATTATCCTGGCAACCCACCAGCTACGCTGCGAAACTGTCGAACTAACCCTCCCCGCTTCCGGAAAAGTGGGATGTTGAACAACAGGGACCTGATTGCCCTGAAAGTGAGATTCCAGTATAAAGCTGAACATCTCACTTTTTGATTCCGTGAAAGTGCCATCAGATTTTTTGAGTGAACACTGTCGGTTGGCTTAACCCTTTTTGAGGATTTTCGCCAACCTGGCTGTTTCAGATATGGTTTCAATACCGCTACAGAAATTTCTAAAGGAAGCCCCTTTCGAATCTCGAATTAGCTTTTTATACTCCTTCTACTTTTGGCGATATAGAGCCCAGTGCTGATCAAGATAAGTCTTGAGAGCCCTGTTGATAAGTTTTCTCGACCCGCAGGACTTGCAGCTCCTTGCTCCACCACGGAACAGGAATTTTAGCAAGAGGTTGGCGAGAGGGACAGGCACGCTCAAAGCTGGTCTGAAGAGCAGATGTGAGATTTTCCACCGCTGCTTCCACACCTCGCTCGATGCATAGTTTAGGGGTAGAGCACAGCTTAATGAAGCCGTTTCTACTCTAAACTTTGCCCAATCCGCCATTCTCGGATTTCTTATGAGAGTTAAAGGATTAACTTCAATACCATACTAAAACTCGATATATCTGTGGACTGATAGAAAGTCATCTCTAAGGACCTTCCACTTTGCAGTTGACTGCACTAACCTTTCATTAGAAAGAGTTAGGTCAATAACCTCCTGTCTAGTAGGTGTCACAAAAGTGGGTTGGTTCCCAACGTTTTGTATGTTCAGCTCAGAAGACAATATGTAGTTGAGAAGATGGGTTCCTCTTACGTTGCACTTGCTACTGCCCCAGATAACATTCTGTGCCCTAAATTCATCCTTTCACAGTACTCAACAAATTCAACAACCATCGCTGCCGGTGGTGGTAAAATTGCATAGTATGGAAAGTAGGCAGAAGCAATCGCAAAATGTTTCCACTCTCTATTGTCCTGAAAACTCACCTTTGCAGCTACCATATCTTTGCCTCAAAACTGACCAAGTTGGTAATTGTAAGATGAGGAGATGCTATAAGACAGGTTCTAGGTCTGTTAGAACTCTCATCGTATAGAATCAGATTGCGCCTGAGTTAAATCGCCTCGCTAATTCCTTGGAGAGTAACTTCCTGCATTGGTTAACTAATCTAGAAGATGTTATGTCTGAGCCCAGGGCCTTAATTGCCGCTTGGCTGTCTGTGAAGATCCCTCCTTTGGATTTTGGTCAGTGCATTGCAGGCTTCTCTGATCGCCAGAAGTTCGGCCTGGAAAACATTGGCTTCAGAGTCTGAAAGATTCGGCCATACAGATGTGTTCTAAGTAGACTCCCGCACCGACCTCACAGTCCATCTTTGACCCGTTAGTGTATAGTTCTATCTCAAGATCAGCTCCCTCACGATGGGCATGAGCGGATAGCACCTGTGCAGGTTGACCTTTGAACTCTACCTAGTTTAATTTGGTTATATCCCTTCCTCATAGCTTGCCACCATACTAATAATGCATACGTCTAAATTGGCCTTATTATGGATGTGTATGACCAGAGTGTCACTTGTTGGCTTAGGCCCTACTTTTTTCAGAGCATTCGTTTACAAGTATATAAGGCTATGTAGGCCTTCTTGACTCTAAGTTCTATATTGGCTTTCAAACTGGCCTTAGTGTATTGAATGAGCCCTACGTATTTGGCGTTCTTTGATAAAGTTAGTGTATAACCATTCAATTCGGGTAGAGTAAAGCTTGGTATCTAGGTACTCCCTTAGGGTGTTCCCCTACCTACTGATCTTTTTATGCTGATGGTACCTATTTCCGCCAGAATCACTCTGGTTTCCAACATGGATATGATCCAGCTATTTAATCCCTCTTCTATACCTAGCTTGGCCAGAGCGGATTGGATAGCCTCTGTCTTAACATTGTTGAAAGCGCCTTCTATGTCAAGGAAGGCAGCTAATGAGAATTGCTTGTGTCCTACTGATTTTTCGATTGTGCCGAATACCTCATGTAGAGAAGTTTCTGTGGACTTGCTTTTGAGGTTACCGTGCTTTGATTTTGAGAACGCTTTACCTTCAATTATCTTTCTAAGATGAATGTCTAGCACGCACTCTAGTGATTTGAGTACAAAGGCAGATAAGCTGATGGGTCTGAAGTTTTTTGCTCCTTCGTGCCCCCTTCTGCCTACTTTTGGAAAGAAAATAACCTTAACTCTTCTTTAGCTTTTAGCGGCACACATATAAGGGATCATCTCAGCACAATGATTTTTGGCATGAGCCAACTGATCGGTCAACTGCCACGCCCATCTCCCATACAACAGAAAAACTAAAACATCTCTAAAATCTATTGCAGTTAAGATATCGAGATAAAAATCATTTCAATAATCATTTTGATTATAGCTCAAACACAAAAGTAAGTGGGATTGGTCAACAGCCACGCCCACTCTCCAATACAAATGTTCGAAACATATAAGGAGGCGTCTGAGCTCAACAAATTTTGGCATGAGTCACTTTAGGTCCGAAAATAGAAAAATTATGAAAATGGCCGTGGTCGGTTAACTGCCACGCCCACTTGGTGTATATGTAATATTTTAGTGTATTTTAAAAAAAAATCTAATTTCTAGTTTATTTTGCAGAGCAAAAATACATTAATTACAATACATTGGGCATTGTAAATTGCCCACTGAGATAATATTAGTATTGGATAAACTAGATATCTTCAGTTTAAAATATAAATACTATTTTGTAAAAGATTTCATATTTCGAATTTACTTTTAATTTTAAGACTTATATATGTCTGAAAAACTATTAGCATTTATTGAAAGAAATATGGTAATTTTAGAAATAATGTTTCTTTACTGAGTTAGTAAGTTTTTTACATCATCATGTACTTCGTTTTTTCTGAGATCTGCTATAAATTTATTTATAAAAGGGTCTGTAGATGCCAGAAGCTGGTGCATGACATCTTCATTAGTAGACTTTCTATCGCATTTTCTGGAATGGCTTAAACGATATTGCCGATAGTTCTTCATTCGAGCTTCTTGTGCTTCTTCAGTGAGCATTCCTATTGGCAACGCAGCAGATGAAATAGTTTTGCTGCCATGCAGTAGTATTTTGTGAACCGTAGTTGACATATTGTACCAACTATACAATTTTATATACAATTCTGCAGTTTCCATACAATATTGCTCAAATTTATCCGTATCTATCTGTGCGTTACAATTTATGGTGTCTAATATTATTCGAAATCGGTGGATTAATTCTTGTTCGACACTTACGATATTAGCCGTGGTTTCAGGATTCTGGAAAAATCTTTGTTGTACCGAAACCTTATTTATAACAACAATAATTTTGTATTGTATTGTATTATAGAGGTTTCTGTCGTTGTACCGCGACCTATAAGATCTATTGTACATCCCTCTTTTCTTTCTAGTCTAATCTGCCTAGAGTACCTCATCCAGTCCAGTCTCCCTCAAGAATTTGAGTATTGCGCCCGGATCTATGGATGCCAGTTCGGTACTGGGTACTTGGTGCATGCCCAGACATTTCCTTCTTTTGTGGATCAGTGCTCCACATTGAGCTAAAATATGTTCTGATGATTCGTCTTCCTCATTACAAAACCTACAAATTGAGCTTTGCTCAACCCCTATCTTGCAAAGGTGTTCTCTGAGCCCGCAATGCCCAGTCAGAATACCAGCTAATATGCGCAAACTGTTTTTGTTGAGACCAATGCAGAATACGTATCTACTCTTATAATTACCTAAAAGCGCTTTGGATTGCCTCAGTCCCGTAAGATTGGTAAAGAGTTCTTGCCTCTTGTTCCTCTCTTCTTGCCTGAGTAATTCCCTGATTACGCTATCTCCTATTCCACAGAAGGGTTCAGGTCCCACGAAAGTGGTTGCTGCCCCCTTTCTTGCAAGCTCGTCTGCCTGCTCATTACCCTCAATTCCTGCGTGTCCAGGGACCCAGCATAGAGCGACTTTGTTGTTATTGCCCAGTTGATTGAGCTTGCTCAAACAGTCCCACACCAACTTAGAGGTGATCTCAAAGGAGCATAATGCTCGAATGGCTGCTTGGCTGTCCGACATGATAGCGATATCTTGCCGTTTGTACTGTCTATCCAGGTTGAATTGCACACATGTGCTAATTGCATGAATTTCAGCTTGGAAGATGCTAGGATACTTTCCCATCGGCTCAGAGTGTTTGATTCTTGGCCCAAATACTCCTGCCCCAGTTCCATCCTCGGTACGTGACCCATCTGTATACCACTTAATCGTGTGTTCTTTGAGTGTGTAGTTATACTCTACACCCTCCCATTCGTTCTTACTACTAAGTTTTGCAACGAAGTGTTTCTCAAAACTATACTGTTTGTCCATTCTGTCCTGGGGACAGTCCAAGAGATAGTTGTCTTTCGCCGGGTTATCTCGGTCTCCAAGCCCTATAGATCTCCTCGTCAACCTTTTATTTCTTGTTCCTCTTACGATTGCTGCCTTGGAGGCATTCTCTATCACGAGGTGTAATGGAGTGAGCTCCAATAGTACCTCTAGTGCAGCAGTCGGACATGTTCTCATCGCTCCTGTTATACAGATACATGCCAACCTTTGAACTTTCCCCAATTTAGCTTTTGCTGTTTTTGGTTGAGTTCTCCTTGCCCACGCTAATGCTCCATATGTAATGATTGGCCTTACCATCATTGTGTACATCCAGCGCAGTACACTTGGTTTACATCCCCAAGTTTTCCCTGCTAACCTTCTGCATACCATTAGAGCGCGAGTGGCTTTACTTGTCACTGCTTCAACATGCGCTTTCCATGTGAGTTTACTATCTAATACTAAGCCCAGATACTTTACCTCTGGCTTTTGTTAAATAATCTCCCCAGCTAGTGATATCGGTTTCCAGCGCGGGAGCGATCTTTTCCTGGTAAATGGAACTATAGTGGTCTTTGCAGGGTTAATATTTAGCCCTACCGACCTGCACCATCTCATAGTAATACCTAGCCCTCTTTGTATAATGTCACAGAGAGTTTCTTCAAATTTCCCTCTGGCTACGAGGACTATATCGTCCGCATACCCTTGACAGTCTATGCCTGCCTCTGAGAGTTTCATTAAAAGTTCGTCTACTACCAGGCTCCACATTAGAGGTGATAATACTCCTCCCTGTGGACATCCTCTGGTTGTGCTGACTGATATGGTACCTAGCCCTGTTTCCATCTCAGCTGTTCTAGAGGAGAGCATTTCTGACATCCATCTAGATGTTGTGTTATCTACTCCTCTTCGCCTTAGAGAGTTATTGACAGCCTCGTGCGAGGTGTTGTCGAAAGCTCCTTCTATATCCAGGAAAGCACATACTGCTACTTCTTTCATATCTAGTGCCCCTTGAATCTTCCCCGCTAAGTCATGCAGAGCTGTCTCGGTAGACCTGCCTGCTCTATATGCATGCTGATTGGGGTGCAATGGATTTGTGTCTAAGACTTTACATCGTATAAAGTTGTCAACCACCTTTTCAAGTGTTTTCAACATAAACGATGCTAAGCTTATAGGTCTGAAGGACCTAGGGTTGGTGGTATCTTTTTTGCCCACTTTTGGTATAAATACCACCTTTGCCCTTCGCCAAGCTGTTGGTATGTACCCAAAAGCGAGGCTACTTCTCCCTATATTAATAAGGAATGGCAATCTTTCCTTTATGCCCTTCTGTAATAGAGCAGGAAATATGCCGTCAAGACCAGGTGATTTAAATGGTTGAAAAGTGTTTAACGCCCATTCCAATCTAGGCGCAGAGCATATTTCTGCTGCTACCTTCCTGTCTACTCTGTTTATTCTTCTAGGCTGCTCCTCTGAATTCCTGCTATCTAACCCGACACTTCCAGGGAAGTGTGTTGCTAGTAGCAATTCTGCTCGTTCCTTTTCATTACAGGTGAAGCTGCCATCTGATTTCTTCAGCGCCATTTTCATGTCCTGCCCTGCTTTTGCAAAGGTTTTATATATCCTTGATGCAGCAGGTAGAGATGAGATATTGTCGCAGAAGTTCCTAAAGCTAGTTCTTTTAGCCTTCCTAATTTCTTTATTGTATTCTGTTAGTTTATCCCTATAAGCTTGCCATTGCCCGCTCCGTTTTGCTCCATTATGGAGCCTACGTACTTCGGTTCTAATGTCACTTAGGGTACTATTCCACCATATGGCGTCCTTTCCTAGATTTTCCGCTTTTTCCGGGCAGCTGCCCTCGAAAGCATCTAGTATTGCTTCGTTAAGTTCATTTACGGAATATTCGAGCTCATGATGATTTTTTATCACCTTGCACGATTTAGTACCTTCTAAGTTACACTTAAGTACTTCTATGTATTCTGTCCAGTTTGTTTTCCTGGGATTTCTAAAGGACGGTATTTCGGTACTTGTGCCCTCTAGGAGGAACTCTATGATTTTATGATCAGAGAGTGAGTCCTCTTTGGATACCCTCCAGTTCTTGACTAGTCCTACAATATTTGGACTGCATACTGTTATGTCTAATACTTCTTTCCTAACTCTAGTAACAAACGTAGGTTCATTCCCTACGTTTAATATTTCTAGATTAGCGGATAAGATAAATTCTAAAAGGTACTCACCTCTGCTGTTGTCGTTTGTGCTGCCCCATATGGTACTGTGAGCGTTCGCATCGCATCCGAGGAGAAGCGGCAGTCTGTGCCTGCTACAATACTCCACCAGTTGCCTCACTTCTGGCGGCGGTGGTGACGACTCCTCACCCGGAAAATATGCCGATACCACTACTATGGCGCGTTTGCTGCCCTCGATGTTAAGGTGGGCTTGAATTGGAACTAAGTCCCGCGTCATGAATTCTGTAAGACAAACATAATTAATGTTGTTTCTAATTAGAATACAGGCCCTTGGATTATCCTGCCTGTTATCCCAAATTACCTTGCCGTTTTTACAGGCCATTCCTCTGATTGCACCTTGGTAGTGCCAGGGTTCTTGGATCAGTATCAGGCTCAGGTTAAATTTTGAAATCACCGCCGAGGCGGCTCTTGCGTGGTGGACGTTAACCTGGGCACATTTGATGCCTGTTCCACTGCTCATAGAGTTTACTTAGCGGGGCTTTTGCCCCTACTACTGCCACTCAACAACATCCTTTCTTCCTCCTCATCTATGGGGCAGTCCATATTGAGAAGGGAGAGGTCGATTCCCTCAACTTCAGTCGCGGTCGAAGATGGGAGTACTATGCCTTCCATTTCGCTCGCGGCTGATGTTGGTAGAGTATCGACCTCCACCTCGACCACGGCTGAGTGCACTCTTTCCGTTGCTTTCAGCTCGTCATTGCTGACTGCTTCTGGCTCGGGATTCGAGGTGTCCTCTTCCGTGGCCCGTTTGTGCACCCCGTGCACCGTGACCTCACCAAACCGGTAGTTGATGACGCCCCCTGAAGTACGGATGGCTTCAAACGATAGCTCATCCATACTTATCGTCAGTAACTGACCATTTCCTTCCTCACGAGCCTTCAATGCCTTCCAGAGGTTCGTTCGGAGGCCCTCGTTTTGGGCATTGAGTAGGGCCAGTATCCGTTCTGACGTCTGGCCCAGGCTCCTGGGGAAGAAAATAGTCACCACGTGCGACTTAGGAACATCATCACCTACACATGAAATGAGAGGGGGTCCATTCCAGGCCGTTAGCTTCGGGGCTACTCCTTTCAGCCATTCGGCTGACTGCACATCTTTGCAGTCGATGAGTAGATAACCCGGCCTGAAATGGATACCCTCAAACTTCAGCTTGTGTGCCCATCCCTTTGCCACCTCCTCCAGGATGGCGTCTTCTAGGGGCGAAAGCTGCTCGGATGACAATGTTACCTCGGGATATTCCCTTGGCAACACTGCCATCCTAACTGCTTTCGCAACCCCCGCGTACGTCTTGCCGCACACCACTCTTCCTGCAGATGAGCCTGCCACCACCGTATCCGTCCTCGGTTTCTTCACTTCCTGTTTTTGCGGTGGAGTGATGACCCAGCTTCCCCTTTTCCTTTCTCGAGGTTCCTGGGAAGTACCTTCGGACGGCTTGGCTTTATGCTCCTCTGCCTTCTTCCTTGCTACTGCAGGTTCCAGCCCCTGCTCCAGGTATCTAAGATACCACCTGGACCCTGCCCCACTAAGGCCCTTTCTTAGTGGGTCGTCCATACCGCCTGGCTGCCCAATTGGTGGTACCTTCAACTCGCGGCGTTTGTGCTCCCTGGGGTAACTTTTCCCCGTCGATGTCTCCGTAGCATTAGCCGCTGATGCGAATGCACTAGCCACCTTTGCCAGAAAGACATCTCGAGCCCTTACAGAAGTCACACCAGCCGGTGCTATTGCACCGGCCGCTGAGACCTCTGTATGAGCTGTACTGGGTACGATGCCAGTCGCTTGTGTGGTTACCACGGGCGCTGGTGCTATTGCACTAGTTCCCGCGGCTACCACACTAGCGTAAGCCATTGTATGGGACTCAGCTATCGGTGCTAATGCACTGACAGCAGGTACCCCTACCTTGGCTTTCCTGGTCATCGTACGGTTACCCTCAAAGCTCCGTCTTCGCGTAGGTGCAGTCGTTGCCTGACACCTTGCTGGCCCTCTCGACCTGGGTGAACCCCTGCTTGTGGAAGCTCGCAGATCTTCGTCACGTAGCTCATGCTCCATTCGATCTGCGAGTTCCGTTGCGGTTAATCCCCGCTGATTTAAATTTTTTCCTTTATTATTTTTTTTTACTCATTTTAAAATACGACCACTAGCCTGCCTGAGCGGGCTTGGCGGTCAACTATAGAAGCGGGAAGGGGTTGGTCCACCATGACATAGCCCGTCTGCCATGGTAAGGCCACACTTACTCCTTGAGGCGGCCGTGTATCAAGGAGGCTCCGTTCGCAGACAGCCTATTCTTAACACTAGTATCAGACGCACACGGGTCCCATGTGCTGATTTCACTTAGGTACAAGTACCTGTGTAAAAACAGACGTAGGATCCGTGCACACCAGTCTACGAGTGTTAATCCCCTGGCTGCCAAACCAATAGGCACGGCTCGCGTGACACCCTGGATTAGGGGAGTTTTTATTTAAGAGGGTTTGCTCCCTCCGCCTGAACTATCTTAGCCAGTTGCATATCAGACATCTGATGTGCTCTGTTACCAGATAACAGTTTGCGTATCAGTCATCTGACATGCAACTGTTTCCAGCCGTCACCACGAGGAGGTGTTAGTCCACACTTCCATCATATCACTTAATTGCGGCACACATCGAAATGTGCGTTGGTCCCCTTAAGTGACTGATGGCCTGACGGCCTAACAATAATTTTAACATTATTAATATTTTGTTCATATATGTATTTAAAAGTGAAAAGTACCTTGCTTGACATTATTAGTCAATATTAAAACCTAAAATCCTGTAATTGAGACATATATATACATATATTTCACTTTTTACCCTTTCGACTTCTTTTGTTGTTACTTCAGCTGTCTCCTTAACAAATTCAAATTGCATTGGTCGGCAAAACCTTGTAGAAGATGGATTTTCAATACATCAGTGACGAATTTTTTTTTTTAGTTAAAGTTAGGGGCACTAGTGATGTTAGGAACATATTTGAATTACATACATTTTCGTCTGTAAAAATCTGTTTGTATTCACTATGTCCGGATGAACCATCGCAACCCCACTTAGATGTTAAAGTGATATCATCTCCAATTTTCTCAAGCTCTGCTGAGGTTTTTGATTCAATAATTCTTTGAGAAGTGTGATCCAACAAAGCTTGTAAAGCAACTTTAGAACCATTTTCTTCCGTTTGTATGTTATTTGGGTAGCATTTTTTTTTTTTTTTTGCATTTAAAACTCGATAATATGATGGGAAAATGTAACATCCGATTTCTTTTGCTAAATTCCGTATAATTTCGTACTGGTACTTTGACAACCAAGCATCAAGTATTAGACCTAATGCTTTCTCCGGAGTAAATTTTCCAGCTGTAGTAAAGGCATTTATTTCTTGTGAAATATTCTCACATACTTCATTTCTTTTATATCGCTTTGTACGATCGTACGATTCTTCAAAGGATTTTTTTGAACGTCCACGTTTAGCTTGACTAGAACAACATGGTTCTTTTGGGCTATCATATGTGAATACATTTGAAAGCCAAAGCTTATTGTATTTGAAAAAATTATCCTTCTTGCGAGAGCACTTTTGCCATTTGTTGTTAAATTGCGGCAGAAATGTTTGGTCTATAAATCTATTAAGCACTTCTAAATCACTCGCTTCAAGAAAAGGATATTTTCCTTTAATAATATTAGAAAAAATTTTAATATTACTATTACAATCCATTCATATTTCGGATATTTCTTCATACGACAGCTTTAAATTTTCCATATTATAAAAACCAACTTAATTTTGTATACTTTTCACTTTATTAAAATATTCGCAATTAGTATTGTACCCGGTATCGGTAGCATTGTACCCTACATTTCGAAACTAATAAGTTTTTTTTTGGCAGTGGAAATATTTTCGGCATAATTCAATATTTTTATATTTTAATTATATTTGAGGCGAGGCAGTTGATTTCACCCATTTCAATCTGTATCAGGATTAATTTCTGAGTTATATAAAAACGACAGAATTAATACACCTATTTTTCTGGTATAGGGTACATTTTTTTACTGCTTTAACTGTTTCAATAATTCGTTTTGTTTTATATTTTGCTTACATTTTTTGTTTCTTAACAAAAAAAAACTCTCAATCTCTTAAAAATACACTGTTACCACAAATAACAACAAAAATTTTATTCGTATCTGTTGAAATAAAGAAATTTCTTAATAGCCCCTCTTAGACGACCTCGATTGTCTAGTGGATAGTGCACTAGACTTTCATTCAGAAGGTTGCGGGTTCGATTCCCGTCTTGGTCTGGTGGTTAATTCTCATAAACTTCTTATATTCACTATCGATATGAAGTGGATGAGAATTATAAGAATGTGTACAAGTACACACCTTGGTTGGTAATGGCAAAACCACCGAGCTGATAAAAAATTGCCACACAGCCGTTCGGAATCGGCGTTAAACTGTAGATCCTACCATCGCCACTGTGGTCTAGTGGCAGAGTGCCAGACTCTTATCTCTGGAGACCTGAGTTCGATTCTCGGCTTGGGTATGTTTCTCATCTATCTTTCTTTCTCTCTGCCTTTCTTTCTTGGGCTTTGGTACAATAGATCTTATAGGTCGCAGTGCCTGACTTTCGAGTCGTCCTCTTTCAAATAATAATAGCCCCTGAAGACCCAATTTTTCCGACTTCAGGTCCATATTGTGGAAGATCTAGATGTGATCGAGAAAAACTGAGGACGCAGTCGTGATCAATAAATGATAACTTACTATAAAAATGTTGGAAAATCGCGCGCATAACTCAAAAGTTTAAAATTTGTTGTATTGTGTAATCACATTTTCATACAGTTTTTTCACGATATACATTTAGTGTTTTGTTCATAAAAATGGGATCCGCAGCTATCCGCAGCCAATTTTTGTTTTGTTATTTAGCTAAGAAATTATATTTTACATTTTTATATATGAGAATATTTCGCACACCTTCGCAAGGTTTTCTGGTCCACCAAACTTAAGGAATTATTTTGAAATTTTAGTTTCCAAAAACCAAATTTTTTTGATGGAATGCTCTAGATCCCGATTGAAGCATTGAAGAAGGAATATGGAAGCTCTGTTTGGACTTTACCAACATTTTTAAACGTGCTAAAATATTGACATTAAAAATACAAAATGAGCATATAAATTCAGGAGGTGAACGTAGACTTGGACTTAAATTGATATAGGCTCCGCAAAAGTATCATTTAAAAAACAAATCGTTGAGTGATATACTATTTTTTAAACTAAACGATAAATTCTCTTAATATAAACCTTATTAATAAAACTGCAAATTATCAAATATAAGAAAATGTCAACGGAATGAAAAAATCCAAATTGCAAAGTAACTAAATGTATGGATGTAAATAAGTAAAACTTTTATTTGAAAAACCTTGTCTTGCTTCATTTTTACTTGAACCTGAACCGGAACACACTATTATTTTTTGCTTGAACCTGAACACGAGCCCAAATTTAACCGGTTCGAAACTCTGCTAAAAACTAATGGCGCAAAAAAATAGGAGTAAAAGAAAGTGGAGTAAATACTTTCCAAATGCAAAACAAAAACTGAAAGCCAGCTTTTAAATTCTATATAAAATCATACATAGTAGTAGAAAATTGGTATGCTGCTACTTTTTATGGAACCGCACATACTAAAAAAGCTATTGAACTTCCTATAAGAATAAGCGAGATAGCATGTTATGAAAACATACATTTTCAAATTTTAAAAGCCTCGTAAAAGCCAACCTGATGAACTGCGATAGCATGAATGCTTGTGTGTATTTTATATAATCCACATTTAATTTATTAGTACATATACGAGCTATTGAAAAACAGGGTAATACAAATAAAAATTTTTAATTATATGGACGTACCGCCACTGGTCTTACCTCTTAATATAGGATGGGCAAGAATGTTCTTTGGACAGCAGCTTCCCTATGCTCGCGAATCTTTTATTGTATCTATGGAGCTACAGAAATCCCTCCAGGCCTTCTCTGATGGCTTTTTTGTATTCTGTGAGGCAGTCTTTGTAGGGTTGATAGAGTTTATTCCATTGGCAAGTGTTGAAAATCGACCTCGTGAGTTTACTCAACTTGCATAGGCCTTCATTGCACCATACCAGAACTGGTTTCTTGCTGTGGGTTATCGGGCAGGATGCTTTGAAGGCCGCCTGTAGGGCGTTCTTATCCAAATTTTTTGTGGTATTTATATTTGTTATATGTTTAGGTCGAAGCTTTGACTTAGCCACTCTTCTAAAAGAGTTCCAGGCAATTCTTTTTGGGTTTCTGTAGGGTGGTGCGTTTTCAGTCTTGCGTTTTCACATTGAAAAATATTCATTTATGGTGACTTTCGATCGGATATTTTCAAATTTTACACCCTAATGTTATCAATGTCTGTGATGAGTGTTAGATCAAGGACCTCTTCCTAACTTTAGAATTCACGTTTGCTGGGGAAAACGAAGGTTGAAGTGTTGCCCTCGATACATATATTTAAATTAGTGTTTAGAATGATATCAAAAAGGGACTTTCCTCTTTCGTTGGTTTCCGTGCTGCCCCAAAGCTCATTTCTTGAGCTGGCATCGCGGGCCAGTAAAAGCGTAGCCTTGGATGAGAGTGCAGATGTTAGATGCACAAACTCGTCTGGTGGTTCTGGATGTTCGTGGGCCATATAGGCTGAATCCATGTAAACGCTGCTCCTTGGCTGTTCTATTCTGGTAACGGTTAGATCTGAAGTACTGAAATTTGTACACAGAAAGGCTTTAATGAATTTTTTAGCTACTATACACGACCTTGGCTTACCGTCAGTCTTGGCGTAAAATAGTTTGTAGTCTCTGGTGTTTTGGAGCCTTTTCATGGTAGTGTCTCATACCCATGGCTCTTGTATGAGCACAACGTCTATGTTCCCCTCGCGGAGGAAAAGCGACAGATTATCTACAGCATCTATCTACTTTTTTTGTCCTCAATGTCCCGCCCAAGTACTTTACCGGCATTTCAATTTGCGTAATCTTGTTCAAAATGAACACGGCCTTCAGGTATCGTGACTTGAGTTGGGCACCTTCGGATTTTTTTTTTTCAGACGGCCTGCGATGACTATGACTGATGACCGAGGCCGCTTTGGATGTTAAAGGTTTGGATGTTTCTATGATAGGGGAGCTTTGGCAGGCACTCCCTATCGCAGTGGTTACTGTTTCCTGGCATGAGGCCAGGAGATTTTCTTCCTCGGCGAGAGAAAGGGCCTCCCAAGCGCCTCCGCACCTTTCGCGAAGGTGCTTGGATTGGCTATAACCAAAGATCTTAATAATATAAAGATGTCTCCCTCCCATACATTTGCTTGTCCGCATAAAAATTTCTATTCGGATTTACAATAAATCCATATAAGAGTAACATATAAAATCAAAACAGCAGGAAAGCCAAAGAGAACATTTTTTTCTTTGCTGTTGTTGAAGAAAGCACGACGCTGCAAAAAAGTGAAACAAATCATCGTAAAATTGTGGGTACTCGTAAATACTCACGATTACAAACGAAGTGCAATTGTACCTACACAAAAACATCTTTGTCAAACCATAAGCAGTGAAAGTTTGTGTTTTTGGAAATAAATATTTTCTGGTTTCTTTGTGCAAACAGCGACAAATGAACGGCAATGTTATGCAAAATATGCATTCGTGGCAACTGTAGTGTAGATTATATGGAATTTTTAGGAAGAAGAAGAAAAAAATAAGCGGTCATGTGGACATAGTAATTATTCTACGATTCTACGTCGAAGTAGACGGGTAGTATTTCTAGGTTTAATAATAATTTAATTACATAAAATATTTTATTAACGATTTTAAGATTTATTTTTCATAACAAAATATAGACATAAATGGGTTATATGAATTATATAATAATGAATGAAAGTAAAACAGAAAAAAATAACCCATCAAATTGGATGATTTAACTAGTTAATTTTTTTTTTCGAAAACTTAGCAAAGGCAATAAAATATATTCAAAAATACTAAAATTAAAAAAGATTATTCACATAAAGCATCTATAAAATATCGACCTCAACTTATTTATTTTTTGTAATACAGTAGAATTCCTATAATTCGTAATAGCAAGGAACCAGCAATTTTTTACGAATTACAGGGGTTTTCGATATAACGAGGTTAAAATAGGAAAAATACGAATTAACGGGATTTATTTAATAGAAAGAAAAAAAAAATAATTATTCATTTAGCTGAAATATGATCTAAGCCTGTAATTTTGTGTTGCTCGCTCTTCTCGCGTATCTTGTCCACTGAATTTTCATACACCTCTGGTAAAGCAACGAACAAACTGACCTACATGGATGGAATGAATTAAAAAATTCGCAACCGGAAATTTCTGCACCTGTAATAAAGAAAATGAGTTCTACTGAAAGGCTGTTTTAATGTTTGACGAAGTTGTAATTAGGAGGAATTTGAATTATAATATTTCAGTCGATGTTATAGATTCATTGGAATATTTAAGCTTCAAGCGAACTAATAAAGGTACCGGTCAAGCACTTTTATGCTGAGGGGCATATTTTACAAATGGATATTCGTTTTTGATTATGTTGTTCCAGAAACTTCCATTAAGGGCCATATTTAAAAAAAAAATGTACTTACTAAATAACACACAGCTTGCAACAGAAATGCATTTAAGAATACGAGTGATAACTTGTGATCAAGGCCCAAACAATTGAAAATATTTTGATCTCTTGGGTGCATTCGGTGAATAAATAAAAATATATCTACATATTATTTTAACTAAAGTCCTGATGGTAAAATTCAGATTGACGTCAAAAGAGAAATTTTTGAGTTAGAAACTGGAAATTTTGTCACATGATCAGCCACCAACTTTTAAGTTTGAAGGTTAAACAACAATGTTGATGCTACAATAGAATGGTCTGAGAGCATATAAATATAAAAAGATTTGTTTCAAATCAAAACTTTTTTTTTATAAGTTTTTTGTCAGTTCAATATAATGGCAATTCCCCAGTAATCAGTGCATCTGCGCTTTGATATTTCGTCAGTACTTACGAATGCAGACGATAATTTTACGAAGATTTTTCTCGCTTTTTTTTCATCGCGTAAAATCGCAATCAAGCTAACAACAACAAAAAAAAATTAAATAAAGCATAATTAAATTGTTTGTTATTACTCTTACAGATACTAATTGCTCATCTATGATATGTACTTCGACGTAGAATAATTACTATGTCCATATGACCGCTTATTTTTTTCTCCTTTTTCCTAAAAATTCCATAAGATCAACTCTACAGTTGTCACGAATGCATATTTGGCATAACATTACCATCCAAACACATATTTGTCGCTGTTTGTACAAAGAAACTAGAAAATATTTATTTTCAAAAACACAAAATTTCTTTGCTTATGCTTTGACAAATATGTTTGTGTGTAGGTACAATTGCACTTCGTTTGTAATTTGTGCTTTGATATTTCGTCAGCATATACGAGTACACACGACAATTTCACGATATTTCAAAAAATTTCTTTGTCTATGCTTTGACAGATTTGATATTTGTGTAGTTGATATTTTGCAAAGCAACAACAAACAAAAAACTTACTCTTTGGTTTCTTACTTTACTTTTAACTCTCTTGGTTTTGCTTTTCAAATAATATTTTCTCTTTCTGAATTAACATAAATTTTTATGCGGACAAATAAATGCATGGAGTGAGACATCTTTATATTATTAAGATCTTTGCTATAACGTTATATGGACTTTTTTCTTTTTGTTTGTTATTTCAACTGTTTCTTGCGATCGCACAGTGCTTCGAGAGTGGACAAAAATTAAAAAAAGTTATGTCTCCGATCATTAAAATTTTGATGTCATTTTAAAGGTAATAGAATATGTATAACAAACCCAAAATATTTTTTACAGCGGTTGTGTTTTGAAGGAGTTAGGGCTTGCCAAAGTCGATCAATTTAAGAAAAACTTAAAAAATCGTTGAGTTCAGTAAATAATATAAAACATTAGGCCGCAAAAGGCTATGGTCTCGTGCCTTTTTTTTGTTAATAATAATCCTTACTTTTTTAAATGGTGGAAAAAAATAGGTCAACTTCGTCCAACCTTAGGAGAAAATCATTATTTACTAATGCTCTTAAATACAAAAAAAAAAAATTTAAAGAAATTTATTAAACTATTTCAACTTCTCAAACCATTTTTTTGTTTGTACTATAATTTTCATGGCTTGGTCTTCAAAACATTGTAAAGCATAAATTTTAACCTATTAGTGACAAATCTCAAGAAAATATGTTGACAATACATTGAATTTAAATTTCTCCGAGTTTTAGGAGTCTCCTAATATTGACAGATCCCCATGTTTGGTATACAAATTACATATGTATTCGTACTATTGGCGTACAAAATATTTGAATAGGTTTTTTTTCTCAAATGTGTTCCAAAAAAGTAGTTCTTGAAATCAAAAGAAAAACAAAAGTTTTAGAAGGAAGAGGCGTGACTAGCTTAGCACAACAATATAATGTCGTCAAGTGCATAAATAGACTTAAATGATGGTTTTTCGGAATCTTTATTCCTTGAATTTTGGCATTCGCAAACATGAACACCCTTGGTTTTAATTAGTTCACGTTATCGAGAACCCACTACATTTTTGAAACAATTACTTTTGGCTGTTACGTCAATAATAAAATTTGTATTAGTATTTTGCAAAGCAAACTGTTTTATAAAAATGTACTTAATTAGAAAATCTATTTTATTATATAGATCTATGATAAAAGTAGGCACGTTTTAAGAATGTGAGTTAGGGTTGTATTTTAAATGGTGTTCTATCTAAAACCGAAAGAAATGGTGGAACATAGGTTTTTAATTGGAAACATTTAAAAAATAATTACGCTGATATTTTAATTTGATTAATTTAAATTAGAAGCGTCTGCAAAAAAAATGTATCTGAAAACCGAAACCGGTATCAAAAAACTGATTTTAGAATCGGCATACTATAACCCTTTAGCAAATGGTGTTTTTATTTTTAGTTAGGCGCGTCCACAAAATTCAAGCAATAATTTATATAGTATCTTAAAAGGTAAAAAAATCGAATAAGATACGAAAAATCATAAAAAATGGTAACCAGTACCAAAAAACCGATTTCATTTTTGAAATCATCATGCCATAATCCTTTATGAAATTAAGTTTCATCAAATTCAAAGGACTCCTTCTATTTTTGTCCAACTTTTATATGGGGACGCAGCACTGTGGATCGCTTCGCCGGGCCGAAGCCAAGTTCGGCGAGCAATGAGATTTAAGGGGTAATAAAAGGTCAACCACGCCTGGGTCCTATGCCGTGGTAAGGCCACCGTTACTCTCCGATGCGGCCCGGTATCGGAGAGACACCGTGCAAATACAGCCAGTATTACCACAAGGCTGCCAACTTCCACAACTGTGACTATTCCTGTAAGGCCAAATTGAACACTCTATATAACAATATTACAAGATACAGATTTGGCCAAAATCGCTACGATCATGTCTTGCAAGACGCTAAGTACAGATATCAGACTCTTACATCTGAGCGACATTTCTACATCTTCTCTATACGTCTTTGGAATAAATTACCGCCATGTTTCTTCTCAATCAGCTGCATTTCAAAAATTCACTTTTAAGATATCTCGCAAAACAATAATGAGACAATTCTTCTTCTTTGCTCTATGATCCTTCTCTTACGTAATATATATACAAGTACAAAATTTGGACTATGTATCTCCGCCCAATTTAATGTACATATACGCAAAATACTTTTTTACCTTCATTTCATCAAATAACAAAATGCAAACTTTTTGCTCTTCCGAGTTTTTCCTGCAATACACTATGGCTAAAATTCTTACATTTTCTGGCCAAAACCTTAAAACACACTTTTTTTATAGGGAAATTTCGCGTAGATTCCGAAAATGTTATTTATTTTTTCGTCGACTAGGTCTACTGAAATATTGAAAAAATAGCGCTATAGAGAGATTTAAGTAAATAAAAATAGTATTTTCTTCTCGGCACCTCTAAGAATCCTTTATATAAAAGCGAACTCTGCAAAGTATTAAGATGTTTATTTTACTTTGACTCCTAATACTGCTGCTTTGCGAAATTATTATCCAAAAAGAATGCTACGGCCTCATTAAGAGGAAGCGGTGTCGGTAATCTGTCTTTCATGAACAGTAGGGTGGAAGGGGGAGCATTCGCCACTGGAGCACATTTGCCAATATTTTAAAAATGAATAATATTTTTTTTACTTTATGTTATAAATAAATTGTGATAAATTAAAAATAAGTAGAACTTACAGAAGATTTCAACTGATAATATGTTAAAATAATATACAAGAACAAAAATTTAAAAAAAAAATAACTATTACTTTATCATAAACCTCGAATTTTATTTCTTGGCGGTTGCACCCCACCCCCTTGTCGAATGTACCATATGGGTGGGCACTTTCACCATTTTGGACTGCTTGGAAAATCATCAAACAAATTATAGAAATCATTAAGATAATCAACTCCTAAAGATAATAGATGAATGCTAATAAATGTAAATTTTTAATTAAAAAAGTCTTGACAACACTTTTAAAAAAAGTAGCGAATGCTTCCCCTTCTACCCTATTTTTCTAATTTTAGAAGCTCGGTTTGGGTACTGAATACAATTCTTCAGAACAGTTTCTTAATCTTTATTACCTTGTTTTTAAGCTGACGTACTACCTGCAAAAACCAATAAGTTACGTTCATTATGAGTTTGCTTGCACACTTCCAATGCATCTCTTCTTTTTCAACGGTCTGACTCCGATGATCCGAATGCAAATCCTGGACGTCAAACTTTTGATTCTGGTGAGTAGTTTATTATTTCAGGAACTGTTGTTCCAGATAGCCAAAACATTATATAATTTTACAAGACTTAATTTTATTAACACGATAACAAACACAATAATCTTATAATTTTATTTCAAACACAAAACTTAATTTTATTAATACAAACACAATAATCTTATTGAACCAACTTTATTGGATATCAAAATAATTCTAATTCTTCATTTTTATAGCATTTCGTCTCTTTAACAATGTTGCAATACAATTCTTTTGTTGATCATGTTGCAGTTAGTATAATCATGTTGCAATACAATTCCTTTGTTGATCACGTTGCAGTTAATATAATCATGTTACAATGAGCGTCATTGCTGCACTGTTTCGTTGGTGTTAATTTATATTTTATGTTTACATATTTTTAACGTTAGTGTCAATTTATATTTATAGTTTACCTTATGTTTAGTTATTTATAATTTACTTAAATACTAGCGTAGTGTTAATTTATATTTTATGTTTAATTATTTTTAACGTTGGTGTCAATTTATATTTATAGTTTACCTTATGTTTAGTTATTTATAATTTACTTAAATACTGGCTTAACTAAGTGGTTTATAGAGGTCGTTGAAGGTGATAATGTAACACCCCCACCCCTAGTATCGAACTTCTCCTGGAGTTCGGAAAAAATTTGTGGAAATTCCTTTTTTATTTTGATTCTTAGATTTTTTTTGTTTTAGCCAGTTATATATTACAATTACTACTGCTGAGATTGTGAACAAACTATAAATAGATATTGAGATTGCAGTATGTTTTTTGTTTGTAAATTTTAGTTCTTCTATTTTTTCTATGTTTTCCATGTGTTTTAAATGTAAATCTTCCAAAGTATGTATTTCATTTGCTATTTCTAATTTTTCATAAAATGGTAGTACTATAATATTATTTGAATATTCTTCAATATTTGAATATGTAATATTTCTTATTGATGCAGTACAATTTTTAAATTCTATAAGGTTATGGCCTTTTATGTCATAATTTATATCGTTACAATTTGTTCTTATTCTGATCTTATTCAAATTTTTTATTATAATTACTCCTTTATCAATTTCTTCTTTTCCATTTGTTTTTACTAAATAACTTTTATATTTGTTAATAATTAATTGTTGTATACATTGATTACTTAGCCTTAATTTATTTTTTATAATTACTTCTTTTTCAAACTCAAAAACTTTTTCATCATATAATATATATTCTAATTTTTCTAAATGTACTTCTTTTCTATCTCTGGTACAGGTATTATTTCAATTTTATAATATGTTTCATTACAAAATTTTGGTATCATAATCACAATCAAATTCTTATTTCTTTCCATTATACCACTCTTTAGGTATTTTAACTTTCTATTATTTATGTCGAATTTATTAATTTCTTCCTTGTTTAATATTTTTTTTCCTAATATTCCCATTCTAGAAAATGTTATT
Source organism: Toxonevra muliebris (assembly GCA_963691655.1). NCBI lineage: Eukaryota > Metazoa > Arthropoda > Insecta > Diptera > Pallopteridae > Toxonevra > Toxonevra muliebris. The sequence goes on along the minus strand of CAVNUY010000006.1, from coordinate 153,179 downwards.
AAGTCTTGCAATTTTTCTAATTCGCTTATCAAAAAATTTATATCTAATTGTATGTGTAAAAACTGTAAGCTTTGTAAAGATTGTCTTTGATCCTTCGTAATATTTTTTAATTCCTCATGTATTTCCTGTTTGTTTTTATTAATTTTTTCCGTTAAAAGTATTAGATTTCTTTGCATTTCCGAGTTTATATTTATCTGTCTATTTTTTTGATTTATTACTTTGTGACTGTTTCTATCTATTATTTTAAAATGACTTTCTATTTCTTTTTTATCATCCTCATCCATGGTTCCAAAAATATATTGTAATGCCTGTCCTCCTATATTAATTAGAGCCCTTTTGTGTCTTATTTTTATCGGTCTAATTGTTCTCAACTTGTCTTCTGCTAGATCTAACGCATTATTGTGTTCTTAATTTTTCATTGTGGTAAACTTCATCAAATTCGTTTATTGTGTTGGCTAATATTTGTATCAAATTATCGTAAACGTCTATCTCTATCATATGGGAAATTTTATCATAGCTTTCTATTACATCTAATTGTTCTTTCTTTATTATTGTATTATACAGGTTGCCTCCGTTGTTAATTGTGTTATCCTTATTTCCTGTGTATATACTCCTGTCGTGAATATGAAGATACATAGTACTAATGTGATTATTATTGAAATATGTGATCCTTTTGGTGCTGTTATAGCAAATTTAATATTGGGTGATGCTTCTGTAAATACAGAGAAAAAATGTTATTTAAATTTTCTTTTTATTCTTTGTGGATGTATATCTCTATCTCTTTCGTCTAATATTCTCCCACTCCTTAATTTCATATTTATTTGTTTTTATTTAGGATCTGATTTTCTTACTCTGCCTGCCTTAATAAATATTCTGCCTTCAGATAATTTTTGTTCCTCTATTCTTCCTTTATTTATTTTCTCTAGATTATTTTGTTGTTTTGAAAAAAATTTTCCCCGAATATTTGAAATATCTTTAGAATCTAATTTGCATGCTAGAAATTCCAATGGTCTTATTTCTGTTGTTGAATGTACATATAGTGTTATTATAAAATTCAATTGTCTTTATAACTCTTTTTGATATATGATCGGTATTTTTTTCTACTTTCATTATTCTTAAATGCTCATTAATTGTTCCATGAACTCTTTCAATATCTGCGTTTCCTGTTTTTATTTGTGCTGATGAGAAATGCACTTTTATATTCTCATTATTAAAATATTCTCTTAAATATTGATTGTTAAATTCATTATCCATTTCATATTTTTGTGGTTTTCCAAAAATTGCATGTCTGTAATTAAATGTTTCAATAAAGGTTATGCTATTTGGTAATTGGTTTTATGAATACATGTTTACTGAATTTGTCTATGAACGTAAAGAAAGTTTGCCTTTCTGCAATATATAAATTGCAATGTATAATTTCATTTACTGTATTTGGTAATGGACTAGTTTTAAATTTGATTTTGCAATTTGGCATGTTTGACAATTATTTATGTAACGAGTAATTAATTTTTTTAAATTTGGAATGTAGAATTTATGTTTTAACTCATTATAATTCTCATCAATTCCCCTATGATTTAACCTCTATTGTTTTAAATGCCTCTTCTTCGTTTGTTAAGTCAATTAATTTGATATTAGTTTTGTGAAATCTAGTATTTAAAGAACTGAAATATCTAATTATTATATCTTGAAATAGTGTAAATAAATCTTCGTCTTCTAAAAATATACCCACTGTTCCTTTTAGTTCAATATTTCTTAATATATCAATTATTTTCTTTTTATCATATAAGTTTTCTTTTGCAATATAATATCTTCTATTTCTGTGAATAATTTCAAATGTGAATTCTTTTCCTTTGGGTATATTATTATATATAATTATTATTTGTGTTTTGAAGAAATTTAAAGGTTTTTCAGATATTGGAATATGATCGTGAAGATCTTCCGGTGCGCTATGAATAGTCGCATTAGTTGACATTTCCTCGTCTTTCTCACTACTTTCAACAACTTTGTCCTCGTATTCTATCTCCATTTCAGTGTTTTCATTAACCTGTAACCTGCTTAAAAAGTCTGCTACCTGTTTTTTTTTCCTTTTATATATTCAATTTCGAAAGAATACTCGTTGAGTGCGATCTTCCATCTTTGAAGCTTTGAGTTTGGTTCTTTTAAATTGTGTAACCAAATCAAAGGTTTATTTGTGCTATAATTTTTTCACTATCGCAAAGGGTTCTGCTCTCGTAAGAAATTTAAGACAAACTCTTTTGTGAAATCTGGATATGTCAAAATCGGATGATTAGTTATTAAATTTTTAAGTTTTTCAAATGCTTTGTAATAATCGTTGTCATTCAAATTAATCTTTTTATCTTTTTTTAAATACTTTATCATTGGATAGGCTATTTTACTATAATCCCTTATAAATTTTCTGTAGTACCCAGTTATTCCCAGGAATGATTTTATTTCCTTTTGAGTTTTAGGTAATTTGATTTGTTTGATTGTTTCTATTTTCTTGGGATTTGGTTTTAACCCGTTTTCCGATATTATATGTCCTAAATATTCTGTCTCTTTACTGAAAAAATTGCACTTGTCAATTTGGATTTTTAAATTATGTTCCCTAAGCGCATTCATTATTGTTCTGATATTATATAAATGTTCCTGTAGGCATGTACTAAATATCAAAATATCGTCTAAATATACGACACATATTTTCTTTATGTAAGGTCTAAGAACAAAGTTCATCATTCTTTGGAAGGTTGCCGGTGCATTTTTTAGTCCGAATGGCATACGAATGTATTCATAATGCCCGAAAGCTGTTGAAAATGCTGTTTGAGCCCTTCCTAGATTATTAAAGATTTCCTCAATATTCGGTATTGGAAATTTATCTTCTACCGTAACCTGATTTAATCTCAATAGTCAATTACCAAACGCCACTTTTGATTCCCTGAATTGTCCAATTTTTTTGGAACCATCCAAAGAGGTGCGTTATAAGGTGAATTGCTATCTTTGATAATGCCTTGTTTTAACATTTCATCTATTTGTTTCCTTGTTTCTTCCTCAAATATCTGTGGCGGTCTATATATTCTTGAGTATATTGGCTTGTTTGTATTAGTTTCTATCGAATGTGTAACTTCTTTTACACAGGTTAAATCATCTCCTTCTTTATAGAATAAATCTTCATTTTCTATTATAATTGTTTTTAAACATTTTTCTTCTTCTGTGTTCATATTTTCATTTTTTAGCTTTCTTACTTAGTCATTGAAATCTTTCTCTAAATCCATTTCATTTATTAATTGGATATTCTTTGCCCTATTAATGTATTCAATTTCCGACTCTATTTCAGTTTCTTCTATGCTTGAATTCCTATTAGTAGCAATACGATTTACCTTTTGTGACCCGAAGCTAGAAATTTTTTCTTCTTCAGAATCTATTCCTAATAATGGAATATTTTTATTGTTAATCGTTAAGCAGTTTCTGCTAAACGATATGTCCGCCTTTATTGGTTTTAAGACATTGTTTCCCAAAATACCATCGAAAGGTTTCTTATTGGTAAATCTCGTTACCAGGAATCTCATTACACTGTCATCTGTTATTTCGAATTCTTTTGGTAAAAACGTAATCACATATTTATCAACTATTGTCCTGCCATTTGTGGTTATTAACATTTTTGGTTCATTTAATTGTTTCTCTACTTGTTTTGGAAATATTCCCTCGTTTATTATTGATGTCTCTGCACCTGTATCTACTAGCAATTTTAAATCTATTCCGCAAATATTCACTTTGATTATTGGTAGAAGTTTGTCTTTCTCGAGGCCGTCAATGGAAAATTTTCCATTCTAACTTCATCGACTTCCATTGGTTCAATTCTATTATTTGTATTATTTCTCAATTGCGTTGCCTGTCTTCCTATTTGGGTAGAGTTATTTCTATTGTTATTCTGGTTATATTGTCGACTATAGTTATGCCTATTCACTGAATTATTAAATCCATGGTGTGGTTTATTATTTTTTTCTTGATTGGTATTGTTATAATTTCGTTTTTTCCTGATTATTTTCCCTTTGGTTATTTGACCTAAAGTTATTATTTTCAGTATAATTATTATATCCTTGATTTCGTCCTTGATAACTATTATTATTTTCATTATAATTACTATATCTTTGATTGTGTCCCTGATAATTATTATTATTATTTTCGTTATAGTTATTATATCTTTGATTGCGTCCCTGATAATTATTATTATTATTTTGTCTTTGGTTGTGACTATGATATATAATTTTGTCCTTCATTATAACCTTGGTAATGATTTTGCTTTGGGTTGTAATTATTTTGTTTTACTCTGTCGTGAATTGTCTAACCCCCTTCTTCCAAAATCTGGAATGCCTCATAAAGTGTACCTGGGTTTTTCACATCTAATAATAATTTCACATCTAATCTAATTTTAGGTTCTTGGGAATTTTTTCTTTAAAAAGTTGCAGCATTGAATACTCGTTGCAGTCTGGTTTATAATCATCAACAAGTTGTTTTTCATTTGTGAGGTGATATTTATTATATAATCTAACTAAAATGTTATTCACTTTTGAAAAAATTTGTGTAGTATTTGCTCTCCCATCTGACCCATATTTTTGTATTTTATTTGCTTCCTCCTTGAGCTGCATAAAACTCAACCTTTCTCCAAAATTTTCAGTAAGAATTTTCTTGATTTCCGCCCAATTATTTGATGTATTATTGTACTTTAATAGTACCTCGTTAGCTTTTCCCACAATTTTGCCTCTAACTAAAATTGTTATAAATTTAAGCGAATCTTCCGAATAATTTACCATAGATTGAAATAAGAATTCGATTTTGCCCATGAATGAAATCAAGTCAGAATCATGATTTAAGCCACTGTATTGCGACACTTTTTCTACGTATTTTACAGGATCAAACCTTAATTCTAAGTTACCTATTTGTAATTGTTGTTGTTGTTGTTGGTTTTCCATTGTTGCTGCTGCTATTTCTGCTTATAATGTTGCTTCCGTTTCTGCTGCTGTTTCTGTATCTGCTATTGCTGCTTCTGTTCTTGCTATTGACTTTATTTTTTTGTATGGAATGAAGCAAGGCATGAAATCTTTACTTTCCGCTGAGCTTCTTTGGAGCGAATTCCTCGTTCGACTGCACCAATTTTACAAGACTTAATTTTATTAACACGATAACAAACACAATAATCTTATAATTTTATTTAAACACAAAACTTAATTTTATTAACACAAGCACAATAATCTTATTGAACCAACTTTATTGGATATCAAAATAATTATAATTGTTCATACAGCTTGTCTTGCTTTTTATAGCATTTCGTCTCTTTAACAATGTTGCAATACAATTCTTTTGTTGATCATGTTGCAGTTAGTATAATCATGTTGCAATACAATTCCTTTGTTGACCACGTTGCAGTTAATAGAATCATATTACAATGAGTAGAATCAATCATTTTGCAGTAATAGCGTCATTGCTGCACTGTTTCGTTGGTGTTAATTTATATTTTATGTTTACATATTTTTAACGTTGGTGTCAATTTATATTTATAGTTTACCTTATGTTTAGTTATTTATAATTTACTTAAATACTGGCTTAGTGTTAATTTATATTTTATGTTTAATTATTTTTAACTTTGGTGTCAATTTATATTTATAGTTTACCTTATATTTAGTTATTTATAATTTACTTAAATACTGGCTTAACTAAGTGGTTTATAGAGGTCGTTGAAGGTGATAATGTAACAATATGTAGTCTTAAATTTAGCAAGCATCTATGGACATTTTTTCACTTTTTCTCTCTCTTTTTTACTGAACTTATTGCTATTTTTTCAGAAATTTAGTTTTCTTAACATTTGTAGTATCAACCGTTTTTTTTTAATTTTTTTTTTTGCACGAATATAGGGAAATATTAATATTTTTCTTTCAGGCACACTTATTTATTTGTTTTGAAAAAATTTATTTCCAATTAAAATCTTCATTTCATATGCCTGCCGTTTAGCGTAATGATGTTTTAAAAACAAAACAAGTACTAATCCGTGGGGTTTGAGGTGTCTACTTTACAAAAATGTTAAAGGCATTGCTCTTTTGAAGATTTAAATTTTGAGATTTTGGTCAGAAAAAGTGATCAATTTCCCCATAGTGCAATGTAGTGAAAACCTCTGAATGCCTTCCTCCATTTTAATTTTTCTTGCCCATCTTGTTATAGTGCTGAGAGATGGCAACGAAAAGCCTTTGTTATGTAAATGCTTATACAATTTAGGCCCAACAGTATGCATGAATATGGCATTTGAGACGTCCTCCCAGTACCACTGAACTTGGATGCCAGGGCATTTAAGTTTCCTCAATTGGTGTTAAGTTTCCAAAATATGGTGCTCAAACTTAAACTTTCATAAAAACGTTATTGTAAAGTGAACTTATTTAAAATATACTTTTTGAGACCATGAATATACGCTACCAACTATACATACACTAACTCAGTTTAGTGCTGCAATCACACATCTTTTAAAGACCATCACACTCCATTTGTTCTTAGTAAGAGACTGCATTTGAATTGGAGGATGGACATTAGGCCGCGACACATTTTGTATGGCGGCCTAAATTCATTTTCAAAATGAATTAAGACTGCAAAATCTAAATGACTTTAGCTCGCGCGGCCTAATTTCATTTTTTGATCGCGGCCTTATGTCACGCGGTCTAACTCATTTTCCGGGGAGTGAAACCTTCGTTGATCATAGTCCTCCTGTGACTGATCATCCTTTAAGTAGCCCCTCCCCAGGTCGAGAGGGCCAGTAAGGTGTCAGGCAATGACTGCACCTACACGGAGATTAAGCTCTGAGGGTAACCGCACGGTGACCAGTAAAGCCAAGGTAGGGGTGCCAGCTGTCAGTGCATTAGCACCGATACCTGAGTCCTCTACAATGGCTTACGCTGGTGTAGTAGCCTTGGAAACTAGTGCAATAGCACCAGCGACCGTGGTAACTGCACAAGCGACTGGCATCGTACTCAGTACAGCTCGTACAGAGGTCTTAGCGGCCAGTGCATCAGCATCGGCCGGTGTGACTTCTGTAAGCGCTCGGGATGTCTTTCTAACAAAGGCTGCTAGTGCATTCGCACCAGTTGCTAATGCTACGGGGACATCTACTGGGAAAGGTTACCCAAGGGAGCATAAGCGGCGTGTGACGAAGATACCACCAATTGGGCAGCCAGGTGGTATGGACGACCCACTAAGGAAAGGCCTTAGTGGGGCAGGTTCAAGGTGGTATCTTAGATACCTGGAGCAGGGGCTTGATCCCGCAGAGGCTAGGAAGAAGGCAGATGAGCACAAAGCCAAGCCGTCCGAATGCGCTTCCCAGGAACCTCTAGAAAGGAAAAGGGGAAGCTCGGTTATCACTCTACCGCAAAAACAGGAGGCGAAGAAACCGAGGACGGATATGGCGGTGGCAGGCTCATCTGCGGGCAAAGCAGTGTGCGGCAAGACGTACGCGGGGGTTGCGAAAGCCGTTAGGATGGCAGTGTTACCAAAGGAATACCCCAAGGTGACATTGTCAACCGAGCAGCTTTCGGCCCTAGAAGACGCCATCCTAGAGGAGGTGGCAAAGGGATGGGCACACAAACTGAAGTTTGAGGGTATCCCTTTCAGGCCGGGTTATCTACTCATCGACTGCAAAGATGTGCAGTCGGCTGAATGGCTGAAAGGAGTAGCCCCGGGGTTGACGGCCTGGAATGGACCCCCTCTTATTTCATGTGCAGGTGATGATGTCCCCAAGTCGCACGTGGTGACCGTGTTCTTCCCCAGGAGCTTGGGTCAGACGTCCGAACGGATACTGGCCCTAGTCAATGCTCAAAACGAGGGCTTAAGTATTGACCTCTGGAGAGTATTGAAAGCTCGTGAGGAGGAAAACGGTCAGCTATTGACGATAAGTATGGATGAGCAGTCGTTTGAAGCCATCCGTACTTCAGGGGGCGTCATCAACTACCGGTTTGGTGAGGTCACGGTGCACAAACGGGCCATGGTAGAGGACACCTCGAATCCCGAGCCAGAGGCAGTCAGCAATGACGAGCCGAAGGCAACGGAAAGAGTGCACTCAGCCGTGGTCGAGGTGGAGGTCGAAACTCTACCATCATCAGCCGCGAGCGAAATAGAAGGCATAGTACTCCCATCTTCGACCGCGACTGAAGTTGAGGGTATCGACCTCTCCCTCCTCAATATGGACTGCTCCATAGATGAGGAGGAAGAAAGGATGTTGTTGAGTGGCAGTAGTAGGGGCAAAAGCCCTGCTAAGTAAGCTCTATGGGCAGTGGAACAGGCATCAAATGTGCCCAGGTTAACGTCCACCACGCAAGAGCCGCCTCGGCGGTGATTGCAAGGACATTTTCAAAATTTAACCTGGGCCTGATACTGATCCAAGAACCCTGGCACTACCAAGGTGCAATCAGAGGAATGGCCTGTAAAAACGGCAAGGTAATTTGGGATAACAGGCAGGATAATCCAAGGGCCTGTATTCTAATTAGAAACAACATTAATTATGTTTGTCTTACAGAATTCATGACGCGGGACTTAGTTCCAATTCAAGCCCACCTTAACATCGAAGGCAGCAAACGCGCCATAGTAGTGGTATCGGCATATTTTCCGGGTGAGGAGTCGTCACCACCGCCGCCAGAAGTGAGGCAACTGGTGGAGTATTGTAGCAGGCACAGACTGCCGCTTCTCCTCGGAACGCTTACAGTACCATATGGGGCAGCACAAACGACAACAGCAGAGGTGAGTACCTTTTAGAATTTATCTTATCCGCTAATCTAGAAATATTAAACGTAGGGAATGAAACTACGTTTGTTACTAGAGTTAGAAAAAAGTATTAGACATAACAGTGTGCAGTCCAAATATAGTAGGACTAGTCAAGAACTGGAGTTCCTTTTAGAGGGCACAAGTACCGAAATACCGTCCTTTAGAAATCCCAGGAAAACAAACTGGACAGAATACATAGAAGTACTTAAGTGTAACTTAGAAGGTATTAAATCGAGCAAGGTGATAAAAAATCATCATGAGCTCGAATATTCCGTAAATGAACTTAACGAAGCAATACTAGATGCTTTCGAGGGCAGCTGCCCGGAAAAAGCGGAAAGTCTAGGAAAGGTCTGTTAGGAAACTAACAGAATATAATGAAGAAATTAGGAAGGCTAGAAGAACTAGCTTTAGGAACTTCTGCGACAATATCTCATCTCTACCTGCTGCATCAAGGATTGTTGGAACCAGTTCCAAATGAACTAAAATTTCCTACTTGTACTTATTTGTAAATTTGCCACCATTCTATTATTTTGTAAATTAGAAAATTTTAGTACTTTTACTAAAAACTGAATTCAACCTAGTACTAGTCTTAAGCTTTCAATGTATATATATATCCCTAAGCTTTTCAATTCTTCCAGCGGTAACGGCTATAAAAGCCGCCCACACATAATTCTTTTTATTATTTTTACTATTCATATTTACATAATTAACTCGGCGAACCCGAATCGCATCAAAATCATATTATATTCATTTTTAATTAAATAAAACCCTGAATTTGTAACGTTTAAGAAAAAAAAAATAGAAATTCTTATTTCGAACGTCAGGGAATTATACATGGTCCTTCGAGCCGTTCAGCCGTTCGCAAATATTTAGAACAAAAATAAAAAACAACAAAACGCAACACTGGCTATCGGACGCCATCATTCTTTTAAATATTTGCAAAACGAAGAACATCCAGCGAAAGAACAACAAGAAAATTTAATAAAAAAAAAGATTGTAAAAAGTGTAGTGGTGCAGTGGTTGCGCGATAAAGCACAAAATTTTAAAATTCAAAAAGTTTTCGTGTTCACTCAACAGCGAGCCTCAAACGGTTACAAAGCGTCACAGTTGCAGTAACAAATAATAAAAAGCGTCAGGTTAAAAAGTGCGAGAGTTAAATTTCAAATCATGGGAAACGTATCCCAGAGGGCTTAAAATAAAGCGCAGTAAGTTACTGCATGATCGCCAGTGCCACCAGCATCAACAGCACCAGCTACAGCAACTTCATCAACCGCAACAGCAGCTGAAACGTCACCAACAGCACCAGCTACAACAACAGCAACTTCATCAACCGCAACAGCAGCTGAAACGTCACCAACAGCACCAGCTATAACAACAGCAACTTCATCAACCGCAACAGCAGCTGAAACGTCACCAACAGCACCAGCTACAACAACAACAACTTCATCATCCGCAACAGCAGTAGAACCATCAACGGCACAACAATAAGTCAGCAGCAAAATACAACATGAACCCAAATACGCAACCAACAGGGCAAAATTCGTCCGCCGCAGTAAGCAAAAAAAATCTCAGAGGAATGTCACAGTAAGTGAAGCAATTATCATTTTTGCATGAGACTTAGTTAAAAAAAAAAAAAAAAAAGAAAAAAAAAAAAAGTACAGTCTCACAATATTCAATATTATATACTTACAAACATAACATGACATTTACCGAAATTAGCGTAGTTTAAAGAAAACCATTGCAAAAAGGTATATACTTATAACCCAAAATACATATATACATATCAATTTTGGCGGTATTTTCTTTGCACATACATACGTTTTAATTTCATTCGTTCCGCTATCACATACTTTCTCCCACTACTTAAAGAATATATATATTTGGATATAGACAATAATATATCAATATTAAATACCTGCATACATTTTTGCCCATACATATGTTTCAGTTCCGTGCGTTCCGCTAATGCATACTCTCTCTCCGTAATAAAAGAAAAAAAATAAGTATCTTCAAAAAAAAAAAAGACAGACTTAAGCGAAAAATTCAAATTTTCAGCAATCACCAAACATTAAGAATACCTAAGCGAATACAAAGCTTTATTTTTTTTAAACCACATATTTATGCCACTGAAAAGTGAAGGTTGCATATGTGCAACATTAAATAAAGTTAAATAAAAGTTTTATTAACTCTCGAAACGTATATAAATATACCTTACTTTTTCTCAGTATATGTAAAAACAAAATAAATTATCGCATACAATCAAATTTAAAAATAATCCCCTTATTAACTATTTCTATCTATGCACAAGTGTATAAAAACAAAACAAAAACGTGATTGTACACGTAGATTTAAAAGTTGTACGAACATTCCCACAAACATTTGTATTGATTAGCATTGTTTCGTTATTTACAAACTGGGTTCATTTGGGTTGATATACTTAGAAAAAAAAAAACTCAAAAGACCTTTTGTTTGAACTTGATTCACATTAGTCAAACTAAGGACACAACCCACAGGTAAATACATCCGTATTTCTTCCTGTGAGTTGCAAAAAGTACAACCCAATGAGCAAATACGCATAACGCAATTCATTCAGATCATTACAACACATCATTACTTTCCAACGCAATTTACATTTATTTTAACAACTTTATTGGTTGGCAAATTCCCGTTATTTCAACCTCTCGTTTATGTCCAGTTAATATTTTAGCAAATTAAACAACAATTTTTCTTTACTCTTTCAATTTACTACAGTAAAGTAATATAAGTGGCCCACTATTCTCAGTGTACTCCTTCATTTTCTGAAATAAAAATCAGACAGTAAGCCCTCGTTTACAAAGTCAATCAAGTATTCAAAAGAAGTTTAGTTGTCATATTTCAAGATGCTCAGATCACCACCCCCATCAGCAAATGAGTCTCAAGATGAGCTTAACAAAAACCCAAAAGACTCAAAAAAGCCATTAAAACCTCGCACGAGGAGTACAAGTCGCCAAGACACTTCGGTCTCCAAATTTATTTTTGAAACCGATACCCTAGTTCAGTTGTGCAATAAATTTGTGTCTACCCCAATCGAAGATCAGACGGAATCACTCATTGAAGTGAGATTACAAAATTTTGATCGGAGATGGTCTGGGGTCCTAAGCGCCTACGAGCAGGTTTGCATCGCTGACGATGATGCGCTGCCTGAAAAATTCAAGGAATCCGCTTGCAGCAAGTTTGACGTCTGCATAGGAGACTTTGAAGAGTGCAAAGCTCAAATGCTAGACTTGCTTAAAATGCTTCAAACTCAAACCAGGCCGCAATCTGGAGTTCCCACAATGCCTCAAATCCCAAACCAAGCTCAACAAGTTTCCTCTGAAATTAATCTCAAGCTTCCACCCTGTGACACAGAAATATTTTACGGAGGGTATGAAGAGTGGCCGTCCTTCCGGGACATGTTTACTGCGGTATATATAAACCACCCAAAACTGACACCAGCCCAAAAATTATACCACCTCCGATTTAAAACAAACGGTCAAGCTGGTGCTATCGTAAAACGGTACCACCTGAGCAACAATAATTTTGATTTAGCGTGGGAAGCTTTGAAGTCTCGGTACGGAAATACACGTATCCTGGTAGACAATCAAATAAAAATTCTTTTAAATATCGTACCAGTAACTTCAGAAAATAGCAATGCAATACAGAAAATACAGACCACAATCAATAATAGTTTGTGCATTCTCTCCACCCAGGGCGTCGACACGAAAAATTGGGATCCCATTCTGGTTTACATTTGCTCAACCAAGCTACCCGAAGAAACTCTGTCGCTCTGGGAGCAATCGCTAAGATCGCGCAAAGACCTCCCATTGTGGTCTCAAATGGATGAATTCTTAACTTCCAGATACGAAGTAGTAGAAAGGCTTAACAGCATTCGACCAAGCCGACCCAAACCAAACCATTCTAACCTCAATTACACTCAAAACAAATTAATAAACAAATCACAAACATATTTGACTGAAAGTAAGTATTTCCAGTGCAAATTATGCAATTTAAACCACTCGGTACGACTTTGCCCAAAATTCAAAAAAATGACAATATTTGAGAGACAAAACCACGTTAAAAATAATAATATATGCAAAAACTGTCTTGGTTTTTCACACGTGAAGCAAGATTGTAAAAGTAATTTTACGTGCGTTTACTGCCAAAAAAGACACCATTCACTGCTTCACAATATGTCTGGCGATGATAAATATAAATACACACGATCAAGTGATCGATCCCACTTAACTCTGTCCCAAGTATCGACAGCTCAGTCAGATAATATCATAGAAAGCCCAAAAACCACAATCTCTCAAATTCGAAATCCAATAGAGTTAAACTCAGAAAAACCCTCATGTTCACATCAGAACACTCATGAACCAATTCATTCGCTATATGCCAGTAATAGTGAAAAAACACTACTTCCTACAGCACTTATCTAGCTGGAACACGCGGGCGAACACTTCAAAGTTCGAGCCTTGATTGACCAAGGATCCCAAAAGACCTTCATCTCCTCGAAGGCCCAAAAGCGAATAGGCCTTCCCACTAAAGAGACCTATTACGCAATTTCTGGCATAGGTGGTGAAATAGTTCAGAACGCAAACCGAATTTGCTTCTTAACACTGGCCACGAACAGTAACATTAAAATTAAAGCACAAGCGATAGTTCTCCCTAAACTAACAAAACTCCTCCCAACGTTCAAAGTCAGTCATCCAAATTGGGAAGATCTCTCAACGTTGAGTCTCGCTGATCCCAACTGCTTTGCTCCAGCACAAATCGACATGATCATAGGAAGTGATCTGTCTCCTAGAAGGCACACGCAACACATGCGGTAGCCTTCTAGCACAAAATACTATATTCGGATGGATTTTAAGTGGTCCTATAACCGAAAAAGTGTCAACATTCTCGACACAGGTAATTTCACATGACCCCATCAGCCACCAACTTAAACAATTTTGGGAACAAGAAGAGTTGGTGGAGCCTCATCCTCCATCCGACGAGGACCAAATTTGTGAGCAGCTATATCAGCAAACCACAATTCGGAGGTCGGATGGCCGATATGTCGTTAGACTTCCATTTAAAAAAGATTTTCCGCAAAAGTCTGCATTAGGACATTCTCGAAGCTCTGCTTTACAGCAGCTGTTGAGCATAGAACGCTCCCTAGAAAAGAAAAAGGATCTCAAAAAATTATACAGTGACGTTCTCGAAGAATATATCACGTTAGACCACATGGAAGCCACATCCTCGCCTGAAATAATCTCCAATGGGCGATATTTATCCTTTTACTTGCCTCATCATGCAGTTGTTCGACCGGAAAAAACAACCTCCAAAGTTCGTATAGTTTTCAATGCTTCAAAAGCATCAAGTTCAGGGAACTCATTAAATGATGTTCTCCACATTAACCCCACGCTACAATCAGATCTCATGATGATCATACTCCAGTGGCGCCTCTATGAGTTCCTCTTCAATGGTGACATCGAAAAGATGTACAGGCAGATCTTAATTCATGAAGAAGATCAGCAATTCCAACGAATTCTCTTTCGTAGGTCCCCCAATGAATCCATCCAAGACTATAAATTGAAGACTGTTACTTTCGGCGTTGCATGTGCCCCATATCTAGCCATAAGAACTCTAAATCAATTGGCCAACGATACGCAACATAAGTATCCTCTCGCCTCTAAAATACTGCTTAACGAAACATATGTCGACGACATATTATCTGGTGGTTATGATTTACCTTTCACTATAGAGGCAATGACTCAAGTCATTCAAACTCTCAAGACCGCCAGTTTCCCTTTAAAAAAATTACTGCAAACAATCCAAAAATCTTAGAACAGGTCCCCAATGAAAATCTTTTAAATTCCAACTTCCTCAGATTTGACGACACAAGTTCGACAAAAACATTAGGCATTCGTTGGAACGCTTTGTCTGATACCTTTTCCTATACCTATGTTCCAACCTTAACATCGACCTCTGCCACGAAACGTCAGATACTCTCGTCTGTCGCAAAATTGTTTGACCCCGCAGGATGGCTATCGCCAATAATGATTCAAGCTAAGATTCTCCTCCAACAACTCTGGTTGGAAGGAACCGAATGGGACGAATGCGTAAAACCAGCATCGCTCATAAAGTGGAATCAGTTCGTGGAGAGTCTTAACACAATTAATAAAATTCAAATTCCACGTTGGGTTAACTTTTCACCCAAGAAAACAATCCAAATTCACGGATTCTACGATGATTCTGAGAAAGCGAATTGTGCAGCTCTGTACATCCGCACACAGAATGAGGACCAGACTATTTTCTCTCACCTTCTAGTTTCCAAGGGGAAAGTAGCCCCTTTACAAACTATTAGTCTTCCACGCTTAGAACTATGCGGCGCTGTTCTCCTTTCTAAACTAGTCAAACAAGTATGCTGCCAGCTTGGATTAAATGACACCGAAATCTTTCTCTGGTGTGACTCTTCTATCGTCCTTGCATGGCTAGAAAAACCACCGTGCATATGGAAGACTTACATAGCAAACCGTACGACAGAAATACTACGAAATGTCAGTAATGCCACATGGCGACATGTCTTGAGTGCTGACAATCCTGCTGATTTGGGAACGAGAGGATGTTCGCCTCAACACTTAGCTTCATCATCTTTGTGGTGGAATGGTCCAAAGTGGCTATTGAAAGGTCAGGATTCTTGGCCAAAATCTCTACCAACTAGCGTGCCACTTATCGAACAACGAAAAGTGGAGGTTTTTCATACTATTGAAGAACCAACCGACATTCTCGATCGGTTCTCCTCGTTTCCGCGTGCTCTAAGAGTCATTGCATACATGTTCCGGTTCCTCCGAAATACTATCGCACGGTTCAGAAGCATCCCCATATCAAACAGTCTTGCAATTTCTCATACTGAAATTAAGTTTGTAAGGACACGGCTTATACATATAGCACAGCTCCGACATTATGGTAAAGAATACTCGGCTTTGGCCGAACCCAAATGCATTAACAAAAGGAGTTCCCTTCTTCCTCTTAACCCCTGCCTGGATAAAGAAGGCCTTATGAGAGTGAACGGCCGTCTTGTACATTCTGTTCTGAGTCACAATGAGCGACATCCCATCATACTGCCAGAAAACTCACGTTTTTGTCTCCTATATCTCCACTTTTTACAAAGGTTAATGGTTCGTCTAGCCCGTCAAGAGTTTTATATTCCACGACTCAAAGCGAAAGTCAAAAAATGCATTTTTCAATGTAAAATCTGTACTATATACAAACAGCAAATCCGTACTCAAATTATGGCGGCCTTGCCCCCCGATCGCTGTACCTTCTCGCTACCATTCACTACTACAGGCATCGATTTCGCTGGGCCTTTTCAAATCAAATCCTCAACTCTGCGTCAGTCTCCCTACTTGAAAGGATACGTGGCAGTCTTTGTCTGCTTCTCTACAAAAGATGTGCATTTGGAATTATGTTCTGACCTCACAACAGAGGCTTTTAGAGCGGCATTCGCCAGATTTGTTGGACGGAGAGGTCTCCCTGCTAAAATCATGACGGATAATGGAACAACCTTCATTGGAGCTCAGCGTGCCACTAGCAAAGAGTTCCTAAAAATGCTAAAGGAAATTTCCGCAGACATCTCTATCAAATACGCAGCTCAAGGTCTTGATTGGGTGTTCATTCCACCACATGCTCCTCATATGGGCGGACTGTGGGAGTCTGCTGTCAAAAGCTTCAAAACGCATTTGAAGAAAGTGGCAGGGAACCACAGATTCACCTTTGAAGAATTTGCAACTCTTCTCGCACGCATCGAAGCAGTACTTAATTCTCGCCCTCTTTCCCCAATTTCTCAGGATCCAGAAGAACTCCTTGCACTCACTCCAGGGCATTTCCTTCGTGGTGCACCGCTCTTATCACTCCCTGAGCCTAACGCTGAGGACCTATCTCTGGTGAATCGCTGGGAAAAAATCAAAGTCCTCCACCATGAATTCAGCCGAAGATGGAAGGATGAGTACCTCAAGGAGCTGCATAAACGATACAAATGGAAACACCCTCAGAAGGACATTGCAGAAGGTGAACTAGTCGTTATCAAGGACGATCTTCTGCCCCCAAATGAGTGGCGTCTAGGTCGAATTGAGAAGCTCTATAGCGGCTCCGATAATCACATCCGCGTCGCTGACGTCCGAACATCAACCGGGTTGACGCGACGACCAGTCGTCAAACTATGTGTATTACCTCTGGCATAGACCCACCTAATTCTTCTCACCCATACTGTCTTAGTTATACATTGATAAAATCTCCACTCGATGAGTTTAATGCAACCATTTTCTTTCAGCATCCCCTGCTTGTCACCTACTAATATTTTATTTTCCCTTTCACAGACCACCGAAAGAACGCAGTGCTGACGTACATCAGTGTCAGGTGTGCTTCCGTTATCACTCGCTGCGCTTTTGCAGAAGCTTCCGCGTCATGCCGCCAAGTCAGCGTGCGGAAGTTGTAAGAAAACACAACTATTGTTTTAATTGCCTGGCACGCACCCACGCCACTGGATGCTGTGACTCTCCAAACGACTGCAGAATTTGCCACAAAGCACACCACACCATGCTCCACAAAGACACCAACAACAGAGGACGCATCACCCAACATGCGCATCAACGACAGCACCGTATAGCCAGAAGGAAAGTTTCATTCAAACCAGACTGTTCTTGCCATGGACGTGCCCGGTCATCTACGTCCCGGCGCGCATCTGTTCAATATCAAGCAGCATCACGTCGTGTGAATAATGTGAACGCCTCCTTGAACGGGTCCAAAAATATACGCCGCATTGCGGCGGGCTAGAAACAACGTGTCGACGAGCCCACTGTCTGCTTAAGTCCGCCGTACAGACGCTTCAACAGCTTCAACAAACTATGGACGTTGCACCCGTGCAAGGGGGCCGCCATGTTGGAACCAGTTCCAAATGAACTAAAATTTCCTACTTGTACTTATTTGTAAATTTGCCACCATTCTATTATTTTGTAAATTAGAAAATTCTAGTACTTGTACTAAAAACTGAATTCAACCTAGTACTAGTCTTAAGCTTTCAATGTATATATATATCCCTAAGCTTTTCAATTCTTCCAGCGGTAACGGCTATAAAAGCCGCCCACACATAATTCTTTTTATTATTTTTACTATTCATATTTACATAATTAACTCGGCGAACCCGAATCGCATCAAAATCATATTATATTCATTTTTAATTAAATAAAACCCTGAATTTGTAACGTTTAAGAAAAAAAAAATAGAAATTCTTATTTCGAACGTCAGGGAATTATACAAGGATATATAAAACCTTTGCAAAAGCAGGGCAGGACATGAGAATGGCGCTGAAGAAATCAGATGGCAGCTTCACCTGTAATGAAAAGGAAAGAGCAGAATTGCTACTAGCAACACACTTCCCTGGAAGTGTTGGGTTAGATAGCAGGAATTCAGAGGAGCAGCCTAGAAGAATAAACAGAGTAGACAGGAAGGTAGCAGCAGAAATATGCTCTGCGCCTAGATTGGAATGGGCGTTAAACACTTTTCAACCATTTAAATCACCTGGTCATGACGGCATATTTCCTGCTCTATTACAGAAGGGCATAAAGGAAATATTGCCATTCCTTATTAATATAGGGAGAAGTAGCCTCGCTTTTGGGTACATACCAACAGCTTGGCGAAGGGCAAAGGTAGTATTTATACCAAAAGTGGGCAAAAAAGATACCACCAACCCTAAGTCCTTCAGACCTATAAGCTTAACATCGTTTATGTTGAAAACACTTGAAAAGGTGGTTGACAACTTTATACGATGTAAAGTCTTAGACACAAATCCATTGCACCCCAATCAGCATGCATATAGAGCAGGCAGGTCTACCGAGACAGCTCTGCATGACTTAGCGGGGAAGATTCAAGGGGCACTAGATGTGAAAGAAGTAGCAGTATGTGCTTTTCTGGATATAGAAGGAGCTTTCGACAACACCTCACACGAGGCTGTCAATAACTCTCTAAGGCGAAGAGGAGTAGATAACACAACATCTAGATGGATGTCAGAAATGCTC
The DNA here is from genome assembly GCA_963691655.1 of Toxonevra muliebris. Lineage (NCBI taxonomy): Eukaryota > Metazoa > Arthropoda > Insecta > Diptera > Pallopteridae > Toxonevra > Toxonevra muliebris. The sequence goes on along the minus strand of CAVNUY010000006.1, from coordinate 134,313 downwards.
TCCTCTAGAACAGCTGAGATGGAAACAGGGCTAGGTACCATATCAGTCAGCACAACCAGAGGATGTCCACAGGGAGGAGTATTATCACCTCTAATGTGGAGCCTGGTAGTAGACGAACTTTTAATGAAACTCTCAGAGGCGGGCATAGACTGTCAAGGGTATGCGGACGATATAGTCCTCGTAGCCAGAGGGAAATTTGAAGAAACTCTCTGTGACATTATACAAAGAGGGCTAGGTATTACTATGAGATGGTGCAGGTCGGTAGGGCTAAATATTAACCCTGCAAAGACTACTATAGTTCTATTTACCAGGAAAAGATCACTCCCGCGCTGGAAACCGATATCACTAGCTGGGGAGATTATTGAACAAAAGCAAGAGATAAAGTATCTGGGCTTGTCACTGCGCATGTTGAGGCAGTGACAAGTAAAGCCGCTCGCGCTCTAATGGTATGCAGAAGGTTAGCAGGGAAAACTTGGGGATGTAAACCAAGTGTACTGCGCTGGATGTACACAATGATGGTAAGGCCAATCATTACATATGGAGCATTAGCGTGGGCAAGGAGAACTCAACCAAAAACAGCAAAAGCTAAATTGGGGAAAGTTCAAAGGTTGGCATGTATCTGTATAACAGGAGCGATGAGAACATGTCCGACTGCTGCACAAGAGGTACTATTGGAGCTCACTCCATTACACCTCGTGATAGAGAATGCCTCCAAGGCAGCAATCGTAAGAGGAACAAGAAATAAAAGGTTGACGAGGAGATATATAGGGCTTGGAGACCGAGATAACCCGGCGAAAGACAACTATCTCTTGGACTGTCCCCAGGACAGAATGGACAAACAGTATAGTTTTGAGAAACACTTCGTTGCAAAACTTAGTAGTAAGAACGAATGGGAGGGTGTAGAGTATAACTACACACTCAAAGAACACACGATTAAGTGGTATACAGATGGGTCACGTACCGAGGATGGAACTGGGGCAGGAGTATTTGGGCCAAGAATCAAACACTCTGAGCCGATGGGGAAGTATCCCAGCATCTTCCAAGCTGAAATTCATGCAATTAGCACATGTGTGCAATTCAACCTGGATAGACAGTACAAACGGCAAGATATCGCTATCATGTCGGACAGCCAAGCAGCCATTCGAGCATTATGGGTCCCTGGACACGCAGGAATTGAGGGTAATGAGCAGGCAGACGAGCTTGCAAGGAAGGGGTGCAGCAACCACTTTCGTGGGACCTGAACCCTTCTGTGGAATAGGAGATATTACCAGCATATTAGCTGGTATTCTGACTGGGCATTGCGGGCTCAGAGAACACCTTTGCAAGATAGGGGTTGAGCAAAGCTCAATTTGTAGGTTTTGTAATGAGGAAGACGAATCATCAGTACATATTTTAGCTCAATGTGGAGCACTGATCCACAAAAGAAGGAAATGTCTGGGCATGCACCAAGTGCTCAGTACAGAACTAGCATCCCTAGCTCCGGGCGCAATACTCAAATTCTTGAGGGAGACTGGACTGGATGAGGTACTCTAAGCATATTAGACTAGATAGAAAAGAGGGACATACAAAAGATCTTATAGGTCGCGGTACAACGACAGAAACCTCTATAATACAATACAATACAATGCAAGTAGCCCCTCCCCTTTCCAATTGACCGACACTCTTTTAAAGTGGGCCATCAAATCCTTCAGCCCCTATAAATCTTCAGGGCCAGATGGTATCATTCCCGCGGATATTCAACAAGGGGCTGAACACGTAACATCATGACTATTGAAAATTTATAATGCTTAAAATGCTCGTACATTCCCAAAAGCTGGAGAGAGGCTCGTGTAGTCTTCATACCCAAAGCAGGGTATTAGACCAAACCGGCTGCAAAATAATATTTTATGCAGATGACATTGCTATTGCAGTATCCGGCAAATACGTTGCTACTCTTTCAGAACGGCTAAATCACTCACTTAGCATTCTATCTCACGGGTGCCGCGAATTCGGTCTTAATATTAATCCAGCCAAAACAGAGGTTATGCTTTTCACTAGAAAGTATAAAATACCAACTTTTGCCCTACCCAAAATTAATGGTACCTCGTGTTATGTGTCTGACTTGGAGGGGTACAGCTGGATGTGGCAGAGGTGGCACGGTGATCGGCTCGGCTGCTCGTCGGATGCGGTGGTTCTTGCCACTCAAACTGCCCACCAGACACTCACAGAGAGATTAATCCGTCGTGCCAATAAAAATCTTCTTTAAGGTTGAAATTTAAAAATAAAAGAGAGAGAAATTAAGGAAAAAACTGATGAAAACTAACAACGAATACGTCCACATTTATTCTATGCTAATCTAACCGCCCACATTCATCCTCACATTCACCATTCACTTGCACTCAACCCGATTCACCTATATATCACACTCAGTCGCTCATCACAAGTTTTTACCTATCACCCGCAGTTAGTTCAGCACCTACTCATACTAATAGCACTCAAAATAAACAAATACCTATCGGTCCGACAAAACGTCCGTCAGCAGGAGCTGTCCCTCTCCACCTGCAGCTAAATGTAGCATACAGTCATGAATAATACCACTGCTCCGGGTCTTGATATTATTCCCAATTTTGCTGGTAAGTCCGTCTCTAGTCAATGTCCATCCGCACACATGATGATCCTCGCCACTCATAGAGAGTGGCACCTACACCAGCCGTGGTAACACCTCAGTTGCTCATAATGCCTTTCTGTATTGGCATTCTAAAAGGTTGCATTCAACTACAAGGGAGGGGCACATAGGAACTCAAAACACTGTATATAATGAAATACATGTGTTTTATTGATTAAAAATGCAATAAATATTATATAAAGTTAAATAAAAAAATAATTAATAAATTCAAAATAATGAAAACAGTAATAAAAAAAATGAAGGTTAAATATTTTAACTACCTACTTATACAATTTTTAGTTATACATTATATATTATTTAACTTTAATATTATTATATTATAATATTAAAATTCAAAAAAAAAATATAATAATATTAATAAAAAAATAAAAAAAAAATAATCAAAAGAAAGTAAATTTTTAAAATTCCATATGCACCAGTGGGGATTTGAACTCGAGGTAGCTGGGACTCCAGTCTAGCACTCTATGACTATGCCACCGACGGTGTTTTAAAAAAAAAAAAATCAAATATTCACAACAAAAATTTTTTTCTTTTTTTTTTTTTGTGCACATTTTTTTCTTTATTTTTTTCTAAGTCTATTTTTGTTCTCTTTTCTGATTTTGCAAACACAAATTCATACATATAATTGTAACTTATGACACTTACCGCATTCGTCGCTCTTTTTTGATGTTGGCGCCAGCATGCAGCAGATCGATGACGAATACCTGTGGAACCGAATGGAATTGAACCATAAGAAATATAAGGGGAAACAGAAAAAAGAGCATAAACCTAACCACTCTCACTCAATTAGTTTTTTTTTTTTGTTTCAAACGTATATGAATATGAGTGACTTGATTATTTTTTTTTTTTTTTGTATTTCTTTTTCTCACCTTATCGTATATATGTAATTTATGTATATATTTTTTTTTTTTGTAATAATTTTTGTTTCGCTCTTTGCGTGTATGTATGTACATATGTAGGTAACTATAATTATAATGTTTTTTTATTGTTCGGTGCGTTATTCGTATGCCGACATATATGTTTCTTTTGGTTGGCTCTCTTTGGAGTCTTTTTTTTCTGTCTTTGCACTACACTTTGGCACTAATCTCCTCTTTCAGGTCGTTGACCTCATCAGCTGTTGGAATCTCAGCTCACTTGCGCCTACCCAGCAGAACAGCTTGAGGCCCTATAATTTTCCTCTCTAGGACCTGTTGAAAAAGATTACAAAATTTTTTTTCCTTCAGAATTTTATTTTCTAATTCTTTTATATATATTTTTTTTTCTTTATTTTTTTGTTTTCTTTGAATTTTCTTCTTTTTTTTCTTACCTCAAGCTTTTTATATTAAGTTTTTTTTTTCTCCTACTCCTAGCCCTTGAGAACTTTCCTAGATTTTCTATTATATATATATGTATATATAAAGTTAGATTGCCGTTTGTCGATTGTGGTCTTCAACTTCTTGTTGCTAGGTGTATCTTCCTAATGATCCTACATAGGTACCTTTCATACATAGAGACCGTTTAGTTATACTTTTTGCTGAATCCTTATTATGCGGAGTAACATGACAGTCAATCAGACTGTCGGTTCTCTCCACATTCGCACATTCATTCTACTACCTAAGCCTGACCCCAAGTAGCCCATGCGCATATGCAAGGTATTATTTCGTTAGGGATTTTTGTATATGCATTATTGGTCTTGGTTGATACCACTACTACCTAACTTTTATTTTGTGGAGCAGACTGTCGTTACACTCGCTTTGCCTTAGCAAGCGCGTCAAATATTAAGGACTTGTTCTTGATCCTAAACTTCAATGGAAAGCTAACATAGCAGAGAGAGTACGGAAAGCCTCTTGCGCTCTCTACTGCTGTAAGAGGGCATTAGGAACAAGATGGGGTCTGAAACCTCGAGTCACTTCCTAGCTCTATTCAGCATGGATCCGTCTTCTGGTGGCTAGCTACTGCAAAGGCCACTGGATAAGGTTAGAAGAACGGCAGCCATATTGATTATTGGGGCTCGGTCTCCGTACTACCGCCACATAAGCTCCCTTCGCAATTCTTCATTGGTTGCCAACTTCACTTCTGGTTAAGCAACAAGCTAAATACTCTAATGCCAGACTCAGTGCCCTAACTCGCTGGACCCGGTCAAACCTGGGCCATGCCAAGATTTTAATCCACGATACGTCCGTACCAATTAACGTAGACTACATTTGCTCTACCCCAAATTTAAACCACACGTTCTTCACCCATATCCCCAGTAGAGCGGAATGGGTTAATGACGAGGTGGTCACTGACAATTCAATTGACATCTATACAGATGGATCCAAATTGGAGGAAAGAGTCGGCTGTGGCATCTTCTCTAGTAAGTTAGATCTCAGACTCTCTTTCCGACTTTCTGACCATTGCAGCGTCTTTCAGGCGGAAGTAATGGCTATCTATCAAGCGTCCAAGTGGCTTATTCGCAACGATTCATTCGATAAGAATATCTGCAACCACACGGACAACCAAGCAGCAATCAAGTCCCTTGCCGGTGTTTTTACTACATCAAAGGTTATTCTCGACTGCCGATCTTCACTCAACATTTTGTCTAGTCACTCGCAGGTCCAACTACATTGGGTGCCTGGGCATATGGATATTTCAGGTAACTGCAATGCCGACGAGTTAGCAAAACAGGGCTCGCAGCTTACAAATATATCACCTTCCTGCACTATTGGTGTCCCTCTTACGTCTATTAAATTGGCCATTAAGCAAAACTACCTTGAGAAAGCAAAAATATCCTGGGTAGCGGAGCATACTTGTTGTATTACCAGGCTAACATGGACCACTATGGACAATAGATGAACTAGACAGCTACTCAACCTTAGCAGAAACTCCATCATCACTACGACTTCGGTGCTCACGGAACACTGCATAATGGGGAGACATGCTCCAATCCGCAAATGGGGGAGTCGCGCCGTTCTATGGTAGCACAATGAGCCTAAATGTGCTTAAGTGTGCTTTTAAGCAGAAGGTTGCCACTCCAACCTAACCTAACCTATGTTTCACCATTTGGTGTAAAACGATTTTTTCACCCATAACACTGCACAGCGGAATTTACCAAAAAAGTTTTAGTTTTTAGTTTTTTTCTGTCACGTCTAATTTCTTTTTAATAACGGTTTAAAAAAATCATATGTATAAAAATACTGCACAATGGAATTGACCAAAAAGAAAAGCTCAAGAGTTTTGAAAGTGGATCTTATATAATTCGAGTACGCTGAACATAATGGCGTCTTCAGTAAATAATCATTGATTTCAAATCTTTAAATACTAATATTTAAAAATAAAATTGTAATTCATTCTTGAGCAAAGTAGATCTTATAATTTTTCAAGAGAATTTAGATTAATGAAGACTATTTTTCTTCCGATACACCTTATCGCATTCTATGTATATTTAACTTTATTTTTCTCTATGCCTCCTCACAAGATGCTTTGAAGTAAGTTTTTGGTCATTTGTGGACATTTTTTGTTGCTCCATTCCTATTTTTGATACCACAAAAAAACAAAAACAAAAAAAAAAAAAAAAAAAAAAAACAATGGATGTGTGCAAGGCACGCAAGATATTTGATGTGTAAACAGTTAAGCTAACTGAATGTCATATACATAAGCTCACATATGTATAGCCATATATAGAATTTAATGTATAATCTATATGCTTAGGTAATTAATTCAAATTAAAACAATTCTTTTATGAACTTAAAAACTTATTAGATATTATTATCTTTTATATATAATAGCCCAATTCACCATAAATTGCAAATGGTATTGCATCATTGCAAATGCAAATTTTTATTCCATATCACATATATTTGTTGTTGTGAAAGCATAAATATTTTGCAATTGCACCAAATCGTGAATAGGGCTGATATGTTGTAGTTGCATTATTTTTCTTTTACTCAATGCATCGGGATCTAAATGCTCGTATATACGCAGCTGCAATTGCATCATTTTTTTCGCGCTTCAAGTTTTTCTTCCTGTCGATTTGAAATTTTATTAGATGTGAAAATTTTACATAACGTCGCCTGAGAATTGATTTGTCGTATAGGTATATGAATTTGTACACATATACGTCAAATCAATCCTCAGGCGACGATAAGTGCTTTCCACATTTAACCTTAGAAAGGCAACAGGGATGACTAGTCACCCCACTACTTTTTAAAAGCATCGCAAAGAGAGTTGTCTTAACTGCATTTAATAAAAATAAAAAAGAATGTATTTTTATTGAAGTAAATAAGTGATTTTATAATAAATAAGTTTGATTTTTTCTGTTTAACATTTTTGCTATTTACATAGATAAAAAAAAGTGTTGCCTTTCTAATGTTAATGTACAAAGCAAAATTTTTATAATGCCGTGATTTGCTATCATTATCACTACATTTTGTTTATACATTTATTGAAACCTAGATTCCTTATTACAAATCATTTTGTATTGTTTTTATATTTTAAAGAATATTTAATTTTAATGCAATCTAACTAACCGAATGCAAAACCTATCAAACGCCTGTTTTTGCTACGGCGTTGTATGTACCCAACGGGGGAAAAAGCACTCCAAAAGGCCTTTCGGAGTGCTGACAAGTCAGCTGTAGGCGCTTCCTCTCCGTATGACACACCATTACGTTTTTAACATTGCATGTCATTGGAAAAAAGCACTCCGTTTACCCTCCTTTTGGAGTGCTTTAAAAGGCCTCCCGTGAGATCTTTGCGTCAGCAGTTCGTTCGCATTTTTCCACTGCCCTGCTCTACAACATTCTTCTTCTTCTTTTCTAATTGCTTCAAAACACCTCTCACGAAATCTTTGCGTCAGCAGTTCATTCGTTTTTACCTCCACTCTGCTTTATAAAATAAGGGCAAAATTTGATTTTCATGTTTTAACACTTTATATTTTAAATAACCAAATATATATTACTTATAATTATAACTAAGTATTTAAAATTAAATTTTAATTTATTTCGGCGGAATTTCTTGCGGCATCATCTATAAGATCCTCATCGCTGCTTCAAATTGGTTGAAGTCGAAATTTTACCTTTTAACACTATCTGCAAATACAAAAGATATACACACATTATATGGTATTTTTTCATTTGATATATTTTTTCAATTTAATTTATATATACGTTCATACCTTTTAATTATTTTCAACAATTGCCGATGACCGTTTCGCTTTAAAACAACAAGCGACTGACTCCTACGTTTATTTTTGAATTTCTTTTGTATTTTTTTTTTTAGTGTGACCAAAATATAATAAAAAGTTTATCGGCTTGAAAACGATGAGATTACTGAATATTTCGGTTTGAAAACGAAAAAAAAGTATAGTCTGGCCACCCTATGAAATTACGACGATCTTGTCGTTGTTTGATTCGGAAACGATTGCTTTTCGGCGGCAAGTGGTCGTTAACAAAACAAAAACAACAAGTGCTGACCTTTTACTCCTCAGGCGAGCTGCTGACAATCGGGCCCGTTGGGTATAGTCGATCTCCACACGTTTAACACCAACAAATAATTCTGCCACGAATAAATGTACACACACATTTTGTTTTCGTATGCACATATATGTGTGAGTATATTGATCGAAACATAAACAAACTCCGCTCGTATTTTAATTTCTCCCTCTCTTCTTCTCTTTGTTGTTTAGAGTAGCACAGTCATGCCGCGCAGTAGTGTGAGCGAGAAGGGAACTGGACGTTACAGTTATCTTACATCTTACGATACAGTTATTCTTACATTTTACACATTTGAAATTTTACCCATACCGTGAGCTAAAATGTTTAAACATCAAAAAAAATATGGATGTGTGCAAGGCACGCAAGATATTTGATGTGTAAACAGTTAAGCCAACTGAATGCCATATACATAAGCTCACATATGTATAGCCATATATAGGGATTTTATGTATAATGTAAATGCTAGGTAAATAATTCAAATTAAAAGAATTCTTTTATAAACTTAAAAATTTATTAGATATCATTATCTTTTATATATATGTAATAGCCCAATTCACTATAAATTGCAAATGGCCTTGCATCATTGCAAATGCAAATTTTTATTCCATATCGCATATATTTGTTGTTGTGATAGCAAAAATATTTTGCAGTTGCACCAAATCGTAGTTGCATTATTTTTCTTTTACTCAATGCATCGGGTGCGATATGTTCGCATATACGCAGCTGTAATTGCATAAGTTTTTCTTCCTATCGATTTGAAATTTTATTATATGTGAAAATTTTACATAACGTCGCCTGAGAATTGATTTGGCGTATAGGTATATAAATTTGTACACACATAAATCAATTCTCAGGCGACAATAAGTTCTTTCCGCATTTAACCTTAGAAAAGCAACCAAGGGTAACCAGTCACCCCACTTCTTTTTTAAAGCACCGCAAAGAAAGAAACAATGTATTTTTATTGAAGTAAATAAGTGATTTTATAATAAATAAATTTGATTTTTTCTGTTTAAAAATTTTGCTATTTACATAGATAAAAAAAGTGTTGCCTTTCTAAGGTTAATGTATAAAGCAAAATTTTTATAATACCGTGATTTGCTATCATTATCACTACATTTTGTTTATACATTTATTGAAACATAGATTCCTTATTGCTTATCATTTAGTATTGTTTTTATATTGTAAAAAATATTTAATTTTAATCCAATCTAACTAACCGAATGCAAATCCTATCAAACACCTGTGTTTGCTACGGCGACTTCTCTGCTTGTATGGTATAGTCGATCTCCACATGTTTAACACCAACAAATAATTATACACACACATTTTGTTTTCGTATGCACATATATGTGTGAGTAAATTGATCGAAACATAAACAAACAAACTCCGCTCGTATTTTAATTTTTCCCTCTCTTCTTCTCTTTGTTGTTTAGAGTAGCACAGTCATGCCGCGCAGTAGTGTGAGCGAGAGGGGAACTGGACGTTACAGTTATCTTACATCTTACGTTACAGTTATTGTTACATTTTACACATTTGAAATTTTGCCCATACCGTGAGCTAAAATGTTTACACATCAAAAAATTACGTTACTTACTTTTAATTTTTAAATGAGAATTTTTTCCCAAAAATACTTTAATTTTTGGATCCAAAACGGAGTCGATCAATATAACTTCAATCTTTAAAAGAAAATCTAAGATGTGGTTTTATTTGATAAACTATATGTATATATTTGGGGTTACTTACGTTTCACACTTCAAATAATTTTTTATATATATATTTTGCACCGAAACCAAATATGTAACACACTAAAATTTATGCACTTTTTGAATCTTTTTCTCGCTTTTGTTACTAGTAAATTGCACATGCCAGTGGCGACGCAAATTTAACCCTTTGACGCTCGAATTTTAATGGGGCTTGATAGAAACCTTTTGTTTTGAAATTATGGATACTTTGGTCCTCTACAGTCATGACACCAAATTTCATGCTTCTACATTGATTTGTTTGTCATTTATTAAAGGTTAAAAATAAAAAGCTGTGGAGCTGTGTTCATATTCACTAATATTTTATAAAAATATTTGATAAAGAACATTTCCGCTTAGTAATAATTAAACACATTTTTTCTTAAAAAATTGTGCACAAGATTTTACTAAAAATTTTTGTACTTAATGTTTTTCCTAGACTTCAAAGACAAAACATTAAAAAAAAATGACTTAAGCAAGAAATTTCAAATTTTAGTCCATCAGTACACGTGAAGAATACATAACAGAATCAAATACAAGTATTTAATAGTAAAATTTGTTTAACATTTTATTTATGCCACATAAAAGTGAATGTTGCATATACGCAACATTGGGTATGAAAGAGTTAATAGTTTTCCCACTTTGAAATTGGCAGCATTTTCAAAGTATTCTATGATTCCAAACTTTGTTTACAAAAGCAAATAAAATTATTGTGTTTCCTTGATTTTATTTTTTTTAAGTCGAATTTATTCATTAAATACGGTTTATTGTCTTCCATGTTAACATATTTTTAACCTTTTGGTTTTCCGGGATTTACCCATTTAGCATTTAAAAAAAAGGGCGAAGTCTCTCAAATAATTCCACCCTATTAAATACGCCTTGCATCACTCCAAAATAAGAAATAATGATTGAAAAACCAGTATTCGCTACACACAAGTTACAATTTTAAAATATCTAGCTACTGAAATAAAATTTGTGATGATAACAATTTTACTCATTTATGGGAAAATTTCTTATCCTTAAAGATTTACTTGTTTGAGGATCAGTACAACTTAAAAGTCTTGTTTCCTCTAAAGGTGGTTTAAAACTTTATTTTTAACAAAAATTAAGTAAAATCTTGAAAATGAATCCAAATTGCAATGGTAAAATTATAGTAATTTCTATTGTTATGTGTGTGGAAAAATTGCATTGCGAACCAGTGTGGCCAACTCAGCGCTTTTCCCGCTAAATTTAGTGCTTTTAGAAAATTAAAACGAGGTCAGCGGGTTTTTTAGCGCGTTTTTCAATTTAAAAGACACTAAAATAACCCATTTCTTGAATAATCCTAACAACATTTTTTGTCGAAATAATGAGCAATGAACTTATTTAAAACCAAAGTTCGTAACCTCAAAGTTGCATATAAAAAATGGATTAAAACACGAAAATTCATTTTGTGAAAACTACAAAATACCTGATGACGTAAATAAATAGCACTAGTGTTTATAATGCTTCTGAATTCAGACTAAAGAGTGTGTTATGGCCAGAAGAAGCTGATAGTATTGAAGAGAATATAGACTTCGACATCGATATGTGATAATTATAAATTATTACTCTGTATATTTTTTTGAGATCAAGGTGTATAAAATACTCTTTTCCCATTATCTTATTTTAGTTTTCCTTGTGATTGCATAATTTGGAAATGCTGTGAATTAAAAACTTTAAAAAATAAATGTGTTTAGTAAAAATTTAATTAAATTCAATTGTTAGGCTTTAAATGAACAATTTTTCCAAATTAAAAATACTAAATGTATTTAATTAATTTTTGTTTTATTATAGGAAAATCTCGATAATTCGTAATGCTTACATTGACAGCAAGCATCTGTTTTTTAAAGAAAACTCAAATAGAATGGAAACCGTATCTCCCATTTTACTTAAGTTTTCGAACATTATTGGGATATAAGATCTCAGGGTTAACGAGGTTAAAATAAGAAAAATACGAATTAACGGTTTTGTAGTTTAATGGTCTTCTCGCGTATCTTGTCAACCACGAAAATCACATATCTACAATGATTGATTTTTTTCGAATCAAAGTTCCATAGAATTTTACTTTGCATTACGAATTATAAGAGGTTATCAACAACCAATTTCCATTTATAAGAGGTTAAACAGACCTTGTATTGAAAAAAAATACGAATTAGCGAGGGGACCAATATGTGTAGAATTTTTGCGAATTAAAGCGATTTTTCAAGGGACCAGCAGTTTGTTACGAATTATTGAGATTTTCGAATTATCGCGATTGTATTTAACACGTTCGCGGGCACTCAAAATTGTATCGAGATGCAAAAATTGACACATGGCGGCTCTTTTAAAGTAATCGTAATATTTAAATTTTGATTATACACGTTTTTCCCAAGCTCTAACAATATCAAATTTTATTAGTTATTGTAATGTATTAAATGCGCGCTCTTCAATTGCCAAAATGGAAGTGACTTTATTTCAGTTTCTAATTTACATTTCACTTCATTCTTATATTCTAGTGTTGTAAAGTCTAATGATAATACTTGGGACGGCAGAGATATTTAATGTTGCCAGATTGACATTTCAGTAAATACCTCACACGCTCCCCCTTAAAAAAGGAATAATGATTATTTTTACATTTGTTTATGTGCTTTTACCAATAACAAAAATTATGTGATTTCATTTTCAATAATTAAAGAAAGTTATACATTTTTAACATTTAACAACTTTACCCTCAATGCGTGGTCTTAAACTACGTTTAGGAGTAACTTCATTGTTCGTGACTTGAGATGGAACATCCACACGATTGCTCAACTGATAGGTAGAAGTGGAAGCTTCGGTGGGCTCCATGTCACCACCCCCAACCACGGCATTTGTAACATCTCCACTTTTTCCTTTAATTTGTTCTGCATGTCTTTTTATAGACCGATTAGTGTGAAGGAAGGTGCATAAATACGTTCGATAACCAAGTTTTCTTTGAATTGTTGCAGGGGACCACTTAGGTTGGTTAGGGTCTTTGTAATCTCTAATATAAACACCCTGACCTTCATTAAACTCTACATTGCGATGCCCTTTATAATTGAGAATGCTTTTGGTTTGACTTTTGAATATCACCTCTTTTGTCGTAGGCGGTTTGAGTGAACCTAATCTTGTCTTCAACGCTCTTCCAAAAAATAGTTTAGCTGGTGTTTCATTAGTGGTGCAGTGTACAGAATTTCTGTAGTCAGCCAAAAATCTATTGGTTATCACATTCAAATCACATTTATCCTTATTTTTGAGATTAGCATAAATATATTTTTTTAAAACCTTTACAAAGCTTTCTGCTTGTCCGTTTGTGGATGGATGTCCTGGTGCTTACGTACTTACGTACATGTTTTACTCTATTCATTTTCAAAAAGTGCTGAAAATCAGCAGCAGTGAATTGTCGACCATTGTCACTAACTACTACAAATACCAACCCATAGCGACTGAACAATTCCCTAAGTTTGTTTATTGTAAATTTGTTTATTTAAAAATGAATCGACTACAACAAGGAAAAAATGATCTTTGATTGGGCCAGCAAAGTCAATGTGAATACGTAGCCAAACAGAATCTGTTGGTTGCCAGGGTATCCCCACAAAATGCACCCATATTCAATAGATAGTTCAAGTTCCTTATTTTTAAAAGGTTTGAATTCATCGCCTGCCAATTTGATTTAGGTTCCCTGTTCTATAGATACTAATATTTTTGATAAAATTGAATCGCGCCTAGTTTCTCTTGCTATATCTTTAAAATTTAAATTTAAGTGATTTTGTTTTTGCACTAAATTGATATAATTGTATTCATCATTATCTGAAGCTATTGAAGCTTGAGGTATTCTGGATAAACAATCCGCATCATTTGATGTGCCATTAACAAATTCAACGGTATAATTGAATCCTGACAGAATCAGCGCCCATCTTTGCACTCTTGCTGATGCCATCATAGGCAAGCTTTTATTTTCGCCAAAAATTGTTGTTAATGGCTTGTGATCTGTGCGTAAGATGAAATTGTTACCTAGTAAATACTGTTTTAGTTTTGTGACAGAGAAAATGATTGCTAGAGCTTCTTTTTCCAAGGTGCTGTAATTTTTCTCACTCTTGGAGAGAGCCCTGGACACAAAAGCTATTGGTCTGATTTCATTGCTTTCAAATTTATGTGCAAGAATTCCTGCAACAGATGTATTACACGCATCTGTTGTTAGCACCAATTCCAATTTCGGATTGAAATGGACTAGAACTTGGTTGGATGCGATATCGTTTTTGATAGTTTGATATGCATTCTTACACTCTTGTGTCCATTCAAATTGAACGTTTTTTCTCATAAGCTCGTATAAGTTAGACATTTTCTAAGCAAACTTGTCAATAAATTTTGAATAATAGTTTGCCATTCCAGTAAATGCTCTCAACTCAGATATGTTTTTAGGGACAGGAGCATTGATTACACAAGCTGTGCGCTCTCCGTTTTTCTTAAGTCCTTCTTTGTTAATGGTAAAACCTAAATATGATATTTGGGACTGAAAAAACTTGCATTTATTAATATTCAACTTAAGACCAGCTGATTGTAATTTCTTCAGAACCGCCTTCAGAGTTTCAATGTGCGTCTTTATATCGGGTCCAGTAACCGTAATGTCATCCTGATATACCACAATAAGACTAATCCCTCTAAACAAATCTTCCATGGTTTTCTGAAACATGGCTGTTGCAACTTTAACACCAAACGGTAAACGTTTTACCTTAAATGTTCCAATATGTGTACTCCAGGCGCACAGCATTTGTGAGTCTTCATTTAAAATTAGTTGATTGTAAGCCTGTGACAAATCAAGTTTTGAAATAATTCACCTCCCTCAAGCGCAGCAAAAATCTCATCGATTCTAGGCAAGGGATACTTAAAATCTTCCAAAAATTTGTTAATCGTGACTTTATAATCCGCACACATACGTATGTCTCCATTTGGTTTCAGTGTTGGTACCAGAGGGGTTCCCCAATCAGAGTTATCTACCTGTTCTAACATACCTTGATTTATTAATACTTTCAATTTGTTTTCCACCTTATCCTTCCAAGCTAAAGGCAAGGGACGAGGCTTGTGAAAAATCGGTTTAGCACCACTACGTAACATTAATGAAATTTTTTTACCTTTGAATGCACCAAGCTGATTACTGAAAATCTCACAAAACTCCTCCTTAATGGCATTTGCAATAACTGAATACTTGCTATCTGTACTAACTGAATTGATTTGAATCAAATCAAAATTAAACGCTCTTAAAAATGTGCGCCCTAGCAACGGCGGGTTTTTAGTATTAGTCACAACTACAACAATTCTTTTTGTATTACATTGGAGATGTTATAAATGCCGTGGTTGGGGGTGGTGACATGGAGCCCACCGAAGCTTCCACTTCTACTTATCAGTTGAGCAATCGTGTGGATGTTCCATCTCAAGTTTTGTTTGTAAGAACACTGAAAATGTGGTTTGAAAATACATTAGATGATTCTTCAGAATCGTTGCTATCAGAATCTGATACATAATTTACACTGTTTTTTTTTTGCTTTCTTTTGCATACCGATGCCAAGTGCCCATATTTGCTGCAATGGTAGCACTTACTCTCGTTGTATTTACATGTTGTAGAGTCGTGGTTGCGTCATCCGCATTGTATGCAAAATTTTTTTTTATTCCCCTTTGATTGTTTTCCTTCATTATACCTTTGATGTTGCGGCTTTACGTTGCGAGATTTTTGAAGTCGCGGATTTACGAAGTTAACCGCTCTGTTCAAGGCCGATGTAGATCTTATCGTTGCACGCGTTAACAATTTTGTTTCAACAATCATTGCCTTACGCAATGCCTGCTCGATGGTTAACTTCTCATCTTCTTCGCAAATTTTTTCAAATATTTCATTTGGCAATCCTACCACAAACTTATCGAGTACGAATGAATCTAAGCTTGTGCCAAACTTGCAATTGAGCGCCATTTGTTTTACCCGTGCATACCACGTGGCAACTGTTTTCGTCTTTTCTGTTTGACATGTGAAACTTCTTCCGCTCATGAAATACAATTGTTGGCGGTGTGAACTGTTCATGCAAGATTGTGCACAACGCTTTGTAGGTTTTTGATGATGGACTTTCTGGACTGCATAAACTGTGTATTACACTGTAAGCATCCGCTCCAATGGACTTAAGCACAATCGCCTTCTTTGCATTGTCATCAGTACACTTAACCTCACAAAAATGTATTTCCATCCTTTCTTTCCATATTTGCCACATGTGCTTTGGAGAAAATTCTGGAATGTTCGTATTTTTTTTTCTTGCCTCTCGTCGCCAATTGTAATGTATTAAATGCGCGCTCTTCAATTGCCAAAATGGAAGTGACTTTATTTCAGTTTCTAATTTACATTTCATTTCGTTCTTATATTCTAGTATTGTAAAGTGTAATGATAATACTTGGGACGGCAGAGATATTTAATGTTGCCAGATTTCAGTAAATACCTCACAGTTATATACACTGTTGTGGACGCCAAATAGAATTGAATGCCCAAATTTGTATTTTAGATTTGAATGCTATAGCATTCACGACATATTGTGACACCATGAAAATGAATGTTATAGCATTCACATCCGCGAACGTGTTAACACTTTTATAAGGAAAAAATTTAGCGCTTTTTAAAAGAAAATACGCATTACATTTAGTGACTTACAATTAGTCATTAGTGAATACATAGATTTTCTAAGGGGGGATTTTAATTTTTTTAACGTGTCCAACGGACAAAATATATAGTATTTCCCTCGGTTAGGGGAAGTTTTAACCTTGAATCTTCCCTTTGCATCAATTTGTGCTTACAGTGTTATTGATCACATAAATGAAAATTTTTGGAACGGATATGTTAATAGATAAGAATGGCGTCAAATCGAAAAGTAATAGCGCAGAAAAGTTTATACTCATCTAGACGAGCGCAAGAGAAAAACAATTTTTGAAATTAAATAATATCAAAAGGCCCTGCATGGTTCTTGGTCAATTTTGTGAGTCATGGTATTTATGTTATGCTGAATATTTCTTAATTTTACAACTTTTAGGCCAAAATTGACCGGTTTAGGTCAATTTTTTGGGGCTACTATGTTCAGCAAAATTGTAGCCAGGTAAAGAGACAACATTTTTATTAATCGAATCTCCTTACGGTTTACAGTAAGTGATAAAAAAGATGCATGAGTTTAGTCTCAAAATTCTCACCCTGTATTAACTTTTTGCTGCCATAATGCTCTGCAATATTTTAGAGCTTAGCCCAAAACAGCAACACGAAATTTCTTGTGGTTAATGAGTTAAGCGAATTTATATATGTGACCTCTATTCGCTTATTTGGCCTAAAGTAGGGAAACGGCTTTGGCAGCATTATTAAGTAGGCCTAGTGCTATTGGAAACCATAAAGAGATCTGGATTCATATTTTTGGTGTCATACAGTGTATCCTAACTTATTTAATATACAAATATTCATTTAATAGTCTTAAAAGCAATACTCTATTTTAGGGTCCGCTGCCGACGTTGCGTGCATTAAGGTGCTATATGCGGAGCGTAAATTAAAGTGCGAGCGGTGTTAGTATTGTTGTGACGACCTCGATATTCTAGTGGATAGTGCACAAGACTTTCACCCAAAAGTTTGCGGGTTCGATTCCCGTCTTGGTCTTGTGGTTAATTCTCATAAACTTCTTATATTCACTATCGATATGAAGTGAATGAGAATTATAAGAAAACCTCCGAGCTGATAAAAAATTCCCACACAGTCGTTCGGAATCGGCGTTAAACTGTAGGTCCAGCCATCGCCACCGTGGTCTAGTGGCAGAGTGCCACACTCTTGTCTCTGGAGACCCGAGTTCGATTCTCGGCTTGGGAAAGTTTTTTATCTATCTTTCTTTCTCTCTTCCTTCCTTCCTCACCATTTCTCCACCATTTTGAGTGCTCCTCTCATGATGTCGGATATGGTGTCAATGAACTTACCACAGACAACAACCGCAATATCATCGGCATACCCGTAGTGTGTATGCCTGACCGGTCCAGTCTTACTAGAACTAGGGTGAAAGCACACCTCCCTATGGACAGCCCCTGCTAACTCTACCCTTAGTTTTGTCTCTACTAGGCTGCTTCAGGATTGTATGAAAAAAAAATAAAGTTGTTCCGATTTTCGCTACCCAGGCACCAAAAGTTTCGTTTTGGCCTAACTTAGCACTGTGTCAATTTTCGTTTATTTTGTGGACGTTTAATAGACCCGAAACCATTTTCAAAATCGGAAGTTACTGATTATGGGGGAAATCGTGGAGTATAAGTACAGAAATTTGATCCATTCATTTAAAAATTACAATTGAATAACTTGATATGTGGTTTTTGAGTAGATGCATATAAATTTGTTAATTGCTTTTCTGCGAGTTATTTAGTTTTGGAAAAATCTACCTGTCAAGGTCAAAAATAAAATGGTTATATAGAGAACATAACGAAAAGTTGAACTAAATTTACTTAAAAGGATTATTTTTTTTGTGCAATCGAAAACATCAGATGGTGATTGCCATGTTATAAAAAGCTTCTGTTATCAAAATCTTACTAAATATCATAGCAGAGTTGACTATAAAGAGTTTTTAGAGTTGGCACTGATATTTCTTGGTGAAGGGAGTGCTGTTTTTTATACACCTGATCCAAAGAGCCATGCGCAGTGGGTGGCAAAAATAATTTACTGCCTAAAAATTGTTTTATTATTATATGTTTCATTAAAAAAAAACGATTAATTTCACTTCTTTCTAACATTTATTGTATACATGTTATACCCTATTAGCTTTTCTTAACACAAGCATTTCGAAAATTGCATCGTTGAGTTTTGCCTTCTGGAACGATTCACAATCCCAGCGAATGAAAACAACCGTTCTATAGGTGCAGAAGAGGGTAAAGACTGTAATCAGAAAACGTAATTCATTTCTAGTGACTTCAATGAATGAAGCTCGAAATGACTGCAATCTATTACAGCTCTGGTAGCTACGAAAACTTAACGAAAATTTGTGGATTCACTAATGATGAAAACTTGCTCCGTTTGCAGCGTGCGTTAAAGAGAACAGCCTTAGAATATGTCAGCAGTCAATTACTGCTTCTTGCATTAGTACCCGAAGTTATTTCTACTTTACGTATGGTTTTTGGTAGTTACGAATTTATAATAAACAACTTGCTAGAAAAGATTCGATCATCGCCAGAGGTTAATGCACACAAACCTGATACTCCCATTACATTTTCTTTAGAAGTAAAAAAATTTAATTGCAACCATGTTACCGGCAGGGTAATGAATAACTCAGTACTTCTGCAAGATTTAATCCACAAGCTGCCAGCACAATTAAGTTTAGATTGGGCACTGCATTCCAGTAAGCTAGAACAAGCCAACCTATTAGACATAAGTCATTGACTATTCGTCTTAGCAAAGGTGGTTAGCTCCGTAGTGACAAAATCTAAAACAATGAACCAGCAATCAAAAACGCGTAAAGCACATCGTGTTGGTTTTCACGAACAAGCGGTTGAAAATGAAGTCACAATAGAAAGAATACAACAGCAAAAAGCATATGCGTGAAGTTAACAACCCTGATTCAACAACCAGAACGGGCGGAATTGAAACAAAGGAATGAAATCAATGAAATCTATTGTGAACGAAAAGTTGTTAAAAACTAAAAAGTTGGTGAAATGTGAGGTTATGTTGAAATAATGTATGCATGTTAGACCATTTTATTATTAACTAATTTAATATTAACGAAATATTTTAATAAAACAAACTCAATATATTTTGAAAGTATAAAAATCAGTAAATCTTTTTCTGTGGCTGTCATTTCATTCAATACTATGTATGCCGGCTGTGGCGTAGATTTTCCAGCTGGTGGTCAGGACGAGATTCCTTGGAAACTACACTTGGGTTCGGCAAGTGGATATATAGATGATTTAGCCCCTATAATCCTCGTCATTTTCCGATTAACTATAGAAAAAGTTAAAGAAGAAATTTTGAAATATTTAACAAAAGAAATTGGAACACGACACATAACATTTTTAACCAAAATATTTTTAATAAATACGACATAACAAATAACTTTTAATTACATTCTGCTACTAAATTAAGAATTTATAAACATTATTGAGTCTTTTTCTGCAGTTGTCATTTATTCCACTACTACGTGTGCTGGCTATAGCCTAGATTTTCCAGCTGGTGGTCAGGACGAGATTGCTTGGAAACTGGACTTGGGTTCGGCAAGTGGGTGTATGGAAGTGTTAGTCCCGATCTTCCTCTTCATTTTCCCATTAGTTATAGAAAAAGTTAAAGAAGAAATTTTGAAATATTTAACAAATGAAATTGGAACACGACACATAAAATTTTTATCCAAAATATTTTTAATAAATACGACATAACAAATAACTTTTAATTACATTCTGCTACTAAATTAAGAATTTATAAACATTATTGAGTCATTTTCTGCAGTTGTCATTTATTCTACTACTACGTGTGCTGGCTATAGCCTAAATTTTCCAGCTGGTGGCCAGGACGAGATTCCTTGGAAAATGGACTTGGGTTCTGTCAGTAGGTATATGGAAGTGTTAGCCCCGATCTTCCTCTTCATTTTGTCATCAACCATAGAAAAAGTTAAAGACGAAATTTCGACCAATTAGTCAAAAAAACAAATGCACAAAATCTTTGCTATAACTTCCAACAAATAGCAAAACCATTTATGACATCTGTTAGAATAACTTAATTAATTTATTGTTAATCATATTATTTAGAAAACTAAGTATGTTTGCTTAAATTTTATAGGCAATTATTGATTTAAATAAACATTTCAAGTTTGTTTACATTTTGCTTTTTCTTAGAATTTCATACGGGCGCAATGATGGAATATCACACATGCACAAACAAATAATTTCATCCAAAGTATTTTTAATAAATACGACATAACAAATTACTTTTATTTAAACTCTGCCATTAAATTATGAATCTATAAACGTTATTGAGTCTTTTTCTGCAGTTATCATTTATTCTAATACTACGTGTGCTGGCTATAGCCTAGATTTTCCAACTGGTGGTCGGGACGAGATTCCTTGGAAATTAGACTTGAGTTCGGCAAGTGAGTACATATAAGTTTTAGTCCCAATCTTTCTCTTCACTTTGCCATCAAATATAGAAAAAATTAAAGACGAAATATTGAGATATTTGACGGAATAAATTAATTTAAGTGAAATTTACAACTGATTTTCAGGTCGAGATTCCTTCGAAGCTAAAGTTGGGTTTTATGGATGAGTATAGAGGTTTTAAGTAAATTCTGCCTCTAAACCAATAAATCCAAATAAATAAGTCTTTTTCTGTAGTTATCATTTATTTCAATACAACGTGTGCATTGATTATCCAACTGGTGGTCAGGACGGGATTTTTGGGAAACTAGACTTGGGTTCGGCAATTGGGTATATAGAAGTATTAGTCCCTTTCTTTCTCGTCATTTTGCCATCAACCATAGAAAAAGTTAAAGAAGAAATTTTGAAATATTTAACAAAAGAAATTGGAACACGACACATAACATTTTTAACCAAAATATTTTTAATAAATACGACATAACAAATAACTTTTAATTACATTCTGCTACTAAATTATGAATTCATAAACTTTACATGAGTATTTTTCTGCAGTTGTCGCTTCTTCTGATTTAACTTCTGCTGTATATGGCATTGATTCTCCAAATTGGTGGTCAGAACGAGATTCCTTGGAAAATAGACTTGGGCTCGGCAAGTGAGTATATAGAAGTGTTAGCCCCTATCTTCCTCGTCATTTTGCCATTAATTATAGAAAAAGTGTAAGACGAAATTTGAGAAATTAGTTTAAAAACAAAATCATTGCTGTAGCTCCTAACAGATAGAAGAAAGAATTATGACGTCTTTTGGAAAACGTAATTAGTTTATTTTTTTCTTGTTTGTTCATTTTTCGATAATTACTTTCTGCTTTAATTTTAATTAACACTTTTAATGTATGGATATTTCAATTAAAAAAGTTTAAGAGCTCATAGAGCTAGCATGTGTAATCCTAACTATCAGGATTATAAAAAATATAAGCATGTTAGCAACTAGCTTAAAGTGTGTATCGAGAAAGATTTGAAATGCTAATCGCCCAGCTGATTCCATGGGGTGTTTAGACTCATGCAAGTTCTTCCAGTGAGACATTTATAGTATTTTAGAGTCTCACACGTTTTTTATAAGATGTGGCTATGTCCTATCTTCAGAAACTATCTACAACTTACGCAATAATTCACACTCTTTTTTTTAATCTACCTATTTTTCGCAGCACTCATGTTCATGACGTTCCCGTCATTCGAGATATTTATTAAATATATATTAAATCCTTGAATATTTCGAAGAACCTTATTTGCATATTTGAAAAAAGTTAAATTCTGACTTCTTAATTTCAAACACACTGAAATTGAAGTTTTATTGCGATCTAGAAACTAATTCATAAGTGCATAGTATGTTTTTCTTAAATATTTTATTTAATTTGTTTTTTTTTTATAAGCCTTTCTTTCTTTATTTAACTTAATAAGTACTAACAATTTTTTTTTGTTTATTTTATATTTTCTGTTCATCCACAAATTCTTATTATTCATTTACATACAAATTTATTTTAAAAGAAGTGACATTTATCACTATTTTATTATATAAAATATAATTTACCATACTCTTAAGTGATTAATTTTTGTCAATTCTTTCAACTATTTCTTGTAAATTTATTTTAAGTGTTAGAAATTTAATAAAAACATAAATAATTTTGTGCAAAGAAACTTAAATAATAGTAATAGAAAAATTAGCAATAAAGTAAAGCTGTTGGAATTAATTTTATTTTCTTTTTAATTAATTAACATTAAAAAAGTAATAACAGTAGTAAAAATTCACAATTTTAAAAGCAAAACTAGTGCAATTTTACTTATAAAAATATAATAACATAAAATTTAACATAACTCATATTAAATAAATATTTATAATTTGTAAAAAATTTTTTTAAGTTAAACTAAAAATGTTTTACTATAATGGATAAGAAAAAGCATTTTAAATGCAATCTGTAAAACATTGGATCATCATTGCTGATGTTTTCAAGCTGTGTTGAATGTTAAGCTGACACACATATACTTATTGTTGATGTAGGCCCAAGTGATATCGACCTTCTAGACATCCTTTGGAATTTAACGATGACCACAATTAAGTTATCCACTTATTTTATGTGTCGTGTTCCAATTTCTTTTGTTAAATATTTCAAAATTTCTTCTTTAACTTTTTCTATGGTTGATGGCAAAATGACGAGAAAGAAAGGGACTAATACTTCTATATACCCAATTGCCGAACCCAAGTCTAGTTTCCCAAAAATCCCGTCCTGACCACCAGTTGGATAATCAATGCACACGTTGTATTGAAATAAATGATAACTACAGAAAAAGACTTATTTATTTGGATTTATTGGTTTAGAGGCAGAATTTACTTAAAACCTCTATACTCATCCATAAAACCCAACTTTAGCTTCGAAGGAATCTCGACCTGAAAATCAGTTGTAAATTTCACTTAAATTAATTTATTCCGTCAAATATCTCAATATTTCGTCTTTAATTTTTTCTATATTTGATGGCAAAGTGAAGAGAAAGATTGGGACTAAAACTTATATGTACTCACTTGCCGAACTCAAGTCTAATTTCCAAGGAATCTCGTCCCGACCACCAGTTGGAAAATCTAGGCTATAGCCAGCACACGTAGTATTAGAATAAATGATAACTGCAGAAAAAGACTCAATAACGTTTATAGATTCATAATTTAATGGCAGAGTTTAAATAAAAGTAATTTGTTATGTCGTATTTATTAAAAATACTTTGGATGAAATTATTTGTTTGTGCATGTGTGATATTCCATCATTGCGCCCGTATGAAATTCTAAGAAAAAGCAAAATGTAAACAAACTTGAAATGTTTATTTAAATCAATAATTGCCTATAAAATTTAAGCAAACATACTTAGTTTTCTAAATAATATGATTAACAATAAATTAATTAAGTTATTCTAACAGATGTCATAAATGGTTTTGCTATTTGTTGGAAGTTATAGCAAAGATTTTGTGCATTTGTTTTTTTGACTAATTGGTCGAAATTTCGTCTTTAACTTTTTCTATGGTTGATGACAAAATGAAGAGGAAGATCGGGGCTAACACTTCCATATACCCACTGACCGAACCCAAGTCCATTTTCCAAGGAATCTCGTCCTGGCCACCAGCTGGAAAATTTAGGCTATAGCCAGCACACGTAGTAGTAGAATAAATGACAACTGCAGAAAATGACTCAATAATGTTTATAAATTCTTAATTTAGTAGCAGAATGTAATTAAAAGTTATTTGTTATGTCGTATTTATTAAAAATATTTTGGATAAAAATGTTATGTGTCGTGGTGTTCCAATTTCTTTTGTTAAATATTTCAAAATTTCTTTTTTAACTTTTTCTATAACTAATGGGAAAATGAAGAGGAAGATCGGGACTAACACTTCCATACACCCACTTGCCGAACCCAAGTCCAGTTTCCAAGCAATCTCGTCCTGACCACCAGCTGGAAAATCTAGGCTATAGCCAGCACACGTAGTAGTGGAATAAATGACAACTGCAGAAAGACTCAATAATGTTTATAAATTCTTAATTTAGTAGCAGAATGTAATTAAAAGTTATTTGTTATGTCGTATTTATTAAAAATATTTTGGTTAAAAATGTTATGTGTCGTGTTCCAATTTCTTTTGTTAAATATTTCAAAATTTCTTCTTTAACTTTTTCTATAGTTAATCGGAAAATGACGAGGATTATAGGGGCTAAATCATCTATATATCCACTTGCCGAACCCAAGTGTAGTTTCCAAGGAATCTCGTCCTGACCACCAGCTGGAAAATCTACGCCACAGCCGGCATACATAGTATTGAATGAAATGACAGCCACAGAAAAAGATTTACTGATTTTTATACTTTCAAAATATATTGAGTTTGTTTTATTAAAATATTTCGTTAATATTAAATTAGTTAATAATAAAATGGTCTAACATGCATACATTATTTCAACATAACCTCACATTTCACCAACTTTTTAGTTTTTAACAACTTTTCGTTCACAATAGATTTCATTGATTTCATTCCTTTGTTTCAATTCCGCCCGTTCTGGTTGTTGAATCAGGGTTGTTAACTTCACACCCGTGCAAAAAGCAACGCCAGGTGCTCAGTGTGCACTGAAACATATTTTATAGCAAAAATGCCAGCAGTTTAATTCAAAGCAATGTCATACAATGACACATGGGATGTTGTTCACCGTCTAAAGCTATGCCGATCATGCCTAAAGTCACACAATTTCCAGTTTTGCAAAAAGCTTTGCGATTGCGATGTCGACAACTGTACCGCAAAGCATAATTTCTTGCTTTACAAGCCTGAGGTCAGTAAGGTCAAAACTAGCGTCCACAATGTTATGGCCTGCACAACAATAAAACTTCGAATTTACAGGATTTTACCAATTACAATTCATACCTGGCACGGAACTGTAGACGTGTATGCACTACTAGATGATGGGTCTAGACCAACAACAATTGAACATGAGGTCGTGAAGCAATTCCAGTTAAGTGGTAAAAAATCTGAGTTGCGTTTGCGTTGAACCGATGGTTCCACAAGAGTTGAGAATAACTCCATGCTTGTTAACCTTCAAGTAAGTAACAACAAAAAACAAAACTAAAATGTTTACACTACGTGATGTTCACACTGTAAATAAACTTGATTTGTAATCGCAATCCCTGATGATGCCAGAGCTTTCAGCTAAGTATAGGCACATTAAGGGCTTGCCAGTGGAGTCATATCAAGACGTGATTGGCTTAAATAACAAACACGTTGCTATTCCTATTAAATTCAGAGAGGGAAAATTAGATGAACCCGCTGCAACAAAGACAAGGCTAAGGTGGACAATTTATGGCGTTACTAGGGTAGCCAGACGTACTGCTTTGATCAGAACATGTCCTGATTTTTTTTTTAAATACTGATTTTTTGATATCTCGAAATCTGTACGAAAATGTACTGATTTTTGTATTTTATACTGATTTTTTCAAATTAATATTTTGAGATTTTTTGTGCTTAGCCTTAATGGTCTTAAAATCGTATTTGCAAACGTTCTCATCCTGTTTGTTTCTTATTTCTGATTGTTCACAAAATAAAATACATACGTGTTGCTGCTATCGAGAGGAGAAAAGCTATATTTTAAAAAAATGTAAAACGAACACACAAAATCGGAGAAAAAGTTTAAGGACGTTTATATCTCTATTGAAAATTACTAGGTAATGAAAGCATAAAAACTGTACTGATTTTCACTTCTTTACAATGTCTAATGTACTGACTTCGCGGTTCAAAAGTCTGGCTACCTTAGGCGTTACTGACGCAATCACATGCCACCTAATAATCTTCAACTCCACATATGCGATAATGACATGGCACTTCAGAAACTTATGATTGAAAACATGAAAGTCGAAAGTGCAGGCTTAGAACTGCAAAAACTTATACTTGATGCCAATGAGGAAAATATACTCACACGGTGCATAAAGCGCACAGGCAATCATTTTACAACCAAGTTGCTCTGGCGTTGAGACAATATCACTCTGCCAAACAATTACGAATCTGCAATGAAAAGGCTCGTTTGTTTTGAAAAAAAAATTAGATAAGGATCAAGATTTAAAAGTCCAAGTCAATGCGTTTATACATGGTATGGAAAAAAAGCAGTGCATACGAAAACTTGATGAGCGAAATCGCGAAAGATTTCAAACGCAAGTGGTATCTACAAGTTTTTTCTGTTAGCAATCCTAACAAACCAAATAAAACAAGATTAGTTTGGGATGAAGCGGCTACGCATCATGACGTATCCCTCCACGGGCGCCTCGAAAATGGTCCAGCTCTGTCACGACCACTGATGAAGCGGTTGTGTTTGTGGCTGTTGATATAATTTGTGAAAACAATTTATATATATTGTGAAAAAAAACAAAATATATTCGAAAGAAATAAACTTCAATTTATAATTTTTTGATGGCCATAAGGATCTTTTGATCATTTCAAGGCGACGACGCCTGTAGTGTATGTAAAAATACATATTTATGTAAACCTTAATACTTATTGAAAATAAAATAATAAATGAATACAAGTAAAAATACATGATTTCTATGCCTTTTAATTAAACAACATTGTAGAAAACATTTCATAAATTGAGGATTTTTTTTTCTAAAAAGGTAGTAAATTTACTTCAATTTATGGAAAATTATTCCTCAAACTGAGCAAAATTTTACCTAAATTATACACAATTTCTTATATTGAAATAAAATATTATTTATTTGAAAAAACGCAATTTCTACAAATTGAAAACATATTTCTTTAAGCTAATAGACTAGAATTTATACAACTTATTCTTAGAGATTCAGAGTATAGTAAATAGCAGTCTTACATATTTATCACTGGACACTGTTGAAGAAGAAGCTCTTATCCCGAATCATTCTTTGCTGGGCAGTTCACCGGGTAATAAATTACCAGGCAACTTCTCTACGACAGATCAGTATGTTAGAAGTTACTGGCGTCACTCCCAGTTCTTGACAAAAAAATTCTAGAAGAGATGGGTGACTGAAATGTTGCCGACATTAACCAGAAGGACAAAATGATACGACAAGACGAAGCCAATTAAGAAATATAACGTAGTGATCATAATTGATCCAAATCTACCTCGATACTCCTGGCCTAAAGGAAACGTAATAAAAGCATTCGCCGATAAATATGGCCAAGTACGAAGTGCTGAAATACGCACATCGACTGGTGTCTATCACCGCCCAGCTGCTAAGATCGATAGAGAAATCTCTATAGTTGTCATTGCAGGTTCCTTACGTGATTTTTTTATGTCCGAAAATAGAAAATCTGTCATCACAAGTCCCAAACGAGGTGAGATTTGAGATATGACTATAGAGAAATTTTTCTATCGTGTTTTACTTGTCAGAATTAAAGAAATTAACTCTTTCCGTCAATGGGGTTTAATGGTTAAAAGAGTTAAAAATGTGAGTATTATATTAATTTAGATAAAAAATATTGCATTTTAAAAATAAATAATTTATAATTTGCTGACATTAGGATAAATGTCCATTGAAAGCGGGCCTACTCAGTCTTACATTTTTATAACACTAATTTAAATATTAATGAAATTTCACTATCATTCATTTAAAAAGTATTACTAAAGTCCCTCAAAAATTTTCGTTCCACTTTAAGTGAAAGCACTTCAGATGCTCCTTTTCAATTGCTAAAATTATCGCACCAACAGATTCCATTTTATTTAATTTTTTTTTTTATATATTTTGAATTTAACTCTTTTATTTTACTTCATTTAGTTCTGTTTGCAAATATTTTTGTTGTCATTTCCTTCTATCAGCTGTTATGTATTAACTTCGAAATTTGTTCGAAATGGTTTTTGTCCCGGATCATCTCTATCAGAACTAGCAATACCATTTATTGTAGGAATAGAATTAGAAGAAATAGAGATTCAATCTCTATCGTGATCTGCAATAGGGGTGATTATTAAAAAAAATTCCTGTTGTGAAAAAATAATTTATTTATGGAAAAAAATATTTTTTAAGTTGTAATAAACCAAACTTAACAAATAAAAACTTATTACAAACTAGATCACTAACTTTTTGTAAATTTTTCTTCATTTCCTACAAAATACCAAGTGCGGCTTTTTATGCTGCGCGGAGTGTAGTTCTTGAAAAAAAAGAAGAAAACAATAATTTAAATAAAAAAAAATTTTAATATGCCACGTTTTTAAAACGGACTGAAAAGCAATGAGTAGATATATCAAAATCCTCTTATTTGTGTCACACTTAATAACAATTACTTAAAATATACTGCTTTAATAATTACTTATAATAGAGAGAAATAAAAGTAATTTTTCTACAAATATTCGCAAAATTAAAGTAATCGTATTTTTCACATTTTCAAAGTCATTAGTTTGTGTTGAAAATAATTTCCGTTTTGGTGAATTGGCGAATAAAAAGATGCTTTTATAGCCTCACACATAAATCTAGGATTTTTAACTACTAAACGTAAATAGAATTGAATTGAATGTAAATGCTTCTGAGCAAAATTTTTAATAAATAATAAAATAAGGCAAACAAATTTGAATATTCGAAATAAAAAAGTGTGCTGAATGTATTAAAATTACTTAATATATAATTGATTCCATTTAATTCAAAAGGTAAAAATATTAATATGAAAAAAAAATGTGCATTACTAAAAATGTAGAACAAAGCAACGAAACAGTTGAGTTACTGCCAGTTTTCAAATTTGGAACCACTTCTGTCTTAAATTATAATGAAAAATTAACAATTAAATTTATACTAATTTATAAATTGTTTAAGTATTATTTTTCATTTTGTTCCTAAAATTAGTTTTTATTCGAGTAAAATACTAGTTTCATATTGTACTGACATACATATTAAATAAAATATTGCACTTTCCACACCACCATGGAGGTATGCAAATTGGCGCGTTACCGATTTTTTTTGGTGTTCGGTTCCCCTGTAGGCATATTATCACCAATATAATAAATAAAATAATATATACAAGTTAACAGTTCTAAGTGGAACTTAACCCACACTCAATACAACTAGACAACAAAAAATAAGAAAATAAATAAAGTAATTCAGAAAAAGTAATACAAAATTAAACAAGCAATTATAGAATTCAGTAAATTATAAAAGAAAATAAAAAATATCGAAAAATTATAATAATATTTATGAACACAAATAAGAAAATCCAATTAACAATGTACAAATTAAATAAAACATAAAATAATGAAAAAGGAACAAAAAATAAAATCCAATTGTTAATGTAAAAATGGAAAAATACAATTCATAAAAATAACAAAATAAATAATAAAATTCAATAAATAAATGCAAATACAAATTAAATAAATGAATCTTACTGCACATCCATCCAAGCACACTGTTTCTAAATTGACCAAACCTGAAAATGGGAAATATTATTTAGCTAAAAGGAAGCTTGGGCAGGGAACATAAGTAAGATCTAACATCGGGCGTAACTTCAGTAACCGACGCCAAATCTGAATCGAACACAATAAATAATATACAAATTAAATAATTAACAACCTAATAAAAATATTTTATAAAAAGCGCAAAATGAAAAACAAACAGTAAACATTAATAAATAGTTTTGAGATTTTAATAACAAAATAAACCGTAGAATACAAATTGATAGTAATAACGATGATAGTTTATTCCGTAAAAGATTTAAATGCCGAAATATTTGGGAATGTAAATTAAAACAGTTATTTGTGACTAATACATTAATTAATAATAACAATAATATTCATTAAAAATTCTAAATTACTGAAACAATTACTCTGTTCACGTACTTTTTCATCAAAAACTTTCATGAAGAGAGTAAAAGAAAGATTGAGAAAAAAGTTGTCACAAAGAAAAACTATAAGAAAAAAATACGTAAACAGAAAACTATTCAAAACTTTCAACTAAAAAAGTTGATCCGTTATTTTGACAGTTAATTTTTAGCGCGAAAAAATATACGGTTTATAATTTAATTTAATTAATTTGTAGTGAGTAATTTGGTGAAATCATTTCGTGTGGCACACTCGAATTACAAATATTTACATTTTCAAACCACTAATTCACTTTAACAAATTTAACACAACCAAAATTATTGATGACATTTTTATATCTGACAGATCATTTTTTTAGCGCAGCTGAAACTTTTGTGAAAGTAAAAATTTTACTTTCAGAAACTTTCAACTACTTTTTTCTTTCTCATATTCTTACGCGCTTGTGTTTCTCTCTCATTGAAAGTTTTACGAGTACGTGAACACCTTTCCAGTGAAAACTATTAACAATTTTTTGTACGTGAACGGATCTAATATTTTATAAAATCCATGACACAACAACGAAAATTATTATACAATTCCCGCAATGCTCGATTTTAGGCCAGTGAAGTACTTATTGCTTAATATATATAAGACTTAAGCCCTAACCATAATACACATATGCCAACCAAATTGTGTTTTACTTATATTATGGTTTGCACAAGTATTTCACAAAACTTAAGTAAACTTATCGGCATATGCATATCATGATTAGTGGTTTTAATTAAAGTCAGCAAAATGAAAATATCTTTTTGTTTTTTTTTTTAATTTTCTTTATCACTCGTATTTTGTTTGTAGTTAGCCCAGATATATTAATAGAACTTTTTTCATTCCCATTGTGTTTTCTTTTTCTTTTTTTTTTGTATGGTAGCACTTCACTTTTTGCTTATACTCACTTTTGTTTTTCGTCTGGAAATAGATGTAAGCAGAGAATATACAGAGAATGGAAAGTCTTCCTCTTCCTCCTAATTTTTTGAAAAATTTGCGTTTTTTATGTCGCTATAGCGGACAGATATATATATAAGTTCACCTCAGTTTTTTAAATTTTAAGTTTAGAAAAAAACTGTTTATCCACAATTAAATATAAATTATTAGTTTTGAAAAAAACTGTTTTAGTCACTATTAATATTATAAAATTATTCACGCAAAATAAAAAGATAATCCAATATTTTTGACGCGGTGAATAATATTCATGGATATGTATTGCCGTGCTAACAAAACGAAAATGTATGCAAAAAAAAAGTACGCTTTATCAAAAATTGTACTAAATAAAATTCATTCAATTAAAACTTTTGGTTCTTACTTATGTGAACTTATTAGTAAATAGATATAATAATAAATGAAATCAGGCATCTATTCAGTTTGGTCTTTATGAAAAAATTATGAGTAAACAAAAACGTTTTGTTCATCGAATGAACTACGAATATAACGCTTTTAGACATATAAAAATAGTTTTTAGCAAAAAATCATAGTTGGTACGATTTCAATATTTTGATTGTGTGCTAAAAAACAAAATAACAATTTTTGAAACATTTCATAACACAAAAAATATAACATATAGCAATAGGAGTAAACTCAAAGGAAATAGTAAGGCAAAATAGTAAAGTGTAACAAAAAACCATGAACATCAGCAATACTTTTTGGTTCGACTGGTACTACTAAGGTAGGTCTACTAAACCGCTTGGCACTACTGTGGTAGGTCTACTAAATCGCTGGGCACTACTGTGGTAGGTCTACTAAATCACTTGGCACCATGTGTAATGGTAAAGTTTCCATTCTCTGTATATTCTCTGGATGTAAGGTTCCAGCTCCTTCGCATCCCAAAATACACCTTCTGTCTCTTGTCATTGCTTTTAATCTGAAAATTATTAAATTTTATGATATATATATTAATTAAACTGTAAAAATAGCTTAGCGAAAAATTTTGCTTACCAAATTCAAATTTTGCGCCAAAGAATAACTGCTGTCAGATAGGTGTGGTGAGTTCAAACAAAGTTGCCAATTCAATGGCATTGTTGTACTTTTAAGTACTTTTCAAGTTAATAAAGCAAAATCGCTACTATTTTGATAACCAATAATAAAAAAATATATTTCATTTACCAAGAACGATGTGTTATAGCTAACTTATTAGATATAACGGGTTTATTTCTTTATTTAAAATTGAGGATAATGTTTTGTAGTGTTTATTTATACTGAACGTTTGGAATAAATTCTTCATATTCACTATATTTCCCTTCTGAAGAATGGAAACTTATACTTTGTATTTTATGTACATTTTAAAACTTTTAAAAAGTTAAAATAGTTGCAACTACGAGACTAAATACCTTTTGAAAAACTATATATTATGATTTTAAATTTGATCTGTTTAATGTACTAAAACAAATAATATTATTTTCATAAACTTCAAAAGTAAATTATTGAATTTTTTCTAAAAAACTTCTAACTTTTAAAACAACAAAACCCTTTGCTTATTTTAAAGTAACAAATTTAATTTAGAGTTCTTGTCTGCTTGCTTTGAATTATAATTGTTATTGTTTGACATTAAATTATAACATAATTAATCCTCTGTAATCTGAAATTGATAACTTGATGATAACTATTATAATGACAGTAAAAAAGTATTAAACAAATATTTTTATAATAGTCGGTTTCATGTTAACTCGTAAATGCCTCTTAGACCTCTTAAGCAAACTGTATAAAAACGTAAACACACTTTTAAATTTCTTATAAATTTTTAAAAGTTTAAACATTATAAAACTTACAAAGCATTTAAGATTTTATGTGAGTTCGCTTAATATAATTTTTGTAAGCTTCAACAATAAAAAGATGTAATTTGTTTACCAAACGAATATACCTTTCCATTTTCAAATTATTTAGTTTAATTTGTTATTTAATTTTATAATATTTCGCTATACAAATTTTCTCAAAATAAGTACCAAATAAATAATTCCCATTTGTTGAAAGAGATTTCTTCCTCTATTGGGGGATTTTTAAGAACGAGTGGCAGCATCAGGTGAGTTTAAGGCATTTGACAACCAAATTAAATACAATCAGCTGTGGGGCATCATCTTGTCAAATTTTCTGAAAAATCCGCTTAGTATAAAATAATTTCTCCTAGCCCCACACAGATTGCCTTGAAAATATGTAATTGTGAATTTTAGTAGGTATGAAAATACTTGCATGATTTAAAACAAAAAACTTGGGTCGCATGCAATATGAAATTGATGGATGAATAGTTCACCTAATTCGCTAGCAATTTTATCTCTATCCATGTGCCTCCCACGTTATTTTTTTAAATCATGAAAGTATTTTCATACCTACTAAAATTCACAATTACAAATTTTCAGCAATTTGCAACTGGAATACACGGCTAACATTTCTATCCCTTACAAAGAAATTTTTGAACTTAAAATTTGTGTTGATTGTTTTTGAATTGGTGCGGTATTCAAAATTTAAATTTTGTAATATTGAGAAAAAATTGTAGGGCCGGTGAAAGTGCTAAGACGTCGCTGATGTGCCGTTTTACTTTTTTCAGATTATGTAAATAGTAAAGTATAAAATCTGAAAAATCCTTTGGGGGCTTAATACTAAATTGTCATAGTTCAGGTTAAAATTAAAATTAAAGGTCAAAAAGCAGTTTTGTACCTAAAAATAATTACAATAATGTCTCCCAGTTACAGATGTTTTGTCCGATACTGTACATAAATAAAATTTATTTCAAAATAAAAAACAAAGAAAAGATTTTTTAGTAAAAAAATTGACGCCAAATGCCCTCAATTTGAATCCGAATGTACCCCTGTATGGGGCATAATCAGCGAAAATGACTTTTTTTTAGTTTGAGTTAAATAAAGAAAGAAAAATTGTAAAAGGTAAACATGCGTCGTCGATTCGACTCAGCATGTTCCTTCAGGATTAAATAGTAAAAAAAAGTTAAACAATATGTATGTAAATTTTTATATTCATCCGAAAATTTTTAGAAAAATGTCTTTTTTTAGGCCTCAGTTTTCTTAGGTGATAGTTTAACCTAGAATGCCCTGTTAGAATTGCTATGTGTTCCTAGTATAATTGTCTATGATTTTCTTCATCTTTCTTAATGAAAAAGCGAAGCTTCCTTTCCCCATTCCGCAAAATGCCTCCGGACTTACGAAAAGAGTTGATGCTCCTTTCTTTGATAGTGTACCCTCAGTTGCAAGGATCCTCAAGCGTATTTAATTTATCAAGACTCTCCATCACCAGTTTTGAGGTTACCTGGTGAGATTTGAGTGTCTTGATAACTGCTTGACTATCGGTTAGAATCGCAATATTTTGATTCGTGTAGTTGATCTTAAGATTAAAGCATGCATAACTATCGTTGCTGGCCATAAGTCGAAAAAATCGTTCTTTTGTAATAATTATTTGTGTATGGGTGGTTTTTAGGGTAGGTGATTACAAATCCGATCTTAGTTTAAAAAAGAAAACAAAATGGCGGATCCAAAATGGTGGACCATTTCCAAAAAATATCGAATTTTGACGAAATCAGACATTTAGGGGTTTTTGGAATCTCTGATTACGAATCCGTTCTTAATTTGTCAAAACACAAAATGGCGTATTCAAGGTGGTAGATTTTTGATATACATGCTGATGTTGTCTCTATTGTCAATACGAAAGCAGGTAATAGAGGAGGATGGCTAATACTGCTAATATAAGCTCAAGGAAATATTAACGGTTATTGGACGCAAAAATCTTTAACCTCTCCCCCCATCTATACGAATTTTACACAAAAAAATTTCTATTATACAAATACTTTTTTGATGTTACAATTGCTGGGACATAGAATATAGCGCATCTGTACATTACGCTGAAAATATTGTGTAAAATCGATTCCGGCAAGTTTCGGCAACTGATATTTTTATATGTTTTACAAAAATGAATAGTTAATAATTTAAAACTAAAAACTCGGCGTGAACCCTTGGAAATTTTTTTAAAACCCTTTTTTCTCAGCATTGAAAACAGTTTACATGATAAAAACACCGGTTACTTCATTACATATTTATTTTTTTGATTATAGTTAAATAATATTTTTATTTAGATGTATGAAAAATACTTACTCTTAGAAGTAGATTGCATGTTGTCTCGTTAAAATCGGAGAAACCGTTTCAAAACTACGCACTTTTTAATAACACACTTTTTCCACATGAAAATTCCACATTTATTTTTACTTAGACTTGAAAAGGCAAAACAGATTTTTTAAGAATAGATGTACTTAAGCGTTGTTCTAAAACGCTGCTAGTGTTATCACTGCAACTATTGTCAGAACCCTCCCAAAGAAAACTTTATCTTTCGACTTTTGGCCAGCTTTTTGGGATTGCAGACCACTGTGACAATCCTTGTCTTAGGAGATTTTTGCTATAGAGCAGTACACACCAATCGAACGCGCTGAAATTGTTCATTTGTACATTCAAAATAACTTCTCAATTTTCCGGACTGAGAAGGTATTTTGATGTTTTGAAACCGATTGTTCAGGAAAATGGTATGGAGCATTTCTGGTTTAAACAAGGCATTTGAGCTCAGGCCAAAAATTTTCGCGATTTGTTATTTCCTTTTACTCTTCTTGGGAGCTTAGGGCTTCTACTAAACAAGTGCCTAGTATTAGTTTCGTTAATCATTTTGTTATTATCTGTTTCTTGCCATTACTATCAAGATGGCACTTTTGTATATGTATTCGCCATAATGAACGTCGCTACTGCATTTGTGTTCTTTATTCAGTCAACTGGCGATACGCAAAAGGGATTATTTTTATATAAGATAGCTTTTTGGGGGGCCCTTGAGATGATAATCTAGCACGCTGCCATTATACCACCGAGGCGGTGGCACGATCATCTCCAAAAAGTGATGTAATCAAATCTC
This sequence comes from Toxonevra muliebris, assembly GCA_963691655.1. NCBI lineage: Eukaryota > Metazoa > Arthropoda > Insecta > Diptera > Pallopteridae > Toxonevra > Toxonevra muliebris. The sequence goes on along the minus strand of CAVNUY010000006.1, from coordinate 98,068 downwards.
CTTAAACCAAATTAAATGATTTTCCACTTGAACAGCAAAATATGTGTTTTTTCTTTTTTTTTTTCTAAATGAGTCCATCTAATGTGGCCAACCCTTTATAGTCTTTTCAATATCTGCCACGCCGTTATAAACTAAAGGGCGAAATGAATGTACCCTTAGTGTAGGGTACACAAAATAATCAAAAATTTTACGCTCCTTATATTTCCTTTTTTCGTTAGAAGCGGCAAAATTCGTAAGAGCGAACGAGTGAATAAATAAGTTAAAGAGCCACCTCGCAACAGAATGAGAAAGAGGGAGGGAAAAATAAGGGAGAATGTAGAAGAAGGAGCAAAGCGGTGTCGCTAATTGTTAGTGGGGGTGTAACATTGCTAATAACACACAATAATGCAAAAGTAAGAACATTTGCCATTGTTGGGGGCGCGCAATGATCTTGATTCGATCAGATGCTGCGGTGGAGATGATGATGCAAAATCGAAATACACGCGAATTGTGGTTGCTTGCTGCTTGGTTTGTTGATTGGTTCGTTGTGTGTGAGCGACAGCAGTGACTTTTGATGATAAAATTTTTATCTTATCCGAGTTTTTAGCACGTATAACAATAACTACAACAACAACACCTTCAATAATAGCATTTTTCAAATAACGGCCTGTTATGCAGACTAGCTACAATGGGAAAAAAACAACAACATAAGTGTATAGAACGGTAGTGGTAGTTTCTTTCAATATCTCTATTCAGTGAAGATATTTGGAATCAAATCCGTAATTCTGGGTTATGATTTCAAATATTAGTAGCTTATATAGGATATTGAAAGATTAAGAACTATCACTAAGATCACTGATGAGGAATTGTGGCGGATTCCGAAACGGCCGTCTGATTTGCCCGTCTCTATATACATTGTTGTTGTGATGACTACATTTGTTCATTAAGCCTGTTTATATATAACTTCAAATAACGAAATTGACATGAACTTAAGTCATGACTTTGAAAATTAACCTCTAGACTTAATTTTCATAGTCTCCTAAAAAACTATCATGAACTGATCGAATGGGGACCGTTCAGAAAAAATGACACCTAGAATCATTTTCTCACAAACACACACACTCTCCCATGTACTAGACTTTCAAATAACGAACTGTTATGCAGACTAGCTACAATGGGAAAAAAACAACAACATAAGTGTATAGAACGGTAGTGGTAGTTTCTTTCAATATCTCTATTCAGTGAAGATATTTGGAATCAAATCCGTAATTCTGGGTTATGATTTCAAATATTAGTAGCTTATATAGGATATTGAAAGATTAAGAACTATCACTAAGATCACTGATGAGGAATTGTGGCGGATTCCGAAAAGGCCGTCTGATTTGCCCGTCTCTATATACATTGTTGTTGTGATGACTACATTTGTTCATTAAGCCTGTTTATATATAACTTCAAATAACGAAATTGACATGAACTTAAGTCATGACTTTGAAAATTAACCTCTAGATTTAATTTTCATAGTCTCCTAAAAAACTAGCATTTTTTGTTGTTTGCAATTTCGAACAATGCGATCCGATGCGGCGATGCGTATTTTGTGTTGGTATGTTAAAAAAAAAAATAGAGCAACAGCAGCATTGTTGAACAGTAGCTGTGATACAGCACAGAGCAGAGTACAAGTGCAAAAGATCGCAGATCGTATCGGATCGGTTCAAACTCAAGTAAAAGTAAAGTTGAGGCTGAAGCAAAGAGAACATTAACGAGTATGAGTCGCGTTCCGTGATTCGCCAAGTCAAACACAAGTCGAAAGTCGTGCATCAATCTAGTCGTCAGCGTTAACGACGGATGAGAGTGTAAAAAATGCCCGCAGTTTTTTTTTCATATTAACAATTATAATTTTAAAGACGAAGATATTACAAAAGTCATAACATTGCTAACTAAAAACAGATAACCAAAAAAAAAACACTGCGATTGGTGTTGCTGCTGTATTCATGCAAATAAAACATTAAAGTTCTCAAAAATAGATTTCAGATTCAAAAAAAAAAAAAAAAAACAAATATAAGAAAAACAAAATAGACTTAGCAACAACAACCAATGATAACATTGCATTTCGCGATATTGTAATGTGAATATTTTTAATAGTAAATGAAAAACAAAAAAGTGAAAAAGTTTTGTAAACATAAAATGCAATTTAGAAGCATTAAATAGTAAAACATGTTTGAAATTACAAACAAACAAATAAAACATTAATTTAAATATGCAGTGTAGAGTATTACAAAAAAGCTGACATGATCGGGTACTTTCAAATTCTAAAAGTAGTCCAAAAAGCAATTATTAGATGCTCCGCAGAGGAGAGCAACAAGCAATTGTAAGAGAAAATACTTCAAAATTAAAGTTTTGTTGACTAGCGTACACCGATTTTAATTAAAATTTATTAAAATATTTATTTTTCTATAACATAAGTGTGGGTGAGTTGGATCAAGTTTCGCAAGGGAAACTTTGATTGGTAAAAATAAGAATTACCGATTTACTACAAAATTAAAGCATATTTCTTACTCTTTTGAAGTTGTTACTAATAAAAAAACAAAAAAAAATACTTTTATTTTAATAGTTGCTAACCTCGAAAAAAATGAATTGTATGAAATTCGGATCGAAAAATGTGCATGTACGTTGGATCATCAAAATTAATAATAAATTTTTCTTAATTTGAGGTTTATTTAGAGTCTAAATACACCTAAATTTTAGACACAAGTGTATTTTAGGTGTTTAAGGGATATACAGGGTGACAATCGTAAAGTGACGCACACATTTCAGCAGTTATTTTCAAAAGGAGGAGCGTAGCAACGCCTTGCATCTTTGCAGTCGCAAATCTTTCTTTTTTTGTGTCAGATCTTAAGCTTTTCGGAGCTTGTACGGCCTAAGATTAAGCTTTGATTTTGCAATGATTCGCACTGTTTCACGGTTTATTCCCACTTCCTTAGCGATTTTTCTCATTGTTATTCCAACAGCAATAGCTGACATTCAGCAGCATTTTTTTTCGAATTAAAGAAGAAAAGCCAAAATGCCAAAATATTGAAATCAAGGATAGCGACCTGAAAAAAATAAGGGTTTTATTCAAACTTAAATTTAAGAAATAATGTTTATATATTTTATTATTTTATTAAGAAAAATGTGTTTTTATTGAGAACGGCAATTTTATAATATAATTATGAGCAAGGTTAATAATCACACGTTTGAAAGAACAGCAACTCAAAAACTGCAAAAAAAAACTTCATAGTTTATGGTTTGTATACTCTCGGCACTCAGTGCTTTATCCTCTTATACGTTATAGTATAAGAGATAAAGATTCAGGTGCGGTCTGAAAACAAATGTTTCGTGCATATCATTATCATTATTCATGTATGACTCGGATCCTTACATTTTTTTTTAAATATGATAGACAATGAACATTTAGGAAAAGTAACAAAATTTGAAATTTGCTTTCTCAATCAGAAAAAGCTCTGGCTGGATCCATGTGCCAAACGGAGGGTTAATTGCAATACAACAGTTATTAAAAAATGTAACCGAAGGTTATACATCAGATCAGTTTGCCGAATTATTAGCTTCAAACCCTAACCAATCCTTTAGTGGCACAATCCAAGACTCTAAATAATCGTTCTTTATTGTATAAAAATTCAATAAATAAGAAATCTGATGCATTAGTTTTTCTCAGAATTTCTGTAACTGTTATTGGTATAAAATTTTGAGCTAGCCTTTGATTTAAGTTATGAACAATATGATCAACTTTAAAAATTGAGGTATCATGTCGTTAAATTTTTTTCAATATTTGTATGCATTATGCTCCTTGTGGAATGTACTTATAAGGACAAAAAATTTAAACAATTGTTGAAAACTCATTTTAAAAATTAGCTTGAGACTACATAGGGTCAGTGTTCCAGTAGTCGGCAGTTTAGCTTTTTTTTTAAAAAAAACTGTTGTCTTTACGTATGTGAACATGGTATTTCAATGAGGTTTATTATTTTAGTTTTAATTAACGTTTTTCAAAAAATTATTTTCTAAGTATCACTAAGTTATATCTTCTATATATATAAAATAGAGGCTGTTAAATGTTTAGTCCTATATTTCGCAACGGATTGTCATGAAATTTCGTATGTAATTGCTTTGGACATTTGTCGAGTTAAGTTGATATTTATTTTAAGTTAATTTCAAATAGTTTCTTTAATATAGATCGATATTTGAACCAAAGTCAATTTTTTTAAAATATTTAGCTACTTAATGTAAAATGCTGCTTAAACTATAAGAGGTACATTCAATATTGTTTGCTAAAATAAAGTCAGTGGTGGCATACATCGAAAGTTAATAGTTTACCTGTAAAATGCATTTTTATATTAAAAATTTGTTCCCTTTACATTTGTTATTGTAAATATTTATGTTTTTCCTAGAACTAATAACAATGATTTTGATTTTATTTCTTTTCATTTCTCCTTTATCACGCTCCCACACAAACCCAAAACAATAGAATGCGAGCTTTTGTTTTATATGATTCTTCATTTGAATGAATGTAACTATACTATATTACTAATTTAATCATGAATTTAAATGGTGGTGTGTGGATGAGAGTGTTAAAGTGAAGGGTAAAGAAAGTAAAGGGAAATCCCACTAATAGCAAATCATCTGTTTTTTTCTTATATTCTTTTTTTTCCTTTTTTTTTTTTTGTTTTTCATCGATATAAAAAAAGTAAATATACAACAAAAATACCTACAAAGACAATATATACAATATGCAAATACTATACTTTGGTCATGGAAAAATTGTTTATTTACAAATATTTATATATATCTTCTATATATATAAAATAGAGCGCTGTTAAATGTTTAGTCCTAATAGGTTTCTAAATTTCGCAATGCTTAAACTGAAAAAGGTATATTAAAATTATGTATGGTAAGATTATAGATCTTATCGTTTTGCTAAAATAAAGTCAGTTTTGGCACATATCTAAAGTTAATAGTTCACCTGTATAATGCATTTTTATATTAAAAATTCGTTGCCCTTACATTTGTTATTGTAAATATATTTTTTTTTCCTAGAATCAAACCCAAAGTTTTTTTTTATTTCGCTCCCTGCGATTTCCACTACACAAACACAAAGGCAAAAAGAATGCGTGAGAGCTTTCTGTTTTAAATTCTTTTTCATTTGCATGAATGTAACATATCACTAATTTGATCGCGGCACTGTCGTGTTGTGTAGATGAGTTGGTTAAGAGGTAGGGTAGGACCAAATTTTTTTGTTTTTTTTTTGGTGTAAAAAAATAAATACAAGAAATAAAGACAAAGGTAAATATAAAGCATGCAAACATATATAATACATTATCAAATACATATTACTAATGTGATCGCGTTATTTTATAAATGTGTTTGGTGAGTGAGTCAAAAAGAAGTGTAAAGTTTTGGTTGTGCTGTGCAAAGGAATTCTGAGTTTTTTTGGTGTCGCGAGTTCGAATTCAACTACAGGTGGACCAAGTTATTCTTTTTTATACAAATAATTATTTTGTTTTCATACTATTATTCATGAATATATGCCCATCAATAACTCAGCTAATTTTCGGGTATATCTCCACAACCAGAAATTTAGTATAAGGATATTAATTGGCAATATAATGCCACAGGAAAAAGGTCTGTGAAATTGAAAAAAGGGGGCATTACATCTCCTATATAATCTGAGTTTTAGCTATGAAATATTCAGTATTCATTTGTGGCACGTCTCTAAAAAACGTTATTTTGGCATTCCATGAAAACATATGGAGTGGCCTTTTCCGTTCAACTCTAATGCTTCTATATATATTTCCAGAACCAGAACCCACGTTGGTTGACAAAACCACGCCACAAAAAAAAAAATGTGGTTAGGATTGAAAAAGATGGCGAGGAACTTTCCATATAGCCTGAATTTTCATTATTGTATATCTTAGAGACTATTTGTAGTGCAGTACTAAGATTTGGAATGATAATATGATTTGCCAATAGAATTTGGTGGGTAAAGTATGGGTAGACTTGAGTTAGTGACTGTTCCACCTGGGTTTTATAAGGTATATTTCCTAAATTATTTGTGGTTAGAGAGCTTTGATTGCCAATGGAAAAGGGTAGAAAAAAAATGAATGGAATAAATAAAATATGCGTGACACCTTCCATGCAAAGAAAATGTTTTAAACTGTATACCTGAGAAATCATTGCAAAGAACACACTGGCAGTTTGTGTGTAAAGGCGGTTAGTAGTAGTTGTTGGGCAGAATGTGGAAGTGTTTTGGCATACAAAGGAAATGCTTCAAAAGGCATATATGTATCTCTGCCTTATTTTGCTAAGGCCCTAACATCCATTTTTCAGTATAGAGTTTTCGATGGATTATGATAAAAAATGTTCCCTATTCCGAAAATTTTAGAAACCTACACTGAAAACTTGCAATCTTTTCTTTTTGCTTAAATTACAAATTCTCGAAATTCTCCTGTAAAATTTGAAAAATGCGTGTTAGGGCTTTAGCAAATTAAGGCAGCGATAAGGGGAACCATAGTAAGGCAAGCAATACAAATTTAGTTGTAAAGGATGTATGTTGATAGTTATTAGAGAGCCATAGAAAGAAAGATGATGAAGGTTTGTATGTTAAGATGGGATGTTGATAGCAATAACTGAGAAGAATGTTGACACTATTAAACACGTGGAAGTGGAACTACTCATGTAAATGATGTGATTAGTGTAATGATTCGATTTGGATCGGAGACTGGCAAGGTCATATAGATATATCTCTTGCAAAAGTTTTAGTTGTTGTAATTTTTACATTACCCCTACTTTGCCAGGTCCGGACAACGAAGCTGGGCAAAGCCCACCTAGTATTTTATAAAATGTATCTTATTTGCCTGTAGGTATATAGGTAGGTAGAGTGGCTACTCCCTCTAACAGAGGGAGCACAATTAGCGCTACAACGCCGTTTTGATACCACAACCTCATTTGTGAAAGGGTGTTTGCACTTTGTTATCAAGAGCCTGTTCGTGAAGTTGAGAAATTGGAGGAGTTTTCCAATTTCGAGTTTGGATATCTTGGTTATGTCGTCTAAAAAAGGTTCCTGGAACAGTTTTAATCTGGTTCTAGCATGAGCTGGGCAATGATCGAGAACGTGGGTTAGAGTCTCTGTTTCTTTTAAGGTTGTTGCAGCTTCTGCAGTGTGTGTTGTGTGGGATGCGGAGTCTGACCGCATGGTCCCCTATTGCCCAATGCCTCGTCAGTACTGCAGTCAGTCTGGCTACATTAGACCGGGTATGACAAAGAAGGTCCCTGGTTCTGCTTTAGTTGAATTTTGGCCATTTTTTCATGGTTACGCCTCATGTGGAAAGGCTTTTCCACCTGCTGTCTGCAAGGGTAAGAAAGTAAGAGAGTATATCAGCCTTGAATTTATTCAGGGCAATTGCTACAGATTGCGCTTGAGTTACAGAGCTGAACCTCGCCTCGCTAATTCATTGGCATTTTCATTGCCTTTGATGTTCCTGTGACCACGAACCCAAAGTCCAGCCTGTGACTTAGGGTGGCGAGTAATTCATTGGTTGACTAATCTAGAAGATATTATATCTGAGCCTAGGGCCTTGATTGCCGCTTGGTAGCTGAAACTACACAAAAATAAGCTTTTCCCGTCGTTTTATGATGACTTTAATAAGCCTAAGACCCGTAAAACAGCCTTTTTGGAACTTTTTTGAGGTAAGGGACAACACGTAACATTTTCCGTGAAAAATAATATTAGATTCATGTTCAGCGAAAAAAATATACTAAAAATGATTTATCTGTTTTTTATGATGACTTGGGTAAACGTACACTTGATAAAACTATTATTTTAAGGTGAGGTGGTAGACTTGCAGCCGCCATATTGGTCTCCCATCATGCAAAATCAAAAAAGGCCTTATTGCATTCGAAACTAGAAATAATAAGCTTTCATTTGAGCCCAAACATGCCCTAAAATACTTTAACCAATTTTGGACAGGGGGGGTCTCCCATTCACAGAGAATGTCCCTTATATAAGTGAGATCTTTGAAATCCTCGCTCATTTTTAAGCGCATAAATATAAAATATATAAAAAATAAAAAATATTTTGTACGAACTTAGCTATTTTGGCCGTTGCACTCTTTGCATACGAAATCCATTTGAATTCGTTTTATGTTAGGTTTTTGAAATCAGTGCATTAATGATGTAACTACTGAGGGCAAGAATCACATCCCACGTTTTTCAATACTTGTCTTTATTTTCTTTTTTACCTTTTGCTGGCCTGGTTTCTTTTTCGATCTTAATTTTGATGTGTAAACATTTTAGCTCACGGTATGGGCAAAACTTCAAATATGTAAAATGTAAGAATAACTGTATCGTAAGATGTAAGATAACTGTAACGTCCAGTTCCCCTCTCGCTCACACTACTGCGTGGCATGACTGTGCTACTCTAACCAACGAAGAGAAGAGAAAAAGATAATGAGAAATTAAACTACGAGCGGAGTTTGTTTGTTTATGTGTCGATCAATTTACTCACTCATATATGTACATACGAAAACAAAAAGTGTGTGTACATTTATTCGTGGCAGAATTATTTGTTGGTGTTAAACGTGTGGAGATCGACGTACCATACAAGCAGAGAAGTCGCCGTAGCAAACACAGGCGTTTGATAGGTTTTGAATTCGGTTAGTTAGATTGGATTAAAATTAAATATTTTTAAAATATAAAAACAATACAAAATGATAAGTAATAAAGAATCTAGGTTTCAATAATAAATGTATAATAAAATTTAGTGATAATGACAGCAAACCACGGCATTATAAAAAGTTTGCTTTGTGCATTAACCTGCAACACTTTTTGTATCTATGTAAATAGCTAAAATGTAAAACAGAAAAAATCAAACTTGTTTATTACAAAATCACTTATTTACTTCAAAGAAAATACATTGTTTCTTATTTTTATTAAATGCAGTATAGGCAAATCTCTTTGCGGTGCTTTTAAAAAGTAGTGGGGTGACTGGTCACCCCTGTTGCTTGGCGTATGTGTATACAAATTCATATACCTATACGACGTTATATAAAATTTTCAAATCTAATAAAATTTCAAATCGACAGGAAGTAAAACTTAAAGCGCGGAAAAAAATATGCAATTGCAGTTGCAAATATGCGAGCATATCGTGCCCGATGCATTGAGTAAAAGAAAAATGATTCAACTACAACATATCAGCCCTATTCAGGTTTTGATGGAAATGCCAAATATTTCTGCTATCACAACAACAAATACATGCGATATGGAACAAAAATTTGCATTTGCATTGATGCAAGGCCATTTGCAATATATAGTGAATTGGGCTATTACATATATATAAAAGATAATGATATCTAATAAATTTTTGACTTTATAAAAGAATTCTTTTAATTTGAATTATTTACCTAAGCATATAGATTATACATTAAATCCCTATAAATGACTATACATATGTGAGCTTATGTATATGGCATTCAGTTGGTTTAACTGTTTACACATCAAATATCTTGCGTGCCTTGCACGCATCCATTGTTTTTTTTTTTTTTGCGTTCCAATTTTTCACAGCTTCAGCTTTAGTTATTTTTTTATTTTCCTTTGACTGCATATGCTTACTACATGCAAGAGCAGATATAGCACTTCGGGGCTTGATTTTCATTGTGGGTTGTGCAGAACTTGATGGTTTTTTGAAAATATAGTTGCTTCGCAAAAGTTGGTGACATTGAAGTTACGCTTGTATTGTTTTTAATTACACAGTGACACAAAAAAGAATGAAATAGAAATACCTGGGAAGTGATACTATTTTTCTTGTAGGTCTTGTCGGGTAAAACAAGAATCTGTGAGTGAAATTTGCCAAGCACCCCCAAAATCTTGATTTGCCGTAAACAAAAAATTGATTTTACGTACCTTTACACCTTTAAAAGCCTGTAATTTAGCTGATTATTAATCGATTTTTCTTACCGACTACTGAAAATTATGAAAAAATTTTGTTATGTCGACAACCTTAAAATACGAAAATCAATTTTTTTTTTACTAAATTGATCACATTCAATACAAAATTTTAATCAATACCTACCCTCAGAAACTTTTATGGTTAAAATAAAAACTAAAATTAAATAATTACTTACCTTTTCGAATTGATCTTTTCACTAAAAAACAAGCTCACGCAATGAAAAGTTGTCCTAGAATAAGAATAAAAAGAAGCCAAAATGCTTCTCTCAGTTCAATTAAATCATTTCAGAGAGAAAGATGAATAAATTTTTAATGCAAAGATGATCTTATTCACACATTCTCCTGAGAGGGTTAATCTTAGGAGAATGTGTGCCTCCCGTGGCAGATAAAAATCGAGAGTTGATTTTTGGGTTTAGGAGCCCCCAAATAATCAAAAAAAAACTATTCACGAATTTTCACTTGTCCAGGTTTAGCCGTACGCAAGGTATACAAATACTTATGTACAAAAAAAAATGTTTAGGGAGCTTTAAAATACTCCGACTTGCACACAAATTTGTCTCTATCGACAGAATAAGGTTGTTTACACATTTTTTGACGACACAAAAACAATAAAATAAAAAAGAGCATAAAAAAAGAGAGGTTGTCCCATAAAAGTCAAAATAGTTTCGACGGTAATGGTTCAATTGTAACAAAATAAATTTCAAACGATAGAGGAAAAAACAACAAAGACGTAAATACCAAAATGGTTGGCATTTAAATCAAAGTCAGGAAAAATGTTCAAATTCATGTACATATATCTGTGGCAATAAGGAATAACAGCTAAACCTCAAAAGTCGAATAAAAATCTGCTGCGTATTTTTTATTATAAATCCCAAAATGTTGAAAGTTTTTCAAAAGTTTTTGCTATGGAATATTCAGTATTCATTTGTGGCACGTCTCTAAAAAACGTTATTTTGGCATTCCATGAAAACATATGGAGTGGCCTTTTCCGTTCAACTCTAATGCTTCTATATAAATTTCCAGAACCAGAACCCACGTTGGTTGACAAAACCACGCCACAAAAAAAAATGTGGTTAGGATTGAAAAAGATGGCGAGGAACTTTCCATATAGCCTGAATTTTCATTATTGTATATCTTAGAGACTATTTGTAGTGCAGTACTAAGATTTGGAATGATAATATGATTTGCCAATAGAATTTGGTGGGTAAAGTATGGGTAGACTTGAGTTAGTGACTGTTCCACCTGGGTTTTATAAGGTATATTTCCTAAATTATTTGTGGTTAGAGAGCTTTGATTGCCAATGGAAAAGGGTAGAAAAAAAATGAATGGAATAAATAAAATATGCGTGACACCTTCCATGCAAAGAAAATGTTTTAAACTGTATACCTGAGAAATCATTGCAAAGGACACACTGGCAGTTTGTGTGTAAAGGCGGTTAGTAGTAGTTGTTGGGCAGAATGTGGAAGTGTTTTGGCATACAAAGGAAATGCTTCAAAAGGCATATATGTATCTCTGCCTTATTTTGCTAAGGCCCTAACATCCATTTTTCAGTATAGAGTTTTCGATGGATTATGATAAAAAATATTCCCTGTTCCGAAAATTTTAGAAACCTACACTGAAAACTTGCAATCTTTTCTTTTTGCTTAAATTACAAATTCTCGAAATTCTCCTGTAAAATTTGAAAAATGCGTGTTAGGGCTTTAGCAAATTAAGGCAGCGATAAGGGGAACCATAGTAAGGCAAGCAATACAAATTTAGTTGTAAAGGATGTATGTTGATAGTTATTAGAGAGCCATAGAAAGAAAGATGATGAAGGTTTGTATGTTAAGATGGGATGTTGATAGCAATAACTGAGAAGAATGTTGACACTATTAAACACGTGGAAGTGGAACTACTCATGTAAATGATGTGATTAGTGTAATGATTCGATTTGGATCGGAGACTGGCAAGGTCATATAGATATATCTCTTGCAAAAGTTTTAGTTGTTGTAATTTTTACATTACCCCTACTTTGCCAGGTCCGGACAACGAAGCTGGGCAAAGTAGGTGCCTGTAGGTATATAGGTAGCTAGAGTGGCTACTCCCTCTAACAGAGGGAGCACAATTAGCGCTACAACGCCGTTTTGATACCACAACATCATTTGTGAAAGGGTGTTTGCACTTTGTTATCAAGAGCCTGTTCGTGAAGTTGAGAAATTGGAGGAGTTTTCCAATTTCGAGTTTGGATATCTTGGTTATGTCGTCTAAAAAAGGTTCCTGGAACAGTTTTAATCTGGTTCTAGCATGAGCTGGGCAATGATCGAGAACGTGGGCTAGAGTCTCTGTTTCTTCAAGGTTGTTGCAGCTTCTGCAGTGTGTGTTGTGTGGGATGCGGAGTCTGACCACATGGTCCCCTATTGCCCAATGCCTCGTCAGTACTGCAGTCAGTCTGGCTACATTAGACCGGGTATGACAAAGAAGGTCCCTGGTTCTGCTTTAGTTGAATTTTGGCCATGTTTTCCTGGTTACGCCTCATGTGGAAAGGCTTTTCCACCTGCTGTCTGCAAGGGTAAGAAAGTAAGAGAGTATATCAGCCTTGAATTTATTCAGGGGAATTGCTACAGATTGCGCCTGAGTTACAGAGCTGAACCTCGCCTCGCTAATTCATTGGCATTTTCATTGCCTTTGATGTTCCTGTGACCACGAACCCAAAGTCCAGCCTGTGACTTAGGGTGGCGAGTAATTCATTGGTTGACTAATCTAGAAGATATTATATCTGAGCCTAGGGCCTTGATTGCCGCTTGGTAGCTGAAACTACACAAAAATAAGCTTTTCCCGTCGTTTTATGATGACTTTAATAAGCCTAAGACCCGTAAAACAGCCTTTTTGGAACTTTTTTGAGGTAAGGGACAACACGTAACATTTTCCGTGAAAAATAATATTAGATTCATGTTCAGCGAAAAAAATATACTAAAAAGGATTTATCTGTTTTTTATGATGACTTGGGTAAACGTACACTTGATAAAACTATTATTTTAAGGTGTGGTGGTAGACTTGCAGCCGCCATATTGGTCTCCCATCATGCAAAATCAAAAAAGGCCTTATTGCATTCGAAACTAGAAATAATAAGCTTTCATTTGAGCCCAAACATGCCCTAAAATACCTTAACCAATTTTGGACAGGGGGGTCTCCCATTGACGGAGAATGTCCCTTATATAAGTGAGATCTTTGAAATCCTCGCTCATTTTTAAGCGCATAAATATAAAATATATAAAAAAAACAATGGATGTGTGCAAGGCACGCAAGATATTTGATGTGTAAACAGTTAAGCCAACTGAATGCCATATACATAAGCTTACATATGTATAGCCATATATAGGGATTTGATATATAATCTATATGGCAGGTAAATAATTCAAACTAAAACAATTATTTTATAAACTTAAAAATTTATTAGATATCATTATCTTTTATATATAATAGCCCAATTCACTATAAATTGCAAATGGTCTTACATCATTGCAAATGCAAATTTTTATTTCATATCGCATATATTTGTTATTGTGATAGCAAAAATATTTTGCAATTGCACCAAATCGTAGTTGCATTATTTTTCTTTTACTCGATGCATTTTGATCGGGGCACGATATGTTCGCATATACGCAGCTGTAATTGCATTTTTTTTCCGCTCTTTAAATTTTTCTTCTTGTTGATTTGAAATTTTATTAGATGTGAAAATTTTACATAACGTCGGCTGAGAATTGATTTGGCGTATAGGTATATGAATTTGTACACACATACGCCAAATTAATTCTCAGGCAACGATAAGTGCTTTCCGCATTTAACCTTAGGAAGGCAACAAGGGTGATCAGTCACCTCACTACTTTTTAAAAGCACCGCAAAGAGATTTGCCTTAACTGCATTTAATAAAAATAAGAAACAATGTATTTTTATTGAAGTAAATAAGTGATTTTATAATACCTAAATAAGATTGATTTTTTCGGTTTAACATATTTGCTACTTACATAGATAAAAAAGTGTTGCCTTTCTAAGGTTAATGCACAAAGCAAAATTTTTATAATTGCTATCATTATTACTACATTTTGTTTATACATTTATTGAAACCTAGATTCCTTATTACTTATCATTTTGTATTGTTTTTATATTTTAAAAAATATTTAATTTTAGTCCAATCTAACTGTCAGAATGCAAAATCTATCAAACGCCTGTGTTTGCTACGGCGACTTCTCTGCTTGTATGGTATAGTCGATCTCCATACGTTTAACACCAACAAATAATTCTGCCACGAATAAATGTACACACACATTTTGTTTTCGTATGTACACATATGTGTGAGTAACTTGATCGAAACATAAACAAACAAACTTCGCTCGTATTTTAATTTCTCCCTCTCTTCTGCTCTTCTCTCTTCTCTTTGTTGTTTAGAGTAGCACAGTCATGCCGCGCAGTAGTTTGAGCGAGACGGGAACTAGACGTTACAGTTATCTTACATCTTACGATACAGTTATTCTTACATTTTACACATTTGAAATTTTGCCCATACCGTGAGCTAAAATGTTTACACATCAAAAATAAAAAATATTTTGTACGAACTTAGCTATTTTGGCCGTTGCACCGTTTGCAATCCATTTGAATTCGTTTTATGTTAGGTTTTTGAAATCAGTGCATTTTTGATGTAACTACTGAGGGCAAGAATCACATCCCACGTTTTTCAATACTTGTCTTTATTTTCTTTTTTACCTTTTGCTGGTCTGGTTTCTTTTTCGATCTTAATTTTGATGTGTAAACATTTTAGCTCACGGTATGGGCAAAATTTCAAATATGTAAAATGTAAGAATAACTGTATCGTAAGATGTAAGATAACTGTAACGTCCAGTTCCCCTCTCGCTCACACTACTGCGTGGCATGACTGTGCTCACGGTTGCCACATCAAAACTTTTTTTGGGGCCAAAAACAAAAGCAAAAAGGACCAAAATGGAAAAAAATGGACCAAATTTTTTTTTAAATTATTTTGTTTATTTAACAAGTAAATATAGCACATTATAAAATGTGTATAACAATTTTATAATATTTTTTTAGCGATTGCTAGAGAATACATTCATATATCACATCAAACTAAAACAAAAAAACAAAAAAAAGTGCTCAGAAATTCATACAGCACATATGTAATGAAAGGTATATAAAAATTACTTATAATATTTTAAGTGATTATTATACATATAGTACAAACATAAGTATATCACATTATATATTAGCAGAAAAAACAAAAAAAGAAGTGCTTACAAGTTCATATAGCATATATGTATTAAAAAGTGTATAAAATGTAAAAACTACTTATAATAGTTTAAGAGATTGTTATATAGTAAAAACATATATCACATTAAACAATATCAAAAACAACAACAAAAAAATGGTTAGCAATTCAGATACAAAGAACATTTTTGGGACTGGAAATAAATCAAGTATATCGACAAATCAAAAAATAACAAGGCAGAAAGTATATTCTTTTATAGATGAATACAAATGTAAAGTCATTTTTGAAATCAGATATCAAAGAAAAAATTTAGAAAAAAACGGTATTCAAAACCAAAAAACAGTGCCATATACTCCTCAACAGAATGGCGTTGCTAAATCTTTACTACTCAGTAGTATCGAAACCAAAGTAGATTTCGTCAGCAACTTAGATGCTCTTACATCGACCGGGTCTGTGTTTATCAGAAGCATGCAAAGACTTGGTGTGACTTCGGCGAATTTTGAGTGGATTTAATCAACAAATGAGCGCACCAAAGTTGTACGAAGACAAAGTTGCTTGAGACCGATTGAAGGAGAAAAGCTTTCAGGTTTCTGGCCAATAAAAGCACAAAGACGCGCGAGTTTGTTTTCAAAAGGACTAAGTAGATAAAAAGTTGCACTTACTGTCCGACCGAAAACATGATGGCAGACTTACTGATGAAGCCATTGCCAGCAAGGCGGATTCAATTAGGCAGGCGTATTGAAAAAAAGTTATTTTATTGTTTTCAAATTATTGGTAAATGTTCAGATTACACTTCTGATTGGGATTAAAAATCACTTTTTGACTCAAATTTTGTTAATATGAATTGGGGCGTGCCGCCCTTTCCCGGTTCGGGTTCTTGTCGCTAAAATTTTTTCAAAAAATAGTACAAATAACTAAAAAAAAGATATGACTAAAAATGAATACATCATGCATAAATTGCACTTGTGTCGCCCAAATTAAAAGGTCAAGGTATTTGTATTCAAATCATACTTAAAAAAAGTAAAAAATTCGCGCGAAAAAGGACCAAAATGGCCACCGAATTTAGTGCGTCATGTATCCATTTAGTTTCTTTTATTTGTTATTTTACTATTTATTAAATACATTTTAATGCCAAAAATCCGTTTTTCGAGAAGGGCCTGCTCTCCCTAATTCAAATAAACAAAATTTGGGTCAAAAAAGTGATTTTTAAAAAAATTCTCATCAAGTGTGTTCTGAAAAATTCCAAATAATTTTACTGCATTGAATAAAGACACTAGTTTGCTTAATATAACATTTCATTACTACAACTTTCTTACACTGATTTTTTTAACATTACATTTTTTTAGTCACAGAGTGACTCATACATTACATATGAAAGTTAATTACTTAATATTTTTGAAAAAGGACCAATTCAGAAAAAAAAGGACCAGCGGACCAAACGAAATTAAAAGGACCACTTTTGGTCCAAAAGGACCAAAGTGGCAACCGTGACTGTGCTACTCTAACCAACGAAGAGAAGAGAAAAAGAGAATGAGAAATTAAACTACGAGCGGAGTTTGTTTGTTTATGTGTCGATCAATTTACTCTCTCATATATGTACATACGAAAACAAAAAGTGTGTGTACATTTATTCGTGGCAGAATTATTTGTTGGTGTTAAACGTGTGGAGATCGACGTACCATACAAGCAGAGAAGTCGCCGTAGCAAACACAGGCGTTTGATAGGTTTTGAATTCGGTTAGTTAGATTGGATTAAAATTAAATATTTTTAAAATATAAAAACAATACAAAATGATAAGTAATAAAGAATCTAGGTTTCAATAATAAATGTATAATAAAATTTAGTGATAATGACAGCAAACCACGGCATTATAAAAAGTTTGCTTTGTGCATTAACCTGCAACACTTTTTGTATCTATGTAAATAGCTAAAATGTAAAACAGAAAAAATCAAACTTGTTTATTACAAAATCACTTATTTACTTCAAAGAAAATACATTGTTTCTTATTTTTATTAAATGCAGTATAGGCAAATCTCTTTGCGGTGCTTTTAAAAAGTAGTGGGGTGACTGGTCACCCCTGTTGCTTGGCGTATGTGTATACAAATTCATATACCTATACGACGTTATATAAAATTTTCAAATCTAATAAAATTTCAAATCGACAGGAAGTAAAACTTAAAGCGCGGAAAAAAATATGCAATTGCAGTTGCAAATATGCGAGCATATCGTGCCCGATGCATTGAGTAAAAGAAAAATGATTCAACTACAACATATCAGCCCTATTCAGGTTTTGATGGAAATGCCAAATATTTCTGCTATCACAACAACAAATACATGCGATATGGAACAAAAATTTGCATTTGCATTGATGCAAGGCCATTTGCAATATATAGTGAATTGGGCTATTACATATATATAAAAGATAATGATATCTAATAAATTTTTGACTTTATAAAAGAATTCTTTTAATTTGAATTATTTACCTAAGCATATAGATTATACATTAAATCCCTATAAATGACTATACATATGTGAGCTTATGTATATGGCATTCAGTTGGTTTAACTGTTTACACATCAAATATCTTGCGTGCCTTGCACGCATCCATTGTTTTTTTTTTTTGCGTTCCAATTTTTCACAGCTTCAGCTTTAGTTATTTTTTTATTTTCCTTTGACTGCATATGCTTACTACATGCAAGAGCAGATATAGCACTTCGGGGCTTGATTTTCATTGTGGGTTGTGCAGAACTTGATGGTTTTTTGAAAATATAGTTGCTTCGCAAAAGTTGGTGACATTGAAGTTACGCTTGTATTGTTTTTAATTACACAGTGACACAAAAAAGAATGAAATAGAAATACCTGGGAAGTGATACTATTTTTCTTGTAGGTCTTGTCGGGTAAAACAAGAATCTGTGAGTGAAATTTGCCAAGCACCCCCAAAATCTTGATTTGCCGTAAACAAAAAATTGATTTTACGTACCTTTACACCTTTAAAAGCCTGTAATTTAGCTGATTATTAATCGATTTTTCTTACCGACTACTGAAAATTATGAAAAAATTTTGTTATGTCGACAACCTTAAAATACGAAAATCAATTTTTTTTTTTACTAAATTGATCACATTCAATACAAAATTTTAATCAATACCTACCCTCAGAAACTTTTATGGTTAAAATAAAAACTAAAATTAAATAATTACTTACCTTTTCGAATTGATCTTTTCACTAAAAAACAAGCTCACGCAATGAAAAGTTGTCCTAGAATAAGAATAAAAAGAAGCCAAAATGCTTCTCTCAGTTCAATTAAATCATTTCAGAGAGAAAGATGAATAAATTTTTAATGCAAAGATGATCTTATTCACACATTCTCCTGAGAGGGTTAATCTTAGGAGAATGTGTGCCTCCCGTGGCAGATAAAAATCGAGAGTTGATTTTTGGGTTTAGGAGCCCCCAAATAATCAAAAAAAAACTATTCACGAATTTTCACTTGTCCAGGTTTAGCCGTACGCAAGGTATACAAATACTTATGTACAAAAAAAAAATGTTTAGGGAGCTTTAAAATACTCCGACTTGCACACAAATTTGTCTCTATCGACAGAATAAGGTTGTTTACACATTTTTTGACGACACAAAAAATAAAAAAGAGCATAAAAAATGAGGTTGTCCCATAAAAGTCAAAATAGTTTCGACGGTAATGGTTCAATTGTAACAAAATAAATTTCAAACGATAGAGGAAAAAACAACAAAGACGTAAATACCAAAATGGTTGGCATTTAAATCAAAGTCAGGAAAAATGTTCAAATTCATGTACATATATCTGTGGCAATAAGGAATAACAGCTAAACCTCAAAAGTCGAATAAAAATCTGCTGCGTATTTTTTATTATAAATCCCAAAATGTTGAAAGTTTTTCAAAAGTTTTTGCTATGGAATATTCAGTATTCATTTGTGGCACGTCTCTAAAAAACGTTATTTTGGCATTCCATGAAAACATATGGAGTGGCCTTTTTCGTTCAACTCTAATGCTTCTATATATATTTCCAGAACCAGAACCCACGTTGGTTGACAAAACCACGCCACAAAAAAAAATGTGGTTAGGATTGAAAAAGATGGCGAGGAACTTTCCATATAGCCTGAATTTTCATTATTGTATATCTTAGAGACTATTTGTAGTGCAGTACTAAGATTTGGAATGATAATATGATTTGCCAATAGAATTTGGTGGGTAAAGTATGGGTAGACTTGAGTTAGTGACTGTTCCACCTGGGTTTTATAAGGTATATTTCCTAAATTATTTGTGGTTAGAGAGCTTTGATTGCCAATGGAAAAGGGTAGAAAAAAAATGAATGGAATAAATAAAATATGCGTAACACCTTCCATGCAAAGAAAATGTTTTAAACTGTATACCTGAGAAATCATTGCAAAGGACACACTGGCAGTTTGTGTGTAAAGGCGGTTAGTAGTAGTTGTTGGGCAGAATGTGGAAGTGTTTTGGCATACAAAGGAAATGCTTCAAAAGGCATATATGTATCTCTGCCTTATTTTGCTAAGGCCCTAACATCCATTTTTCAGTATAGAGTTTTCGATGGATTATGATAAAAAATGTTCCCTGTTCCGAAAATTTTAGAAACCTACACTGAAAACTTGCAATCTTTTCTTTTTGCTTAAATTACAAATTCTCGAAATTCTCCTGTAAAATTTGAAAAATGCGTGTTAGGGCTTTAGCAAATTAAGGCAGCGATAAGGGGAACCATAGTAAGGCAAGCAATACAAATTTAGTTGTAAAGGATGTATGTTGATAGTTATTAGAGAGCCATAGAAAGAAAGATGATGAAGGTTTGTATGTTAAGATGGGATGTTGATAGCAATAACTGAGAAGAATGTTGACACTATTAAACACGTGGAAGTGGAACTACTCATGTAAATGATGTGATTAGTGTAATGATTCGATTTGGATCGGAGACTGGCAAGGTCATATAGATATATCTCTTGCAAAAGTTTTAGTTGTTGTAATTTTTACATTATCCCTACTTTGCCAGGTCCGGACAACGAAGCTGGGCAAAACCCACCTAGTATTTTATAAAATGTATCTAGAGTGGCTACTCCCTCTAACAGAGGGAGCACAATTAGCGCTACAACGCCGTTTTGATACCACAACATCATTTGTGAAAGGGTGTTTGCACTTTGTTATCAAGAGCCAGTTCGTGAAGTTGAGAAATTGGAGGAGTTTTCCAATTTCGAGTTTGGATATCTTGGTTATGTCGTCTAAAAAAGGTTCCTGGAACAGTTTTAATCTGGTTCTAGCATGAGCTGGGCAATGATCGAGAACGTGGGCTAGAGTCTCTGTTTCTTCAAGGTTGTTGCAGCTTCTGCAGTGTGTGTTGTGTGGGATGCGGAGTCTGACCGCATGGTCCCCTATTGCCCAATGCCTCGTCAGTACTACAGTCAGTCTGGCTACATTAGACCGGGTATGACAAAGAAGGTCCCTGGTTCTGCTTTAGTTGAATTTTGGCCATGTTTTCCTGGTTACGCCTCATGTGGAAAGGCTTTTCCACCTACTGTCTGCAAGGGTAAGAAAGTAAGAGAGTATATCAGCCTTGAATTTATTCAGGGGAATTGCTACAGATTGCGCCTGAGTTACAGAGCTGAACCTCGCCTCGCTAATTCATTGGCATTTTCATTGCCTTTGATGTTCCTGTGACCACGAACCCAAAGTCCAGCCTGTGACTTAGGGTGGCGAGTAATTCATTGGTTGACTAATCTAGAAGATATTATATCTGAGCCTAGGGCCTTGATTGCCGCTTGGTAGCTGAAACTACACAAAAATAAGCTTTTCCCGTCGTTTTATGATGACTTTAATAAGCCTAAGACCCGTAAAACAGCCTTTTTGGAACTTTTTGAGGTAAGGGACAACACGTAACATTTCCCGTGAAAAATAATATTAGATTCATGTTCAGCGAAAAAAATATACGAAAAAGGCTTTATCTGTTTTTTATGATGACTTGGGTAAACGTGCGTCGACTTGCAGCCGCCATATTGGTCTCCCATCATGCAAAATCAAAAAAGGCCTTATTGCATTCGAAACTAGAAATAATAAGCTTTCATTTGAGCCTAAACATGCCCTAAAATACCTTAACCAATTTTGGACAGGGGGGTCTCCCATTGACGGAGAATGTCCCTTATATAAGTGAGATCTTTGAAATCCTCGCTCATTTTTAAGCGCATAAATATAAAATATATAAAAAAATAAAAAATATTTTGTACGAACTTAGCTATTTTGGCCGTTGCACTCTTTGCATACGAAATCCATTTGAATTCGTTTTATGTTAGGTTTTTGAAATCAGTGCATTTATGATGTAACTACTGAGGGCAAGAATCACATCCCACGTTTTTCAATACTTGTCTTTATTTTCTTTTTTACCTTTTGCTGGTCTGGTTCCTTTTTCGATCTTATTTTTTTTTTGGCGTTCTAATTTTTCACAGCTTCAGCTTTAGTTATTTTTTTATTTTCCTTTGACTGCATATGCTTACTACATGCAAGAGCAAATATAGCACTTGGGGGCTTGATTTTCATTGTGGGTTGTGCAGAACTTGATGGTTTTTTGAAAATATAGTTGCTTCGCAAAAGTTGGTGACATTGAAGTTACGCTTGTATTGTTTTTAATTACACAGTGATACAAAAAAGAATGAAATAGAAATACCTGGGAGGTGATACTATTTTTCTTGTAGGTCTTGTCGGGTAAAACAAGAATCTGTGAGTGATATTTGCCAAGCACCCCCAAAATCTTGATTTGCCGTAAACAAAAAACTGATTTTACGTACCTTTACACCTTTAAAAGCCTGTAAATTAGCTGATTATTAATCGATTTTTCTTACCGACAATTAGATACCGACTACTGAAAATTATGAAAAAATTTTGTTATGTCGACAACCTTTAAAATACGAAAATCAATTTTTTTTTTTTACTAAATTGATCACATTCAATACAAAATTTTAATCAATACCTACCCTCAGTAACTTTTATGGTTAAAATAAAAACTAAAATTAAATAATTACTTACCTTTTCGAATTGATCTTTTCACTAAAAAACAAGTTCACGCAATGAAAAGTTGTCCTAGAATAAGAATAAAAAGAAGCCAAAATGCTTCTCTCAGTTCAATTAAATCATTTCAGAGAGAAAGATGAATAAATTTTTAATGCAAAGATGATCTTATTCACACATTCTCCTGAGAGGGTTAATCTTAGGAGAATGTGTGCCTCCCGTGGCAGATAAAAATCGAGAGTTGATTTTTGGGTTTAGGAGCCCCCAAATAATCAAAAAAAAACTATTCACGAATTTTCACTTGTCCAGGTTTAGCCGTACGCGAGGTATACAAATACTTATGTACAAAAAAAAATGTTTAGGGAGCTTTAAAATACTCCGACTTGCACACAAATTTGTCTCTATCGACAGAATAAGGTTGTTTACACATTTTTTGACGACACAAAAAAAATAAAATAAAAAAGAGCATAAAAAAAAGTGAGGTTGTCCCATAAATGTCAAAATAGTTTCGACGGTAATGGTTCAATTGTAACAAAATAAATTTCAAACGATAGAGGAAAAAACAACAAAGACGTAAATACCAAAATGGTTGGCATTTAAATCAAAGTCAGGAAAAATGTTCAAATTCATGTACATATATCTGTGGCAATAAGGAATAACAGCTAAACCTCAAAAGTCGAATAAAAACCTGCTGCGTATTTTTTATTATAAATCCCAAAATGTTGAAAGTTTTTTAAAAGTTTTTGCAATTTTATTTTTTATTAATTAAACTCCAATAATTATGTAAGAGCGTTCAATATGTTGGGTTTTATAATGAAAAATACGCAACAGGTTTTTAGTCGACTTTTGAATTCAGCTGTTATTCCTTATTGCCACAGATATATGTACGAAAATCCTGAGAGGATTAATTGTTTGATTATCGTTATCCTTATTTATTTATATTTTAATTCAAACATTTAAATAAAAAAATATACCACGTTTTTAAAACTGTCTAAAAAGTATAAAATAATTTCTCCTAGCCCCATACAGATTTATAACCCCATACAGATTCATAACCCGATAAAGATTGTCCCGAAAATACGTGATTGTACAATTTATATGTATATATATAAAATAAATACAAAAATTGTTTGCTCACATGTTATCGTAGCAGCGGTATATGAAATTTAACATATACAAAAGAATTAGCACTGTACCTCATGTTAAAATCGGATTGTAACAGAAAACCAAATCGTTTTTACATTGCATCTCGTTGTGATTCTACTTTTTGTAATAGAAATGAAATAAAGTTCCAACATTTTAGCTAAATATATTCAACTAAAATATTTCAACATTTTACCTAAATATACTTATTTACATATATTTAGGTGAAATGTGGAAAATAGTAATAACAATTCATGAAATCAGTAGAAAAGGATTCAAAAGTAATTATATGAAATATGCAAACCGCAACCAAATGTTTACATATATAAAGAATATGTAAATACTGTAAATGTTAAATCAAAGATCTTAATAATATAAAGATGTCTCACTCCCATACATTTGCTTGTCTGCATAAAAATTTCTATTCGGACTTACAAAAAATCCATATAAGAGTAACATATGAAATCAAAACAGCAAGAAGCCAAAGAGAACATTTTTTTCTTTACTGTTGTTGACGAAAGCGCGACGCTGCAAAAAAGTGAAACAAATCATCGTAAAATTGTGTGTACTCGTAAATACTCACGATTACAAACGAAGTCAAAGCATAAGCAATGAAATTTTGTGTTTTTGGAAATAAATATTTTCAGGTTTCTTTGTACAAACAGCGACAAATGTCTGTATGAACGGCAAAGTTATGCAAAATATGCATTCGGGGCAACTGTAGAGTAGATAATATGGAATTTTTAGGAAGAAGAAGAAAAAAATAAGCGGTCATGTGGACATAGTAATTATTCTACGATTCTACGTCGAAGTAGACGGGTAGTATTTGTGGGTTTAATAATAATTTAATAACATAAAATATTTTATTAACTGTTTTCTTTTATAAACTTAAAAATTTATTAGATATCATTATCTTTTATATATAATAGCCCAATTCACTATAAATTGCAAATGGTCTTACATCATTGCAAATGCAAATTTTTATTCCATATCGCATATATTTGTTGTTGTGATAGCAAAAAAATTTTGCAATTGCACCAAATCGTAGTTGCATCATTTTTCTTTACGTAGCTGTAATTGCATCTTTTTTCCGCGCTTTAAGTTTTTCTTCCTGTCGATTTGAAATGTTATTAGATGAGAAAATTTTACATTATGACTGCATTTAACAAAAATAAGAAACAATGTATTTTTAAAGAATAATAAAATAACTGATTTTTTTGTTTAACATTTTTGATATTTACATAGATAAAAAGTGTTGCCTTTCTAAGGTTAATGCACAAAGCAAAATTTTTATAATGCCGTGGTTTTCTATCATTATCACTACATTTTGTTTATACATTTATTGAACTCTAGATCCTTTATTACTTATCATTTTGTATTGTTTTTATGTTTTAAAAAATATTTAATTTTAATGCAATCTAACTAACCGAATGCAAAACCTATCAAACGCCTGTGTTTGCTACGGCGACTTCTCTGCTTGTATGGTATAGTCGATCTCCACACGTTTAACACCAACAAATAATTCTGCCACGAATAAATGTACACACACATTTTGTTTTCGTATGTACACATATGCGTGAGTAACTTGATCGAAACATAAACAAACAAACTCCGCTGGTATTTTAATTTTTCCCTCTCTTCTGCTCTTCTCTTTGTTGTTTAGAGTAGCACAGTCATGCCGCGCAGTAGTGTGAGCGAGACGGGAACTGGACGTTACAGTTATCTTACATCTTACGATACAGTTATTCTTACATTTTACACATTTGAAATTTTGCCCATACCGTGAGCTAAAATGTTTACACATCAAAAAAGAATGAAAGTAAAACAGAAAAAAATAACTCATCAAATTGGATGATTTAACTATTTAGTTTTTTTTTTCGAAAAATTAAGCAAAGGCAATAAAATATATTCAAAAATACTAAAATTAAAAAAGATTATTCACATAAAGCAT
The DNA here is from genome assembly GCA_963691655.1 of Toxonevra muliebris. NCBI lineage: Eukaryota > Metazoa > Arthropoda > Insecta > Diptera > Pallopteridae > Toxonevra > Toxonevra muliebris. The sequence goes on along the minus strand of CAVNUY010000006.1, from coordinate 72,712 downwards.
CTATTAAATATCTACCTCAACTAATTTATTTTTCGTAATACAGTGGAATTCCTATAATTCGTAATCGCATTGAACCAGCAATTTTTTACGAATTACAGGGTTTTTCGATATAACGGTTAAGATAAGAAAAATACGAATTAACGGCATTTATTTAATGAAAAGAAAAATTATTATTCATTTAGCTGAAATATGATCTAAGCCTGTAATTTTGTGTTGCTCGCTCCTCTCGCGTATGTTGTCTACTGAATTTTCATACACCTCTGGTAAAGCAACGAACAAACTGACCTACATGGATGGAATAAATTAAATAACTCGCAACCGGAAATTCCTGCTTGTTATAGATTCATTGGAATATTTAAGCTACAAGGGAACTAATAAAGGTAACGTTCAAGTATGCTCTTTTATGCTGAGGGGCATATTTTACAAATGGATATTCGTTTTTGATTATGTTGCTCCAGAAACTTCCATTAAGGGACATATTTAAAAATAAATTATACTTACTAAATAACACACAGATTGCAACAGAATGCATTTAAGAATACGAGTGATAACTTGTGATCAAGGCCCAAACAATTGAAAATATTTTGATCTTTTGGGTGAAAATTTTGTCACATGATCAGCCACCAACTTTTAAGTTTGAACGTTAAACAACAATGTTGATGCTACAATAGAATGGTCTGAGGGCATATAAATGTAAAAAGATTTGTTTCAAATCAAAACTTTTTTTTTATAAGTTTTTTGTCAGTTCAATATAATATAATGACAATTCCCCAGTAATCAGTGAATCTGCGCTTTGATATTTCGTCAGTACTTACGAATGCACACGATAATTTTACGAAGATTTTTCTCACTTTTCTTCCTTCGCGTAAAGTCGCAATCAAGCGAGCAAAGAAAAAAATGGATGCGTGCAAGGCACGCAAGAAATTTGATGTGTAAACAGTTAAACCAACTGAATGCCATATACATAAGCTCACATATGTATAGTCATTTATAGGGATTTGATGTATAATCTATATGCTTAGGTAAATAATTCAAATTAAAAGAATTCTTTTATAAACTTAAAAATTTATTAGATATCATTATCTTTTATATACATTTATGTAATATCCCAATTCACTATAAATGGCCTTTCATCAATGCAAATGCAAATTTTTGTTCCATATCGTATGTGGTTGTTGTTGTGATAACAGAAATATCTTGCATTTGCACCAAATCGTGAATAGGGCTGATATGTTGTAGTTGAATAATTTTTCTTTTACTGAATGCATCGGGCACGATATGCTCGCATATACGCAACTGCAATTGCATCTTTTTTTCCGCGCTTTAAGTTTTTTTTCTTGTCGATTTGAAATTTTATTAGATTTGAAAATTTTACATAACGTCGTATAGGTATATGAATTTGTACACACATACGCCAAATCAATTCTCAGGCGACGATAAATGCTTTCCTTATTTAACCTTAGAAAAACAACAGGGGTGACCAGTCACTCCACTACTTTTTAAAAGCACCGCAAAGAGATTTGCCTTAACTGCATTTAATAAAAATAATAATCAATGTATTTACTTTGAAGTAAATAAGTGATTTTATAATAAATAAGTTTGATTTTTTCTGTTTAACATTTTTGCTATTTACATAGATAAAAAAAGTGTTAATGTACAAAGCAAAATTTTTATAATGCCGTGGTTTGCTATCATTATTACTACAATTGGTTTATACATATATTGAAACCTAGATTCTTTATTATTATAATTTTGTATTGTTTTTATATTTTAAAAAATATGTAATTTTAATCCAATCTAACTAACCGAATTCAAAACCTATCAAACGCTTGTGTTTGCTACGGCGATTTCTCTGCTTGTATGGTATAGTCGATCTCCACACGTTTAACACCAACAAATAATTCTGCCACGAATAAATGTACACACACATTTTGTTTTCGTATGTACACATATGCGTGAGTAACTTGATCGAAACATAAACAAACAAACTCCGCTGGTAAATTAATTTCTCCCTCTCTTCTTCTCTTCTCTTTGTTGTTTAGAGTAGCACAGTCATGCCGCGCAGTAGTGTGAGCGAGACGGGAACTGGACGTTACAGTTATCTTACATCTTACGATACAGTTATTGTTACATTTTACACATTTGAAATTTTGCCCATACCGTGAGCTAAAATGTTTACACATCAAAAATTAAATAAAGCATTATTAAATTCTTATTACTCTTACAGATACTAATTGCTCATTTATGATATGTACTTCGACGTAGAATGACCGCTTATTTTTTCTTCTTCTTCCTAAAAATTCCATAGGATATACTCTACAGTTGTCACGAATGCATATTTGGCATAACATTACTATCCAAACACATATTTGCCGCTGTTTGTACAAAGAAACCAGAAAATATTTATTTTCAAAAACACAAAATTTCTTTGTTTATGCTTTGTCAAATATGTTTGTGTATAGGTACAATTGCACTTCGTTTGTAATTTGTGCTTTGATATTTCGTCAGCATATACGAGTAGACACGACAATTTCACGATATTTCAAAAAATTTCCTTGCCTATGCTTTGACAAATTTGAAATTTGTGTAGTTGGTATTTTGCAAAGCGACAACAAACAAAAAAACTTACTCTTTGGTGTCTTACTTTATTTTTAACTCTCTTGGTTTTGCTTTGGTGTCTTACTTTATTTTTAACTCTCTTGGTTTTGCTTTTCAAATAATATTTTCTCTTCCTGAATTAACATAAATTTTTATGCGGGCAAATAAATGCATGGAGTGAGACATCTTTATATTATTAAGATCTTTGGTTGAATGTTATTTGTCATTTCGTACATGTCCATTCGTACATTTTGTCTGCTGGATGTGTTGACAACCGTCACTTTCACACCATCGGTATTGCACCTCGTTTCTATTTTCTACGTTTCTTTGTTCCAATTTCAACACGAGCGAAATGCGACCTCTTTGCATGTGTGCATTAGATGGCTTATTTGCTCCATACATTTTGCTAAAGTATTTCAGATCTTCATTGTGACAGCAGAATATGAAAATAGGGTGCTAAAAACCAATTAAAATGAAAAAAAAAATTTAAATTTGCGAAAATTGGATGCGCTACTCCGAAAACCGGGATATTAAACGATGTTTTACAATAGGTTTGGGATTTTGTATGGAAAAAGCATTCAACTTGCATATACCAGATTTGAAGATATCCACACCGCTAAAGCGAATGGCGTACCCAGTTTTTTGATACAACTAAACCGAAAGCCACCCCTAGCGCCTAAAGTGACCATTTGGCACTTTTTTGTACAAATTTTTAAATTCAACCGTTAGGATTTTGAAGATAGCGGTATTTTTTTAAAAATTAAGGTGCGTAGAATTGTGGGTAATTCAATTTAGTTTATTTAGAATACAAAAATTTTTCAAATCGAGTTATATTTGAACAGGTAAATTAAGTTTTAGTGAACCCATGTCGAGTAGAATCAAGTTCACCTTTGACAAATGTCGCCAAAAAATTGCAAAAAACAAAGCAGACGTTGAAAAAATTGCCTTAAATTAATGAAACTTACCAATTAAGAAGTAACTACTAATTTTTAACATTTTCTCCATACTAAATCGCTTGCGTCAAAACTGTTGATTTATATCAATATGAAACACAGGTGTCCCCCGTATAACACGATAGTTTAGTTCCAAAAAAGCATCGTGTTGTGCGGATTCATGTTATACGGAACAAGGAAGCAGTATAAAAAGCGGAGTTAGTTTCCAAGAATTTAGAAATCTGCCGTATTATATGCGAAATCGTATTATACGGGACAAGCAAGTAGTACAAAAACAGGGTCATGTTCCAAGAGTCTTAAATACAACTTTTTGGGATAAGTGCTCGTTCGAGCTGTCACATTCAGGGGCAATCATTTGCTTTATGTATATTTTAACTTTTTGTACGGTTTGATACATTTTCTCTCTCCTATAAATAAATTAAAGTTTTTATTTTTGGTTGTAAAAAGTAATAAAAAAATGGATGTGTGCAAGGCACGCAAGATATTTGATGTGTAAACAGTTAAACCAACTGAATGCCATGTACATAAGCTCATATATGTATAGCCATATATAGGGATTTGATGTATAATGTATGTATGTATGCTAGGTAAATAATTCAAATTAAAACAATTATTTTATAAACTTAAAAATTTATTATTTTATATATAATAGCCCAATTCACTATAAATTGCAAATGGTCTTACATCATTGCAAATGCAAATTTTTATTCCATATCGCATATATTTGTTGTTGTGAATGCAAAAATATACGCAGCTGTAATTGCATCTTTTTTGCGTACTTTAAGTTTTTCTTCCTGTCGATTTGAAATTTTATTAGACGTGAAAATTTTACATAACGTCGCCTGAGAATATATTTGGCGTATAGGTATATGAATTTGTACACACATTAATTCTCCGCATTTAACCTTAGAAAGGCAACAGGGGTGATCAGTCACCTCACTACTTTTTAAAAGCACCGCAAAGAGATTTGCCTCTTTGATTTTATAATAAATAAGTTTGACTTTTTCTGTTTAACATATTTGCTATTTACATAGATAAAAAAGTGTTGCCTTTCTAAGGTTAATGCACAAAGCAAAGTTTTTATAATGCCGTGGTTTGCTATCATTATCACTACATTTTGTTTATACATTTATTGAAGCCTAGATTCTTTATTACTTATCTTTTTGTATTGATTTTATATTTTAAAAAATATTTAATTTTAATCCAATCTAACTAACCGAATGTAAAACCTATCAAACGCCTGTGTTTGCTACGGCGACTTCTCTGCTTGTACAGTCGATCTCCATACTTTTAACACCAACAAATAATTCTGCCACGAATAAATGTACACACATATTTTCTTTTCGTATGTAACATATATGTACATATGTGAGTAAATTGATCGAAACATAAACAAACAAACTCCGCTCGTATTTTAATTTCTCCCTCTCTTCTCTTTGTTGTTTAGAGTAGCACAGTTATGCCTCGCAGTAGTGCGAGCGTCAGGAGAACTGGACGTTACAGTTATCTTACATCTTACGATACAGTTATTCTTACATTTTACACATTTCAAATTTTGCCCATACCGTGAGCTAAAATGTTTACACATCAAAGACAGAAAGTTAGTATATTGATTTTATATAAAAAACAATGGAAGTTTGCAAGGCACGCAAGATATTTGATGTGTAAACAGTTAAGCCAACTGAATGCCATATACATAAGCTTACATATGTATAGCCATATATAGGGATTTGATATATAATCTATATGGCAGGTAAATAATTCAAACTAAAACAATCATTTGTAATCAGTGAGATCTAGTGTATTGTGACCAGTGTAAACTGGGATATTAACTCTATGATATCCTAGTGACCAGTGTAAACTGGGATAATAGCTCAATGATATGCTAGACCACACCGCCACGTATAATTAGATCATTTGCATGTACAATTCTAATTAAAATAGTTTTAGACCACCCTGTTGAACAACAATGAAAATAAAAGAAGAACTTGGTTACTAGATACGAAACAGACGAGTCACGTTTTGTAACCTAAAATAAAGAATTAGCATTTACATCTCAGATGTGGGGTGTGACCACATAAATCTGCTCCATCTATAAAGTTAAATTTTAAAACCAAGAGGAAACAATGAATAAAGAAAAAAGCGGAAAGTGATTAACTCGCACTGTGTTGGAAGAAGCGCTTGCTGCAGCCGGAGTCTCTTTCGAGCATTATACAATGTCGCAGTTAAAAGTGCTATACGATAAGATGCGGGCAACAGCCAGCGATGGGGCTCTTGGAGTGTCTGCTGTCATAGATACGGGGAGCGAGTCTGATTATAATGAGCTGGGCGCTGTTGCTGAAACTAATAAAGATCTCGCCGCCTCTGCTCCAACTACTTCTACAGCCCCTAATCAGTGTGTTCTGCCGCCCACTACAGATGAAAAAATCGATGCAAATTTGTTACAATCTGCCTCTATACATGCAGCTGCTCCGACTGCACACGTTACCGCTGTTTCGACCGCTGCCACTGCTTCACCCGCTGTCACTACTTCAACAGCTATCACCGCTGCAACTGCTGCTTCTGTAATCACCGCTGCTCCGAATACCACCATTTTGGTCCCTGCTGCCTCTATATTTACCGCTGCTTCGACCGCTGTATCTACCTCAACTGCTGCTGCTACTACTATGATCACTGACATAGAACCAACTGATATTCTTACTCCTATCACCAAGGTAACAGGTGAATTTAAGCCAATGAAAACCGCCGTCGTAGTTACTATTCCAAAGCACTTGGATGAGGAGCCCGTTGATAATGCTGCTACCGCTGTTAATGTACAAGGTGTAGAGATACGAAAGCTCGAAGAACAATTAAAAGATTTGAAGATGCAACGAGAAATATTTGAGCTCCAAAGCCAGATGCAGCTAATGGAAAACAATCAACCAAATAGGGGCCGACACGTTTATTTCGAAGAGTTAGACGCCGCTGTCCCCAAGTTTAGTGGGGACAATCACTACGATGTAGACCGTTTGTTTATCCAGTTTGAGGACTACGTCGACGCGAAGGGTTTCTGTGATCGCGATAAGTGCTTGGCAATGAGGCGATGTTTGGAGGGAACCGCAAAAGATTTTGTTTTCAATCTGGGCTTGATGACATACACCGAATTAAAAGTCGCATTAACTAAAATGTTCAAACGCACAATCACACGCCAAGAAATTTATCGCCAACTGCGGTCCCGTAAACTTAAGCCAGTCGAGTCTTGCGTTAGCTATGTGGTAGCAATGCAGATGATAGCTTCCAAAGCAGACATCACCGAAGATGAATTGGTTGATATTATTATCAATGGCATCCCCGATTCCACTAATGCGGTAACTATACTGTATGGGGCTAACTCAATCGCCGAACTGGTCCGCAGGATGGATCGCTATGAGCAGCGTCGTCCAAAGCCTATCTCCATTAAAATGTACATATCAAAACCAAATACCACTCCTGTTGCTCCGAAGTTTCACCAGACTACCACTGTGTCCGAAGACCTCTCTGCTGTTTGATGCTTTAACTGCTCCAGATTCGGGCATTATCAAAATGCCTGCCCTAAACTGCCATCAGCTGGGTCATATGCACAAAGAGTGCCCGAAGAAGCATAACAAGCCAACTTACATCGCTGCCGTCTCCTATGATTCTCCAGATGATGATGATGACTCTTATGTAAAAGTAGTTCAAAAGGTGAGTGTGGCTTTCGTTGATCGATGCAATGACACAAATTTTTCAAATATTTTGTCTCTTTTTGATTCGGGTAGTCCAATTAGTCTTGTCCAACGTTCAAGAATCCCGCCTTCAATTGTTTTATCAGATGTAGCAAGGCTCACTAATTATATTGGTGTTGGCAAATGTAAACTGTATTCTTATGGTAAAATATTGTGCACAATTAATTTCCGAAAAAAAACTAAATCCATCTTTGTAATGGTAGTACCAGACGATACATTGTCGACACCTATGATACTTGGACAAAACTTTATGCGAAAATTTAACATTCATTTAATACAAGTTAATGAAAACTATTTAAGAAATAAAAATGAACTCAATGAATTTAAATTAAATCTCATAAATAACGTGTCTGATTCGAAAAATATTTACGTGGGCTCTAGTGACATTGGTAGAAAATCGTGGAATTTAAAGAAATATAGCCAAAAATACGAAAAAAATATTACAAAACGTGTCGATATGGCAGTGTCAAAGACAGAAGACATTTCGCATGATTTAGACCATAATAAAACCGATGATGAAATCACCAATTCTGATTTCGAAAAAGATGTATCTGAAATATGTGCTGTTGATGAAACATCCATTCAAGAAGACTTAGATATAGGGCCCGAGCTTGGTAGTGTCCGCCGTAATGAAATTATCTCGGTTATTAACAATTCGTACTTGAAACCAAAGAACGTGAAAGTAACTCCTTATAATTATAAAATGAAAATCCGCTTAACAGATGATACTCCCTTTCACTGTTCGCCGCGACGATTGTCTTTCAGGGATCGTGAAGATGTTCAAAGACTTACGAAAGATTTATTAGACAGAGAAATTATTCGCCCCAGTAGTTCCCCATATGCGTCAGCCATTGTGTTAGTTAAGAAAAAAAGTGGCGAAACTCGTATGTGTATAGATTACAGAGCATTGAATAAGAAAACGATTCGAGATAATTTTCCCCTGCCATTGATAGAAGATTGCATCGAGTACATGGTAGGAAAAGAATGGTTTACAGTCCTTGACCTAAAGGATGGATTCAATCAGTTGTATATGGAAGAAGATTCGATTCAGTTAACAGCATTCGTCACCCCTCATGGGCAGTTTGAATATTTAAGAATGCCATTTGGGCTGAAAAACGGACCAGCAAATTTTCAAAGATTCGTGTATAACATTTTCCGTAACCTAATAGATGCAAAAAAATAATTATCTATATTGATGACATACTGATTGCATCCGCTGATTTTGAAACTCATATCAATTCTTTAAAAGAGGTACTACAACGAGCATATGAAAAAAACCTTGAATTAAAATTGAAAAAATGTAAAATTGTAATCCTTCAGGAATTCAACCATGCGATTCACACGTTCAATCAATTACGAGATACCCGATGCCTAGGAATCAGAAAGAACTGCGGTCATGTTTAGGTCTTTTTTCGTACTTCAGAAGATTTGTGCCACTATTTTCAAAAATTGCTAGGCCACTTTTAAACTTATTACGTAAAGAAATGTCATTTGAATGGTCAGATGATTGCGCAAGAGCTTTTCAAATATTAAAAAATCACCTAATTACAGCACCGCTACTGGCATTATATGACCCTAAAAGGGAAACAGAGCTCCACTGTGATGCTAGTAGTCAAGGTTTTGGGGCGGCACTTATGCAGAAACAAGACGATGGAAAGTTTCATCCAGTGTCATATTTTTCTAAAACGACTAGCACCGCTGAGGCCCGATATCATAGCTTTGAGCTAGAAACTCTGTCTATTATTTACGCACTCCGAAGATTTCGGATTTACTTAGAGGGGATGCCATTTTCAATAATAACTGATTGCAATTCGCTCACGATGACGCTTAATAAAAGGCATATTAACCCTCGTATAGCGCGTTGGGCCTTAAAACTTGAAAACTACAATTATTCGATAAAGCATAGAAATGGTGTTTCAATGGGTCATGTTGATGCTTTAAGTCGATGTCCGGTACAGAGAAATAAAGACATGAGTTTGACCAAAGGCGAGGACTCCGTTGTTACCTGGAATAAGGAAACCAATGGTTTAATACCAACGCGTAGTCGAAATGAATGTAGACTGATGCCGTCGATAAACCCACAAAATTATTTGCAGGTTGCCACGGTTACTTCAGATGACCTAGATTTTCAGATTCAAGTTGCTCAAAATAGAGATGATAAACTAAAAGAGTTAATGATTCGATTGGAGAACGGAGATGTGGTAAGGTATGAGCTATATGATGGATTAGTGTTTCGGAAAATAAACGAATGTTTACTGCTTTGCGTACCTAGGGAAATGCAAGAGAACGTTATCCGAATGATACACGAGAAAATCGGTCACTTAGGAGTTGACAAATGTTACGACCAAATCGAAAAAACTACTGGTTCGACGGTATGAGAGAAAAGATTATTCACTTCATCCAAAACTGCATTAAGTGCATTTTGTATTCTGCGCCAGCCCGTTCAAACGAACACAATATGTTCAGCATCCCTAAAAGGCCAATACCTTTTGATACTATTCATCTTGATCATTTTGGTCCGCTACCATCTATTAAGTCAAAACGTAAACACATCCTAGTTGCAATAGACTCATTCACAAAATTTGTTCGTTTGTATCCCGTAAACTCTACCAGTACTAAAGAAGTCTGTTGTGCCTTAGAAAAATATTTTAGTTATTACAGTAGACCAAGCCCTATTATAACTGATCGAGGAACTTTTTTTACGTCTCATGAATTTAGGGAATTTCTGTTAAAAAGAAACATAAGTCATGTAAAAGTTGCAGTGGCATCCCCACAAGCAAATGGACAGGTTGAACGAGTTAACCGCGTTCTGAAGGCAATGTTAAGCAAACACGCCGATTGGACGTCAAAACTTTCAGATATTGAATACGCAATGAACAACACAGTTCACAGTACAACTAAGTCTACTCCTAGTGAATTGCTGTTTGGTGTAAATCAACGTGGTAGTGTTATAGATGAGTTTACAGAGTACTTAGAAGAGAAGTTTCTCAACAGCACCTGTATAGATATAAACGAGGTACGAGAAAACGCCTTAAGCAAAATAGAAAAATCACAACAATATAATCTACAATACTTCCTTAAACATAGTACCCCTGCAAAAACATATTCACCCGGTGAATTTGTTGTAATAAGACATACGGACACCTCGGTCGGAACAAATAAGAAACTGATACAGAAGTACCGCGGCCCCTATGTTATACATAAAGTATTACCTAACGATCGTTATGTGATCAGGGACATAGATAATTGCCAATTGACGCATTTGTCAATTTGATGGCGTTGTAGAAGCGATAAAAATTCGAAAATGGCTTTTGCCAATTGAAATAAGTTTAAATACCAATGTCACTAGCGCTAACGAGCCACACAATCCTACTTAGAAATATAAGTATATGTTATAAGAAAATAATATACGTCTATTTAAGTTATATGTCATGCAATGATTTGATTGAGGTCAATCAGTATAGTCAGGTTGGCCGAGATGTAATCAGTGAGATCTAGTGTATTGTGACCAGTGTAAACTGGGATATTAACTCAATGATATCCTAGTGACCAGTGTAAACTGGGATAATGGCTCAATGATATGCTAGACCACACCGCCACGTACAATTAGATCATTTGCATGTACAATTCTAATTAAAATAGTTTTAGACCACCCTGTTGAACAACAATGAAAATAAAAGAAGAACTTGGTTACTAGATACGAAACAGACGAGTCACGTTTTGTAACCTAAAATAAAGAATTAGCATTTACATCTCAGATGTGGGGTGTGACCACATAAATCTGCTCCATCTATAAAGTTAAATTTTAAAACCAAGAGGAAACAATGAATAAAGAAAAAAGCGGAAAGCGATTAACTCGCACTGTGTTGGAAGAAGCGCTTGCTGCAGCCGGAGTCTCTTTCGAGCATTATACAATGTCGCAGTTAAAAGTGCTATACGATAAGACGCGGGCAACAGCCAGCGATGGGGCTCTTGGAGTGTCTGCTGTCATAGATACGGGGAGCGAGTCTGATTATAATGAGCTGGGCGCTGTTGCTGAAACTAATAAAGATCTCGCCGCCTCTGCTCCAACTACTTCTACAGCCCCTAATCAGTGTGTTCTGCCGCCCACTACAGATGAAAAAATCGATGCAAATTTGTTACAATCTGCCTCTATACATGCAGCTGCTCCGACTGCACACGTTACCGCTGTTTCGACCGCTGCCACTGCTTCACCCGCTGTCACTACTTCAACAGCTATCACCGCTGCAACTGCTGCTTCTGTAATCACCGCTGCTCCGAATACCACCATTTTGGTCCCTGCTGCCTCTATATTTACCGCTGCTTCGACCGCTGTATCTACCTCAACTGCTGCTGCTACTACTATGATCACTGACATAGAACCAACTGATATTCTTACTCCTATCACCAAGGTAACAGGTGAATTTAAGCCAATGAAAACCGCTGTCGTAGTTACTATTCCAAAGCACTTGGATGAGGAGCCCGTTGATAATGCTGCTACCGCTGTTAATGTACAAGGTGTAGAGATACGAAAGCTCGAAGAACAATTAAAAGTTTTGAAGATGCAACGAGAAATATTTGAGCTCCAAAGCCAGATGCAGCTAATGGAAAACAATCAACCAAATAGGGGCCGACACGTTTATTTCGAAGAGTTAGACGCCGCTGTCCCCAAGTTTAGTGGGGACAATCACTACGATGTAGACCGTTTGTTTATCCAGTTTGAGGACTACGTCGACGCGAAGGGTTTCTGTGATCGCGATAGGTGCTTGGCAATGAGGCGATGTTTGGAGGGAACCGCAAAAGATTTTGTTTTCAATCTGGGCTTGATGACATACACCGAATTAAAAGTCGCATTAACTAAAATGTTCAAACGCACAATCACACGCCAAGAAATTTATCGCCAACTGCGGTCCCGTAAACTTAAGCCAGTCGAGTCTTGCGTTAGCTATGTGGTAGCAATGCAGATGATAGCTTCCAAAGCAGACATCACCGAAGATGAATTGGTTGATATTATTATCAATGGCATCCCCGATTCCACTAATGCGGTAACTATACTGTATGGGGCTAACTCAATCGCCGAACTGGTCCGCAGGATGGATCGCTATGAGCAGCGTCGTCCAAAGCCTATCTCCATTAAAATGAACATATCAAAACCAAATACCACTCCTGTTGCTCCGAAGTTTCACCAGACTACCACTGTGTCCGAAGACCTCTCTGCTGTTCGATGCTTTAACTGCTCCAGATTCGGGTATTATCAAAATGCCTGCCCTAAACTGCCATCAGCTGGGTCATATGCACAAAGAGTGCCCGAAGAAGCATAACAAGCCAACTTACATCGCTGCCGTCTCCTATGATTCTCCAGATGATGATGATGACTCTTATGTAAAAGTAGTTCAAAAGGTGAGTGTGGCTTTCGTTGATCGATGCAATGACACAAATTTTTCAAATATTTTGTCTCTTTTTGATTCGGGTAGTCCAATTAGTCTTGTCCAACGTTCAAGAATCCCGCCTTCAATTGTTTTATCAGATGTAGCAAGGCTCACTAATTATATTGGTGTTGGCAAATGTAAACTGTATTCTTATGGTAAAATATTGTGCACAATTAATTTCCGAAAAAAAACTAAATCCATCTTTGTAATGGTAGTACCAGACGATACATTGTCGACACCTATGATACTTGGACAAAACTTTATGCGAAAATTTAACATTCATTTAATACAAGTTAATGAAAACTATTTAAGAAATAAAAATGAACTCAATGAATTTAAATTAAATCTCATAAATAACGTGTCTGATTCGAAAGATATTTACGTGGGCTCTAGTGACATTGGTAGAAAATCGTGGAATTTAAAGAAATATAGCCAAAAATACGAAAAAAATATTACAAAACGTGTCGATATGGCAGTGTCAAAGACAGAAGACATTTCGCATGATTTAGACCATAATAAAACCGATGATGAAATCACCAATTCTGATTTCGAAAAAGATGTATCTGAAATATGTGCTGTTGATGAAACATCCATTCAAGAAGACTTAGATATAGGGCCCGAGCTTGGTAGTGTCCGCCGTAATGAAATTATCTCGGTTATTAACAATTCGTACTTGAAACCAAAGAACGTGAAAGTAACTCCTTATAATTATAAAATGAAAATCCGCTTAACAGATGATACTCCCTTTCACTGTTCGCCGCGACGATTGTCTTTCAGGGATCGTGAAGATGTTCAAAGACTTACGAAAGATTTATTAGACAGAGAAATTATTCGCCCCAGTAGTTCCCCATATGCGTCAGCCATTGTGTTAGTTAAGAAAAAAAGTGGCGAAACTCGTATGTGTATAGATTACAGAGCATTGAATAAGAAAACGATTCGAGATAATTTTCCCCTGCCATTGATAGAAGATTGCATCGAGTACATGGTAGGAAAAGAATGGTTTACAGTCCTTGACCTAAAGGATGGATTCAATCAGTTGTATATGGAAGAAGATTCGATTCAGTTAACAGCATTCGTCACCCCTCATGGGCAGTTTGAATATTTAAGAATGCCATTTGGGCTGAAAAACGGACCAGCAAATTTTCAAAGATTCGTGTATAACATTTTCCGTGACCTAATAGATGCAAAAAAAATAATTATCTATATTGATGACATACTGATTGCATCCGCTGATTTTGAAACTCATATCAATTCTTTAAAAGAGGTACTACAACGAGCATATGAAAAAAACCTTGAATTAAAATTGAAAAAATGTAAAATTGTAATCCTTCAGGAATTCAACCATGCGATTCACACGTTCAATCAATTACGAGATACCCGATGCCTAGGAATCAGAAAGATCTGCGGTCATGTTTAGGTCTTTTTTCGTACTTCAGAAGATTTGTGCCACTATTTTCAAAAATTGCTAGGCCACTTTTAAACTTATTACGTAAAGAAATGTCATTTGAATGGTCAGATGATTGCGCAAGAGCTTTTCAAATATTAAAAAATCACCTAATTACAGCACCGCTACTGGCATTATATGACCCTAAAAGGGAAACAGAGCTCCACTGTGATGCTAGTAGCCAAGGTTTTGGGGCGGCACTTATGCAGAAACAAGGCGATGGAAAGTTTCATCCAGTGTCATATTTTTCTAAAACGACTAGCACCGCTGAGGCCCGATATCATAGCTTTGAGCTAGAAACTCTGTCTATTATTTACGCACTCCGAAGATTTCGGATTTACTTAGAGGGGATGCCATTTTCAATAATAACTGATTGCAATTCGCTCACGATGACGCTTAATAAAAGACATATTAACCCTCGTATAGCGCGTTGGGCCTTAAAACTTGAAAACTACAATTATTCGATAAAGCATAGAAATGGTGTTTCAATGGGTCATGTTGATGCTTTAAGTCGATGTCCGGTACAGAGAAATAAAGACATGAGTTTGACCAAAGGCGAGGACTCCGTTGTTACCTGGAATAAGGAAACCAATGGTTTAATACCAACGCGTAGTCGAAATGAATGTAGACTGATGCCGCCGATAAACCCACAAAATTATTTGCAGGTTGCCACGGTTACTTCAGATGACCTAGATTTTCAGATTCAAGTTGCTCAAAATAGAGATGATAAACTAAAAGAGTTAATGATTCGATTGGAGAACGGAGATGTGGTAGGGTATGAGCTATATGATGGATTAGTGTTTCGGAAAATAAACGAATGTTTACTGCTTTGCGTACCTAGGGAAATGCAAGAGAACGTTATCCGAATGATACACGAGAAAATCGGTCACTTAGGAGTTGACAAATGTTACGACCAAATCGAAAAAACTACTGGTTCGACGGTATGAGAGAAAAGATTATTCACTTCATCCAAAACTGCATTAAGTGCATTTTGTATTCTGCGCCAGCCCGTTCAAACGAACACAATATGTTCAGCATCCCTAAAAGGCCAATACCTTTTGATACTATTCATCTTGATCATTTTGGTCCGCTACCATCTATTAAGTCAAAACGTAAACACATCCTAGTTGCAATAGACTCATTCACAAAATTTGTTCGTTTGTATCCCGTAAACTCTACCAGTACTAAAGAAGTCTGTTGTGCCTTAGAAAAATATTTTAGTTATTACAGTAGACCAAGCCCTATTATAACTGATCGAGGAACTTTTTTTACGTCTCATGAATTTAGGGAATTTCTGTTAAAAAGAAACATAAGTCATGTAAAAGTTGCAGTGGCATCCCCACAAGCAAATGGACAGGTTGAACGAGTTAACCGCGTTCTGAAGGCAATGTTAAGCAAACACGCCGATTGGACGTCAAAACTTTCAGATATTGAATACGCAATGAACAACACAGTTCACAGTACAACTAAGTCTACTCCTAGTGAATTGCTGTTTGGTGTAAATCAACGTGGTAGTGTTATAGATGAGTTTACAGAGTACTTAGAAGAGAAGTTTCTCAACAGCACCTGTATAGATATAAACGAGGTACGAGAAAACGCCTTAAGCAAAATAGAAAAATCACAACAATATAATCTACAATACTTCCTTAAACATAGTACCCCTGCAAGAACATATTCACCCGGTGAATTTGTTGTAATAAGACATACGGACACCTCGGTCGGAACAAATAAGAAACTGATACAGAAGTACCGCGGCCCCTATGTTATACATAAAGTATTACCTAACGATCGTTATGTGATCAGGGACATAGATAATTGCCAATTGACGCATTTGTCAATTTGATGGCGTTGTAGAAGCGATAAAAATTCGAAAATGGCTTTTGCCAA
This sequence comes from Toxonevra muliebris, assembly GCA_963691655.1. NCBI lineage: Eukaryota > Metazoa > Arthropoda > Insecta > Diptera > Pallopteridae > Toxonevra > Toxonevra muliebris. Next base: position 56,658 of record CAVNUY010000006.1, on the reverse strand, counting down.
TTGAAATAAGTTTAAATACCAATGTCACTAGCGCTAACGAGCCACACAATCCTACTTAGAAATATAAGTATATGTTATAAGAAAATAATATACGTCTATTTAAGTTATATGTCATGCAATGATTTGATTGAGGTCAATCAATATAGTCAGGTTGGCCGAGATGTAATCAGTGAGATCTAGTGTATTGTGACCAGTGTAAACTGGGATATTAACTCAATGATATCCTAGTGACCAGTGTAAACTGGGATAATGGCTCAATGATATGCTAGACCACACCGCCACGTACAATTAGATCATTTGCATGTACAATTCTAATTAAAATAGTTTTAGACCACCCTGTTGAACAACAATGAAAATAAAAGAAGAACTTGGTTACTAGATACGAAACAGACGAGTCACGTTTTGTAACCTAAAATAAAGAATTAGCATTTACATCTCAGATGTGGGGTGTGACCACATAAATCTGCTCCATCTATAAAGTTAAATTTTAAAACCAAGAGGAAACAATGAATAAAGAAAAAAGCGGAAAGCGATTAACTCGCACTGTGTTGGAAGAAGCGCTTGCTGCAGCCGGAGTCTCTTTCGAGCATTATACAATGTCGCAGTTAAAAGTGCTATACGATAAGACGCGGGCAACAGCCAGCGATGGGGCTCTTGGAGTGTCTGCTGTCATAGATACGGGGAGCGAGTCTGATTATAATGAGCTGGGCGCTGTTGCTGAAACTAATAAAGATCTCGCCGCCTCTGCTCCAACTACTTCTACAGCCCCTAATCAGTGTGTTCTGCCGCCCACTACAGATGAAAAAATCGATGCAAATTTGTTACAATCTGCCTCTATACATGCAGCTGCTCCGACTGCACACGTTACCGCTGTTTCGACCGCTGCCACTGCTTCACCCGCTGTCACTACTTCAACAGCTATCACCGCTGCAACTGCTGCTTCTGTAATCACCGCTGCTCCGAATACCACCATTTTGGTCCCTGCTGCCTCTATATTTACCACTGCTTCGACCGCTGTATCTACCTCAACTGCTGCTGCTACTACTATGATCACTGACATAGAACCAACTGATATTCTTACTCCTATCACCAAGGTAACAGGTGAATTTAAGCCAATGAAAACCGCCGTCGTAGTTACTATTCCAAAGCACTTGGATGAGGAGCCCGTTGATAATGCTGCTACCGCTGTTAATGTACAAGGTGTAGAGATACGAAAGCTCGAAGAACAATTAAAAGTTTTGAAGATGCAACGAGAAATATTTGAGCTCCAAAGCCAGATGCAGCTAATGGAAAACAATCAACCAAATAGGGGCCGACACGTTTATTTCGAAGAGTTAGACGCCGCTGTCCCCAAGTTTAGTGGGGACAATCACTACGATGTAGACCGTTTGTTTATCCAGTTTGAGGACTACGTCGACGCGAAGGGTTTCTGTGATCGCGATAAGTGCTTGGCAATGAGGCGATGTTTGGAGGGAACCGCAAAAGATTTTGTTTTCAATCTGGGCTTGATGACATACACCGAATTAAAAGTCGCATTAACTAAAATGTTCAAACGCACAATCACACGCCAAGAAATTTATCGCCAACTGCGGTCCCGTAAACTTAAGCCAGTCGAGTCTTGCGTTAGCTATGTGGTAGCAATGCAGATGATAGCTTCCAAAGCAGACATCACCGAAGATGAATTGGTTGATATTATTATCAATGGCATCCCCGATTCCACTAATGCGGTAACTATACTGTATGGGGCTAACTCAATCGCCGAACTGGTCCGCAGGATGGATCGCTATGAGCAGCGTCGTCCAAAGCCTATCTCCATTAAAATGAACATATCAAAACCAAATACCACTCCTGTTGCTCCGAAGTTTCACCAGACTACCACTGTGTCCGAAGACCTCTCTGCTGTTCGATGCTTTAACTGCTCCAGATTCGGGTATTATCAAAATGCCTGCCCTAAACTGCCATCAGCTGGGTCATATGCACAAAGAGTGCCCGAAGAAGCATAACAAGCCAACTTACATCGCTGCCGTCTCCTATGATTCTCCAGATGATGATGATGACTCTTATGTAAAAGTAGTTCAAAAGGTGAGTGTGGCTTTCGTTGATCGATGCAATGACACAAATTTTTCAAATATTTTGTCTCTTTTTGATTCGGGTAGTCCAATTAGTCTTGTCCAACGTTCAAGAATCCCGCCTTCAATTGTTTTATCAGATGTAGCAAGGCTCACTAATTATATTGGTGTTGGCAAATGTAAACTGTATTCTTATGGTAAAATATTGTGCACAATTAATTTCCGAAAAAAAACTAAATCCATCTTTGTAATGGTAGTACCAGACGATACATTGTCGACACCTATGATACTTGGACAAAACTTTATGCGAAAATTTAACATTCATTTAATACAAGTTAATGAAAACTATTTAAGAAATAAAAATGAACTCAATGAATTTAAATTAAATCTCATAAATAACGTGTCTGATTCGAAAGATATTTACGTGGGCTCTAGTGACATTGGTAGAAAATCGTGGAATTTAAAGAAATATAGCCAAAAATACGAAAAAAATATTACAAAACGTGTCGATATGGCAGTGTCAAAGACAGAAGACATTTCGCATGATTTAGACCATAATAAAACCGATGATGAAATCACCAATTCTGATTTCGAAAAAGATGTATCTGAAATATGTGCTGTTGATGAAACATCCATTCAAGAAGACTTAGATATAGGGCCCGAGCTTGGTAGTGTCCGCCGTAATGAAATTATCTCGGTTATTAACAATTCGTACTTGAAACCAAAGAACGTGAAAGTAACTCCTTATAATTATAAAATGAAAATCCGCTTAACAGATGATACTCCCTTTCACTGTTCGCCGCGACGATTGTCTTTCAGGGATCGTGAAGATGTTCAAAGACTTACGAAAGATTTATTAGACAGAGAAATTATTCGCCCCAGTAGTTCCCCATATGCGTCAGCCATTGTGTTAGTTAAGAAAAAAAGTGGCGAAACTCGTATGTGTATAGATTACAGAGCATTGAATAAGAAAACGATTCGAGATAATTTTCCCCTGCCATTGATAGAAGATTGCATCGAGTACATGGTAGGAAAAGAATGGTTTACAGTCCTTGACCTAAAGGATGGATTCAATCAGTTGTATATGGAAGAAGATTCGATTCAGTTAACAGCATTCGTCACCCCTCATGGGCAGTTTGAATATTTAAGAATGCCATTTGGGCTGAAAAACGGACCAGCAAATTTTCAAAGATTCGTGTATAACATTTTCCGTGACCTAATAGATGCAAAAAAAATAATTATCTATATTGATGACATACTGATTGCATCCGCTGATTTTGAAACTCATATCAATTCTTTAAAAGAGGTACTACAACGAGCATATGAAAAAAACCTTGAATTAAAATTGAAAAAATGTAAAATTGTAATCCTTCAGGAATTCAACCATGCGATTCACACGTTCAATCAATTACGAGATACCCGATGCCTAGGAATCAGAAAGATCTGCGGTCATGTTTAGGTCTTTTTTCGTACTTCAGAAGATTTGTGCCACTATTTTCAAAAATTGCTAGGCCACTTTTAAACTTATTACGTAAAGAAATGTCATTTGAATGGTCAGATGATTGCGCAAGAGCTTTTCAAATATTAAAAAATCACCTAATTACAGCACCGCTACTGGCATTATATGACCCTAAAAGGGAAACAGAGCTCCACTGTGATGCTAGTAGTCAAGGTTTTGGGGCGGCACTTATGCAGAAACAAGGCGATGGAAAGTTTCATCCAGTGTCATATTTTTCTAAAACGACTAGCACCGCTGAGGCCCGATATCATAGCTTTGAGCTAGAAACTCTGTCTATTATTTACGCACTCCGAAGATTCCGGATTTACTTAGAGGGGATGCCATTTTCAATAATAACTGATTGCAATTCGCTCACGATGACGCTTAATAAAAGGCATATTAACCCTCGTATAGCGCGTTGGGCCTTAAAACTTGAAAACTACAATTATTCGATAAAGCATAGAAATGGTGTTTCAATGGGTCATGTTGATGCTTTAAGTCGATGTCCGGTACAGAGAAATAAAGACATGAGTTTGACCAAAGGCGAGGACTCCGTTGTTACCTGGAATAAGGAAACCAATGGTTTAATACCAACGCGTAGTCGAAATGAATGTAGACTGATGCCGCCGATAAACCCACAAAATTATTTGCAGGTTGCCACGGTTACTTCAGATGACCTAGATTTTCAGATTCAAGTTGCTCAAAATAGAGATGATAAACTAAAAGAGTTAATGATTCGATTGGAGAACGGAGATGTGGTAGGGTATGAGCTATATGATGGATTAGTGTTTCGGAAAATAAACGAATGTTTACTGCTTTGCGTACCTAGGGAAATGCAAGAGAACTTTATCCGAATGATACACGAGAAAATCGGTCACTTAGGAGTTGACAAATGTTACGATCAAATCGAAAAAACTACTGGTTCGACTGTATGAGAGAAAAGATTATTCACTTCATCCAAAACTGCATTAAGTGCATTTTGTATTCTGCGCCAGCCCGTTCAAACGAACACAATATGTTCAGCATCCCTAAAAGGCCAATACCTTTTGATACTATTCATCTTGATCATTTTGGTCAGCTACCATCTATTAAGTCAAAACGTAAACACATCCTAGTTGCAATAGACTCATTCACAAAATTTGTTCGTTTGTATCCCGTAAACTCTACCAGTACTAAAGAAGTCTGTTGTGCCTTAGAAAAATATTTTAGTTATTACAGTAGACCAAGACCTATTATAACTGATCGAGGAACTTTTTTTACGTCTCATGAATTTAGGGAATTTCTGTTAAAAAGAAACATAAGTCATGTAAAAGTTGCAGTGGCATCCCCACAAGCAAATGGACAGGTTGAACGAGTTAACCGCGTTCTGAAGGCAATGTTAAGCAAACACGCCGATTGGACGTCAAAACTTTCAGATATTGAATACGCAATGAACAACACAGTTCACAGTACAACTAAGTCTACTCCTAGTGAATTGCTGTTTGGTGTAAATCAACGTGGTAGTGTTATAGATGAGTTTACAGAGTACTTAGAAGAGAAGTTTCTCAACAGCACCTGTATAGATATAAACGAGGTACGAGAAAACGCCTTAAGCAAAATAGAAAAATCACAACAATATAATCTACAATACTTCCTTAAACATAGTACCCCTGCAAAAACATATTCACCCGGTGAATTTGTTGTAATAAGACATACGGACACCTCGGTCGGAACAAATAAGAAACTGATACAGAAGTACCGCGGCCCCTATGTTATACATAAAGTATTACCTAACGATCGTTATGTGATCAGGGACATAGATAATTGCCAATTGACGCATTTGTCAATTTGATGGCGTTGTAGAAGCGATAAAAATTCGAAAATGGCTTTTGCCAATTGAAATAAGTTTAAATACCAATGTCACTAGCGCTAACGAGCCACACAATCCTACTTAGAAATATAAGTATATGTTATAAGAAAATAATATACGTCTATTTAAGTTATATGTCATGCAATGATTTGATTGAGGTCAATCAATATAGTCAGGTTGGCCGAGATGTAATCAGTGAGATCTAGTGTATTGTGACCAGTGTAAACTGGGATATTAACTCAATGATATCCTAGTGACCAGTGTAAACTGGGATAATGGCTCAATGATATGCTAGACCACACCGCCACGTACAATTAGATCATTTGCATGTACAATTCTAATTAAAATAGTTTTAGACCACCCTGTTGAACAACAATGAAAATAAAAGAAGAACTTGGTTACTAGATACGAAACAGACGAGTCACGTTTTGTAACCTAAAATAAAGAATCAGCATTTACACATTTTATGAACTTAAAAATTTTTTAGATATCATTATTTTTTATATATAATAGCCCAATTCACTATAAATTGCAAATGGTCTTACATCATTGCAAATGCAAATTTTTATTTCGTATCGCATATATTTGTTATTGTGATAGCAAAAATATTTTGCAATTGCACCAAATCGTAGTTGCATTATTTTTCTTTTACTCGATGCATTTTGATCGGGGCACGATATGTTCGCATATACGCAGCTGTAATTGCATCTTTTTTCCTCTCTTTAAATTTTTCTTCTTGTTGATTTGAAATTTTATTAGATGTGAAAATTTTACATAACGTCGGCTGAGAATTGATTTGGCGTATAGGTATATGAATTTGTACACACATACGCCAAATTAATTCTCAGGCAACGATAAGTGCTTTCCGCATTTAACCTTAGAAAGGCAACAGGGGTGATCAGTCACCTCACTACTTTTTAAAAGCACCGCAAAGAGATTTGCCTTAACTGCATTTAATAAAAATAAGAAACAATGTATTTTTATTGAAGTAAATAAGTGATTTTATAATACCTAAATAAGATTGATTTTTCTCTTTAACATATTTGCTACTTACATAGATAAAAAAGTGTTGCCTTTCTAAGGTTAATGCACAAAGCAAAATTTTTATAATGCCGTGGTTTTCTATCATTATCACTACATTTTGTTTATGCATTTATTGAAACCTAGATGCCTTATTACTTATCATTTTGTATTGTTTTATATTTTAAAAAATATTTAATTTTAATCCAATCTAACTATCCGAATGCAAAATCTATCAAACGCCTGTGTTTGCTACGGCGACTTCTCTGCTTGTATGGTATAGTCGATCTCCACACGTTTAACACCAACAAATAATTATGCCACGAATAAATGTACACACACGTTTTGTTTTCGTATGTACACATATGCGTGAGTAACTTGATCGAAACATAAACAAACAAACTCCGCTGGTATTTTAATTTTTCCCTCTCTTCTGCTCTTCTCTCTTCTCTTTGTTGTTTAGAGTAGCACAGTCATGCCGCGCAGTAGTGTGAGCGAGACGGGAACTGGACGTTACAGTTATCTTACATCTTACGATACAGTTATTCTTACATTTTACACATTTGAAATTTTGCCCATACCGTGAGCTAAAATGTTTACACATCAAAAAAGAATGAAAGTAAAACAGAAAAAAATAACTCATCAAATTGGATGATTTAACTAGTTAGTTTTTTTCGAAAAATTAAGCAAAGGCAAAAAAATATATTCAAAAATACTAAAATTAAAAAAGATTATTCACATAAAGCATCTATTAAATATCTACCTCAACTAATTTATTTTTCGTAATACAGTGGAATTCCTATAATTCGTAATAGCAAGGAATTTACGAATTTCAGGATTTTTCGATATAACGAGTAAGATAAGAAAAATACGAATTAACGGCATTTATTTAATGAAAAGAAAAATTATTATTCATTTAGCTGAAATATGATCTAAGCCTGTAATTTTGTGTTGCTCGCTCCTCTCGCGTATGTTGTCTACTGAATTTTCATACACCTCTGGTAAAGCAACGAACAAACTGACCTACATGGATGGAATAAATTAAAAAACTCGCCACCGGAAATTCCTGCACCTGTAATAAAGAAAATGTGATCTACTGAAAGGATGTTTTAATGTTTGACGAAGTTGTAATTAGGAGGAATTTGAGTTATAATATTTCAGTCGATGTTATAGATTCATTGGAATATTTAAGCTACAAGGGAACTAATAAAGGTACCGTTCAAGTATGCACTTTTATGCAAATGGATATTCGTTTTTGATTATGTTGTTCCAGAAACTTCCATTAAGGGACATATTTAAAAAAAAATTATACTTACTAAATAACACACAGATTGCAACAGAAATGCATTTAAGAATACGAGTGATAACTTGTGATCAAGGCCCAAACAATTGAAAATATTTTGATCTTTTGGGTGCATTCGCGGAATAAATAAACATATATCTACATATTATTTTAACTAACTTTGTGAGTCCTGATGATAAAATTCAGATTGACGTCAAAAGAGAAAATTTTGAGATAGAAACTGGAAATTTTGTCACATGATCAGCCACCAACTTTTAAGTTTGAACGTTAAACAACAATGTTGATGCTACAATAGAATGGTCTGAGAGCATATAAATGTAAAAAGATTTGTTTCAAATCAAAACTTTTTTTTTATAAGTTTTTTGTCGGATCAATATAATATAATGGCAATTCCCCAGTAATCAGTGAATCTGCGCTTTGATATTCCGTCAGTACTTGCGAATGCACACGATAATTTTACGAAGATTTTTCTCACTTTTCTTCCTTCGCGTAAAGTCGCAATCAAGCGAGCAAAGAAAAAAAATTAAATAAAGCATTATTAAATTACAGATACTAATTGCTCATTTATGATATGTACTTCGACGTAGAATAATTACTATGTTCACATGACCGCTTATTTTTTTCTTCTTCTTCCTAAAAATTCCATAGGATATACTCTACAGTTGTCACGAATGCATATTTGGCATAACATTACTATCCAAACACATATTTCCCGCTGTTTGTACAAAGAAACCAGAAAATATTTATTTTCAAAAACACAAAATTTCTTTGTTTATGCTTTGTCAAATATGTTTGTGTATAGGTACAATTGCACTTCGTTTGTAATTTGTGCTTTGATATTTCGTCAGCATATACGAGTACACACGACAATTTCACGATATTTCAAAAAATTTCTTTGCCTATGCTTTGACAAATTTGAAATTTGTGTAGTTGGTATTTTGCAAAGCGACAACAAACAAAAAAACTTACTCTTTGGCAGAGAATATACAGAGAATGGAAACTTTACCATTACACATGATGCCAAGTGATTTAGTAGACCTACCACAGTAGTGCCCAGCGATTTAGTAGAACTACCACAGTAGTGCCAAGCGGTTTAGTAGACCTTCCTCAGTAGTACCAGTCGAACCAAAAAGTATTGCTGATGTTCATTGTTTGTTGTTACACTTTACTATTTTGCCTTACTATTTCCTTTGAGTTTACTCCTATTGCTATATGTTATATTTTTTGTGTTATGAAACGTTTTAAAAATTGTTATTTTGTTTTTTAGTACACAATCAAAATATTGAAATCGTACCAACTATGATTTTTTGCTAAAAACTATTTTTATATGTCTAAAAGCGTTATATTCGTAGTTCATTCGATGAACAAAACCTTTTTGTTTACTCATAATTTTTTCATAAAGACCAAACTGAAGAGATGCCTGATTTCATGTATTATTATATTTATTTACTAATAAGTATAAGTAAGAACCAAAAGTTTTAATTGAATGAATTTTATTTAGTACAATTTTTGATAAAGCGTACTTTTTCCTCACTTTTTTTTTGCATACATTTTCGCTTTGTTAGCACGGCAATACATATCCATGAATATTATTCACCGCGTCAAAAATATTGGATTATCTTTTTATTTTGCGTGAATAATTTTTTAATATTAATAGTGACTAAAACAGTTTTTTTCAAAACTTAAAATTTATAAAATAAAAAAAAATGCCTCATCAGAGAAAATATATGGTCTTTGTTTCTTCTGCAGCAATAGTCCAGTGTGGGTCTGCTATAATGGCGGCCAACGCTCTGCCTTCATTTACAAAATTTGTTGCACTTACTGAAAACAATTAACAATTTTTTGTTTAGAACAAGAGAACAGCTCCTTTTTGTTTGGTTACTTACTTTTTTACGTATTTCCGCTTTCACCAAGCTGAAATTTCTGTTCCAATCCAGAATTTTGACATCTCATCAATCGCATTTGCATATATCGTTTTACTGGCGCAGTCCATCCTTCTCATTTTTGCACTCCTCTATGTTGATAATGAAAATGTCTGCCTGCAAAGATAAAGAAATATATTATTGTATAATTTATTATCGTTTAAATTAAAGAATATTGCAAAAATACTTACTTTTGCATTCAATTTAGAAAATGTGAAAATTTAATCAACTGATTTATTTTTCACCACCAACAACAACAAAACTGAGGTGAACTTATATATATGTCTGTCCGCTATAGCGACATAAAAAACGCAAATTTTTCAAAAAACTAGGAGGAAGAGGAAGACTTTCCATTCTCTGTATATTCTCTGCTCTTAGGTGTCTTACTTTATTTTTAACTCTCTTGGTTTTGCTTTTCAAATAATATTTTCTCTTCCTGAATTAACACAAATTTTTATGCGGACAAATAAATGCATGGAGTGAGACATCTTTATATTATTAAGATCTTTGGTTGAATGTTATTTGTCATTTCGTACATGTCCATTCGTACATTTTGTCTGCTTAATGTGTTGACAACCGTCACTTTCACACCATCGGTATTGCACCTCGTTTCTATTTTCTACGTTTCTTTGTTCCAATTTCAACACGAGCGAAATGCGACCTCTTTGCATGTGTGCATTAGATGGCTTATTTGCTCCATACATTTTGCTAAAGTATTTCAGATCTTCATTGTGACAGCAGAATATGAAAATAGGGTGCTAAAAACCAATTAAAATGAAAAAAAAATTTAAATTTGCGAAAATTGGATGCGCTACTCCGAAAACCGGGATATTAAACGATGTTTTACAATAGGTTTGGGATTTTGTATGGAAAAAGCATTCAACTTGCATATACCAGATTTGAAGATATCCACACCGCTAAAGCGAATGGCGTACCCAGTTTTTTGATACAACTAAACCGAAAGCCACCCCTAGCGCCTAAAGTGACCATTTGGCACTTTTTTGTACAAATTTTTAAATTCAACCGTTAGGATTTTGAAGATAGCGGTAATTTTTTAAAAATTAAGGTGCGTAGAATTGTAGGTAATTCAATTTAGTTTATTTAGAATACAAAAATTTTTCAAATCGAGTTATATTTGAACAGGTAAATTAAGTTTTAGTGAACCCATGTCGAGTAGAATCAAGTTCACCTTTGACAAATGTTGCCAAAAAATTGCAAAAAACAAAGCAGACGTTGAAAAAATTGCCTTAAATTAATGAAACTTACCAATTAAGAAGTAACTACTAACTTTTAACATTTTCTCCATACTAAATCGCTTGCGTCAAAACTGTTGATTTATATCAATATGTAACACAGGTGTCCCCCGTATAAAACGATAGTTTAGTTCCAAAAAAACATCGTGTTGTGCGGATTCATGTTATACGGAACAAGGAAGCAGTATAAAAAGCGGAGTTAGTTTCCAAGAATTTAGAAATCTGCCGTATTATATACGAAATCGTATTATACGGGACAAGCAAGTAGTACAAAAACAGGGTCATGTTCCAAGAGTCTTAAATACAACTTTTTGGGATAAGTGCTCGTTCGAGCTGTCACATTCAGTTTTAAAGTTTTTATTTTTGGTTGTAAAAATAAAAAAAAAACAGAAAGTTAGTATATTGATTTTATATAAAAAACAATGGATGTGTGCAAGGCACGCAAGATATTTAAAGTGTAAACAGTTAAGCCATATATAGGGATTTGATATATAATCTATATGGCAGGTAAATAATTCAAACTAAAACAATTATTTTATAAACTTAAAAATTTATTAGATATCATTATCTTTTATATATAATAGCCCAATTCACTATAAATTGCAAATGGTCTTACATCATTGCAAATGCAAATTTTTATTCCATATCGTATATATTTGTTAATGTGGTAGCAAAAATATTTTGCAGTTGCACCAAATCGTAGTTGCATTATTTTTCTTTTACTCGATGCATTTTGATCGGGGCACGATATGTTCGCATATACGCAGCTGTAATTGCATCTTTTTTCCTCTCTTTAAGTTTTTCTTCTTGTTGATTTGAAATTTTATTAGATGTGAAAATTTTACATAACGTCGGCTGAGAATTGATTTGGCGTACAGGTATATGAATTTGTACACACATACGCCAAATTAATTCTCAGGCAACGATAAGTGCTTTCCGCATTTAACCTTAGAAAGGCAACAGGGGTGATCAGTCACCTCACTACTTTTTAAAAGCACCACAAAGATATTTGCCTTAACTGCATTTAATAAAAATAAGAAACAATGTATTTTCTTTGAAGTAAATAAGTGATTTTATAATAAATAAGTTTTATTTTTTCTGTTTAACATTTTTGCTATTTACATAGATAAAAAAGTGTTGCCTTTCTAAGGTTAACGTACAAAGCAAAAGTTTTATGATACCGTGGTTTTCTATCATTATTACTACATTTTGTTAATACATTTATTGAAACCTAGATTCTTTATTACTTATCATTTTGTATTGTTTTTATATTTTAAAAAATATTTAATTTTAATCCAATCTAACTGTCCGAATGCAAAATCTATCAAACGCCTGTGTTTGCTACGGCGACTTCTCTGCTTGTATGGTATAGTCGATCTCCATACGTTTAACACCAACAAATAATTCTGCCACGAATAAATGTACACACACATTTTGTTTTCGTATGTACACATATGTGTGAGTAACTTGATCGAAACATAAACAAACAAGCCCCGCTCGTATTTTAATTTCTCCCTCTCTTCTGCTCTTCTTTTTGTTGTTTAGAGTAGCACAGTCATGCCGCGCAGTAGTGTGAGCGAGACGGGAACTGGACGTTATAGTCACGGTTGCCACTTTGGTCCTTTTGGACCAAAAGTGGTCCTTTTATTTTCGTTTGGTCCGCTGGTCCTTTTTTTCTGAATTGGTCCTTTTTCAAAAATATTAAGTAATTAACATTCATATGTAATGTATGAGTCACTCTGTGACGAAAAAATGTAATGTTAAAAAAATCAGTGTAAGAAAGTTGTAGTAATGAAATGTTATATTAAGCAAACTAGTGTCTTTATTCAATGCAGTAAAATTATTTGGAATTTTTCAGAACACACTTGATGAGAATTTTTTTAAAAATCACTTTTTTGACCCAAATTTTGTTTATTTGAATTAGGGAGAGCAGGCCCTTCCCGAAAAACGGATTTTTGGCATTAAAATGTATTTAATAAATAGTAAAATAACAAATAAAAGAAACTAAATGGATACATGACGCACTATTTTGGTTCTTTTTCGCGCGAATTTTTTACTTTTTTTAAGTATGATTTGAATACAAATAATACCTTGACCTTTTAATTTGGGCGACACAAGTGCAATTTATGCATGATGTATTCATTTTTAGCCATATCTTTTTTTTTAGTTATTTGTACTATTTTTTGAAAAAATTTTAGCGACAAGAACCAGAACCGGGAAAGGGCGGCACGCCCCAATTCATATTAACAAAATTTGAGTCAAAAAGTGATTTTTAATCCCAATCAGAATCTGAACATTTACCAATAATTTGAAAACAATAAAATAACTTTTTTTCAATACACCTGCCGCCTTGCTGGCAATGGCTTCATCAGTAAGTCTGCCATCATGTTTTCGGTCGGACAGTAAGTGCAACTTTTTATCTACTTAGTCCTTTTGAAAACAAACTCGCGCGTCTTTGTGCTTTTATTGGCCAGGAACCTGAAAACTTCTCTCCTTCAATCGGTCTCAAGCAACTTTGTCTTCGTACAACTTTGATGCGCTCATTTGTTGATTAAATCCACTCAAAATTCGCCGAAGTCACACCAAGTCTTTGCATGCTTCTGATAAAGATGTAAACACAGACCCGGTCGATGTAAGAGCATCTAAGTTGCTGACGAAATCTTCTTTGGTTTCGATACTACTGAGTAGTAAAGATTTAGCAACGGCATTCTGTTGAGGAGTATATGGCACTGTTTTTTGGTTTTGAATACCGTTTTTTTCTAAATTCAAATTCAAAAATGACTTTACATTTGTATTCATCTATAAAAGAATATACTTTCTGCCTTGTTATTTTTTGATTTGTCGATATACTTGATTTATTTCCAGTCCCAAAAATGTTCTTTGTATCTGAATTGCTAACCATTTTTTTGGTGTTGTTTTTGATATTGTTTAATGTGATATATGTTTTTACTATATAAAAATCTCTTAAAATATTATAAGTAGTTTTTACATTTTACACACTTTTTAATACATATATGCTATATGAACTTGTAAGCACTTCTTTTTTTGTTTTTTTTGCTAATATATAATGTGATATACTTATGTTTGTACTATATAATAATCACTTAAAATATTATAAGTAATTTTATATACCTTTCATTACATATGTGCCATATGAATTTCTGAGCACTTTTTTTTTTGTTTTTTTGTTTTAGTTTGATATGATATATGTATTCTCTAGCAATCGCTAAAAAAATATTATAAAATTGTTATACATATTTTACAATGTGCTATATTTACTTGTTAAATAAACAAAATAATTAAAAAAAAATTTGGTCCATTTTGGTCCTTTTTACTTTTGTTTTTGGCCCCAAAAAAAATTTTGATGTGGCAACCGTGGTTATAGTTATCTTACATCTTACGATACAGTTATTCTTACATTTTACACATTTGAAATTTTGCCCATACCGTGAGCTAAAATGTTTACACATCAAAAATTTAAATAATAAGCTAAGTGCAGAAAATTTATTGGAACATTTAAAGAAAAAAATTAAAATTAATATGCAAAAATGACAATGAAACTAGAACACAGAGTGAACTGGAATTTGATAAATACCATATAACAAATAAAAGTTAGAGTTACAGCTAAATAGCTTATTAACAAATTCAAAAAGCAATTTGAATTTCTAAATTATTTTCACTAATCGTGTTATACGAGGGATTAAGCTATTGGCAAATCGTGTTGGAAGGAAATCGTGCTATAGTGGCATCGTGTTATATGGGGATTTCCGCAATTAACAAATCGTGTTGGAGCGAAATCGTGCTCTACGAGTGCCGTGTTTACGTGGGAAACCTGTACACATAATACTTTAATTGACAGACGTAAATAAAGAGTACAAATTTCCACGATAAGACAATTTTTTCAACTCCTGCTTTTTTTCGTTCAATTTGTCGACGACATTTGTCAAAGGTGAACTTGATTGTACTCGACATGGGTTCACTAAAAGTTAACTTACTAGTCAAATATATTTCGATGTGACAAATTTTTGTATTTTAAATAAACTAAATTAAATTACCTACAATCCTACGTACGTTAGTTATAAAAAAATTACCTCTATCTTCGAAACCCTAACGGTTGAATTTAAAAATTTGTACAAAAAAATGCCAAATGGTCACTTTAGGCGCTGGAGGTGGCTTTCGGTTTAGTTGTATCAAAAAACTGGGTACGCCATTCGCTTTAGCGGCATTTTTTACATAGGTGTGGTTATCTTGTATATGCAAGTTGAATGCTTTTTCCATACAAAATCCCAAACCTATTGTAAAACATCGTTTAAAATCACGGTTTTCGGAGTAGCGCATCCAATTTTCGCAAATTTAATTTTTTTTTCATTTTAATTGGTTTTTAGAAGATCTGAAATACTTTAGCAAAATAAGCCATCTAGTGTGCATGTACACACATATACCCAGTTGCACAAACAGTGAGTACTCCTCAAACGAATAATGATTTCATTACTCCAAAAGGAGGGATAAACGAGCAACTCCAATACAGTAACCAAATTTTTGAATTTCAATAACACAATTTCATAATTTTATATGGTCTATTTTAAGAAATAATGATAAACAAAGACAGCCTGATTGAGTAGTTCAAATTTGTATAACTTATTCTCTCTTGCCCAATTAACCCTTTACGGTAGGTAGGGTAAAAACTGCCCCACTTTTTGCATATTTTTAATGCATAGTATGATATATTTTAAGCCACCTCGAAATTACTTATAGTCATACAGTTTAATATTTTATTTAAAATTTCTCATTCTGCTGATAATGATATAAACCAAAAAAATTTCTGTGCAACTGGTGTTTTTATTTTCTTTAAAATCGTGTGCATCAAAGAGCTAAAAATCAGTAACTAGTACTAGAATCATTGCAAGAGTAAAAGACACAAAATTCTCTGATAACAAATTTGCTTGTATGGCTCGGTTGGTAAGCGCGTCGTTTAATATTCGCGATGCGAATTTTTCGGCCAAAGGTTCGAGCCTGGAAAAAGGCAACTCAAGAAAATAATAAAATTATAAAACGATAAATAGTAAATAATAAAAACGAAAATAAAAAATAATGAACAAAAATGAATTTAAAATTATTATAATTAAAACAAAATTAATGTTGTGGGATTTGAACCTTGGCACACACAAGTGCTTACTGGCGGTTTAGACAACTAGTCATGGCGTCATGAATTTTGTAAGGAACTATTTCGGAGTTTTGTTTTTCTATGAGATGCAAGTGAGCTCATGCTCGTAATCGTGCCCTCCTTTATTACTCCTTTTGGAGGCTAAAACGAGTACTCCAGGCCCTAGGACATGCAATGTTAAAAAGGAGTACAATATACAAGAGCTAATAGGTAGTTATCGATTGCTCGTTTTGGAGCGCTCAATGATTACTCCTACGATCATCCAAAGTTCAACTGGGTATGTTCCACTCCCGCTAAAGCAATGATTTTTACAATGATGAATGCAATGCTTTGAGCTATGAAAAAAATTGAAAAACTTCCGATGCTAATATCTTAAATATTATTATATTTATATATATTTTAGATATATCATATTGCATTATCTTCCAGTTCTGCACTATATTTAAAATTTCAAGTCTCTAGCTCTCATCTCTCTAAATCTCTCATTTTCAAGTTATACACCCAATATGAAAACAAATTATTATCCATATCTATGCATTTTCCTTATGTAATAATATACCGTTTGTCTGATCTTAAATTTAAAAATGTTGCCGGGCGATAGATGCCGATATTTAAAAAAAAATATGGGTATAATTTTTATAGTAAAACGCAAAATTTGATTAGAATATTGATGCAATCTTAAGGGGGCAATAGCGAATCTAAGGGGTGTAGAAGAGGGGCGGGGATTTGGGGTTAATTTTTTTTTCTTAATACGCTTTCTAAAATGGAGCATATATTTGCTAAACTATAACAGAATATTTAGTAAAGAAAACCCCTTAATAAATTATATAAAAATACTTACCAACTCAAAAGTTATAATTATTATAAAATTTGTGGTTTTGTTATTTCGTATACTAACGCTTGGAATGAAGATACGCTCACTCTTTGTTTTTTACTCAATACTGATTAATTTCAAACAAGTGAAATAACTCAATATGGATTGAAAAATTATTTCTCCAATGTTGGAGAAAAGCTTAGTTCTCAAATTGGTTCCCAATGTAATTCTCAACTTGAGTTCAAATATTTTTCTCCTTGTTTGCTTTCAACTTGAGAATCAACATTTTTCTCCAATGTTTGAGAAATATTATAATTCTCAATTGGATACCCAACATTTTTTCCAAAGCTAGATATCAACTTGAAAACGATTTGAGTTAAATTTGAGATATTAGCTCTGTTTACATACTTTTCCATCAAAAACTTTCAGGGAGAGAGTAAAAGAAAGATTGAGAAAAAAATTGTCACAAAGAGAAACTATCAGAAAAAGTACGTGAACAGAAAACTAAAAACTTTCAACTAAACAGCTGATCCGTCATTTTGATAGTTAATTTTTAGCGCGAAAAAATATTGTGCAGTTCATAATTTAATTTAATTAATTTAAAGAGTAATTTGTTAAATTTATTTCGTCTGGCACACTCGCATTCACAACTATTTATATTTCCAAAATCACAAATTCACTTTATCAAATTTAACACAACCAACATTATTGTTGACAAATTTATATTTGACAGTTGTTTTTTTTTCGCAGCTGAAAATTTGTGCAAGTAAAAATTTTACTTTCAGAAACTTTTACTTACTTTTTCTCTCTCGTTGAAAGTTTTTAGAGTACGCTTTTCCAGTGAAAACTATTAACAATTGTTAACAATTTTTTGTACGTCAACCGACCTATTATTTACAATATTTTTTATCCTCGTATGGCAATACTGTTGATTCCTCACATAATTTTAATTTGTACGAAAGATTTGTGGTAATTTTGTGTTGATTCACTTGTGAAAAATAAACAGAAAAAATTGAGCGAAAGTGAAAAAATTCGAAATAATAATGAGGTGAAAGTGAATTAAAGGGAAATATACATTTTATATATAGTATATAATTATAATTGAATTTGCGAGATACGAAAGATCAAAAAGTGCGGTTAGACAGGTTGGAGAAATTCCTTTGATATTAGGTTGAGAATCACAAATTTCTCAATTTGATAACTAAGAAAATCACCATATAAAAAATGTGCCTTTTAAGTTGAGAAGACTATTATCGGACTTTTAAGGTGCATTTGAGAATTAACGTTGGAGATTTGAGAAAGGTATTTAATCTCAAGTTGATATCAAACAATAATGTATATTGGGAAGTGTTGCATATCAATAGAATGAGAAATACCCTCGTTCGTTTTGGAAAAAGGAAGTAATTTTAAAAAATATCAAAGTAAAGTTATTAGAAAAACAAAACTGATCTAACTTACATACACGGATCCAACTTACCCGCACTTACGTTATTAAATATATTATATTATTAAATTCCAATTTACATTGAAGGTCAGAAAACATTGCAATCAAATCGCACAACTGTTAAAATTTTAGAGCACATATATTACAGAGATAAGAAACGCTGATATCTCTTTAGTAGAGCTGCAAAACTATCGAAAGTCAGGATTGTTTCGATAGTTTAAAAAGAGACTATCAATAGTATCGCAAAAATAAACTTCGTTTTTTTCGATAGTGGGAGATGGCAAGTATTATGTTGGTATTTTGGAATTATAAGTCTTCTCATTATAAAACAAAATTTTCCATGAATTAGTGACCATTTATTTTAGGAGGAAATATATTATTAATGTAAGGTACGGTTCAAACAAAACAAATAACAAACACAATCAATTTTATTTTTATTTTTGCTTACATGCAGCAAATCACCACCACAAAGATTCTACGAAACCAATTCGAAATTAGTATTGGGTTGCCATGGCCTAAAAAATTTTGCAATCAAATTCGTCTAAAAATATTAACAATTTAAAAAAAAGTAAACAAACATATATTGAGTAATAAGACAGGGAATGCTTATATAGGGGTGATAAAAAAAAAAAAATTTGACCCATGATTCAATCCCACGCGGAGCCAACGAAAAAATTTTTTTTTAAACAATGTTAAAATTTTTTTTTTTAAAACTTTCTTGGCTCCACATGGAAGCCTAATGTAATTACAACAACAAACGATTCCATTATTTACTTATGTAGTGTTAATGGCTTGGTTCTAATGCAAAAATTCTGTATTTGCATTATTCTGGGAGATATGTACCTTGTAGGTCATTCCAATCTTCTAAGACCCTTCATAATTTTTAACAAGACATATTTTCTCCAAAAACAGTATAATAGTTTTCTCAACGGTGTTTTTTTATTTGCCACTTATAGAAAAAGGGGGTTTAAAATCCCATTTTCAAGAAAAAGGGTAAGAGTTGGAGAAAAAGTGTGTATTGTTTATCTCTTTGTGCTTAACAATTTTGCATCAGACATAAAATTCGTATCTGCTGAAATAAACAAATTTCTTAATAGCCCTTGGAGATCCCATTTTTCCGACTTCAGGTCATTTTGGGGGAACTAGATGTGATGGAGAAAAACTGTGTACGCAATAGTGGTGAGCGATCCCAAATTACTATAAAGCCGTTGGAAAATCTCTCGAAAATTTGTGGTCCTATGTAATTTTGGTACTACTTACATTTTTCATTCGATAACTTGCAGGGCTGACACCAATTATGCATGAATATAATTTGTGCTACCCATTCTTATCGAATAAAAAAACGAAATGAAGGGGGTAATAAAAAAATTATGCCAATTTATCAAAATTTTCTTGCAAATTTTAGTTCAAACTAAATTAAAAAAAAATAAACTAAATGAGAAAAAGGAACACGTGTGCACAACCGTAAAAAAAGTAAGCAAATTTGCTTACAAATAAGCAAAACGGCAACCCTGTTGGACATCATTCGATAGTGATTAAGACTATCGATGTTGATGGGAAATTCTAAAGTATCGATACTATCGATATTACCATCAATAGTTTTGCAACTCTATTCTTCAGCTGGTCAAAATATATATAATAATTATATAAGAAATATTAATTCACCCCCTGACTATAATATTCTTGCACTTTCTTTGGGATCTTTTATATATAAAAATTTGAAGTAAGAAGTTAGATTATTTTGAAAGCATGTGCTTCAAACTATTCCAACAGGAAGTTTTTTTCACGCACAAAATATATTTGAGGACTTTTGACAAAACAACTTATTTCTGCATACGCAGTTTCATCTTTTTAATTTCACTCGTTTTTGTTGTTTTTAACCCAAAGTTCCTAGTATTTTCATTTTAAGCTATATCTCTTGAACTAAAGAAACTAGATATATAGAGATAGGAGGAGCAAAAGTACGTCGAATTTAAAAGGAAAGATGAAACTTTATATGTAGATAGTAGTTGTGCAGTTATGGTTTATAATACGTCAAATTTATTATTTTGCAAATGTTTTTCAAAATTTCAAAGCTAATTGCGATACAGAATATTTTCACCTGCTATTATGGTTTACATTCTTATTTTATCTAATCTCGGAACAAATTACCTAAATTAAAAATAAAGCGGATTTACATTTTTTCCCAGTTTCCTCTTCCTGTTTTAGATTTTTCATTCTATTATAATATTTAATCAGGGCTGCTATTAAAAAGTAAGTACTAAGTTAGAAAATATATACTCCTTTTATGGATATTAAAACCGGGAAAAATGCGGGACATTTATAAACTAAGGAAAAATCTGGGATATGCCGGTAAAAAGGGATGTTTGGCAGCACTACCTGTTATAGAAATGCTTGAATAATTTTTCTTCTAAAGTTGGCAATAAAATTCATTATATATTTCAAAGACAACATTTTGAAACCAGCCAACAGTGTTTCCAGTAGAACGAGCCAGCTGGACAAAATTATTTTAATACTTTTTTCTATTCTTTGGGTCGAGATAAGAAAAAAATTGTATGGGAGCAAAGGCTTCAAATGCATCCTTAAACCGCAATGGGTTAATTAATGTTGTTTTTGGAAAGAAGATTTTATGACTAACTAAATAAAACAATGTTTATAACATTGAGCTACAAAAAACAAAGATATAGGTGATGCAATTGCAAAAAATACATTTTTCTTGCAATTTTCATTTTGCTGTGGATTTTATTCCCAAGAAAGTAAAAAATTTGTTGTTTTTTTTCAGAATGCATTTTCCATATAACGTTTCTACCATCGAGGAACAGATAAATCAGAAAAAATATTTTTGCATTCAGACATGTATGTACTTATAAGCGTACTTACATTTTGTGTATTTTATAACCTCAATATTGAAACGGGTGATAATAAAAGTCTTCTGAGACATTTATGACTACTTTTCTTTCTCATATAAATTTTATATCGCTCATTTACTAAAAGACTGTCATAAGTCAAAAAACACGAATTTTTAGTTAATGATGCAGAATTATTCATTATATCACGCTTCATATTGTGTACAAATTTCATATTAATATCTTGTATACTCTGCGCGTGAGAATTATAAGATTTCTTCTTTTTTCTGCAAAATTTAAAACTTTAAACGCGTTTTCAGCAAAATCGTGTTTTTTGAGTTATGACAGTCTTTTAGTAAATGAGCGATATAAAAAAAAACAATAGCACTTACAATTAAACTCAACAAAAATATTTATTAATTTTTCCTTTAAAACAAAGTACATTTCTGGTGCTTAATTGCAACAGAAAAATATACACGCAAAGAAAAAATTCATTTCTCAGAAACGAAATTTTCACTAAACGAACTTTGTTCATGGAATGTTTTCATGATGAACGAACATTTATTTATCATAAACGACAGTATTCGATTGCCATGCACGAAGATTTATTCATCATAAACGGTTCAATTCTTTTACAGTAACCGAAAAACTTTTTCCACAAACGTTTCTATTCGGTTGCCACGAACGAACATTTATTCATCATAAACTGTTCAATTCTTTTACGATGAACTAAAAACGTTTGCAATAAAATGTAATATTTCCCTTAAAAATATAAAAAAGAAAGCAAAAACAATTTTCATATGTACATTGGCATTTTATTGCGGTTTTTGTTTAAATAAAATTTTCTGATTAAAAACTAGAAAAAGCGTATGAAATTTACATAAAATTATATTATTACAATTTTTGTATCATTTATTATAAATCACACACATTTATTTGTTTTTTGATGTGTAAATATTTTAGCTCACGGGTATGGGCAAAATTTCAAATGTGTAAAATGTAAGAATAACGGTAATGTAAGATGTAAGATAACTGTAACGTCCAGTTCTCCTCTCGCTCACACTACTGCGTGGCTTGACTGTGCTACTCTAAGGGCGATGTTACACGATCAATGTTTTGCTGTCAAACAATGCAATTGTTGTTGCTTTGAAAAATGAACACTGAGCAAAAGAGAGGATGAACACATTTCACTTCAAATTTTTTTACTGTCGAAAAAACCCTGCATCACTTCAAATAAAATGGGGTTGCTGAAGATGCACTGTTGCATTTCATTGGAAAATACTAATATTTTATGAAAAATACTAGACTTTTTACTAACTTATAAATACATTTTTTTTTCTTTGCCACCCTTTGCTTTGTTTGGCTTTTGTTTGTTTGTAAAAATGAGTATTGTTTAAAAAATTACTTAATAATTTGTATAAAAACATGATAGTTCAATGGCCAAGTAACAAAGTGGCCGAGCTTATTTTAATAGTTCGCAAATTTGAAAGATTATTTTTCTGCGTTTTTCATATATAAATGCAACATTTTTTGTATAATTTGTTGCTATTTCCACCAACATTATCTCATATTGTCATTATAATTATTTTCCATCCAATTCCATTCCAATTGTTGAATTTTCATTCATTCCAAAATACAATTAAATACTTTTTAGTTGGAAAAACATAGTTGCAGATAAAAGTATTAAAAAATAACATTCAGCAAAAAACTGATAGTGTAACAGGGCATCAAACAGAACGATGAAAAGAGAGTAAAAACAGAAAACATTGACAGCAAAACATTGACCGTGTAACATCAGCCTAAGCAACAAAGAGAAGAGAAGAAGAGACGGAGAAATTAAAATACGAGCGGAGTTTGTTTGTTTATGTTTCGATCAATTTACTCACACTTATAAGTACATACGAAAACAAAATGTGTGTGTACATTTATTCGTGGCAGAATTATTTGATGGTGTTAAACGTGTGTAGATCGACTATAGTATACAAGCAGAGAAGTCGCCGTAGCAAACACAGGCTTTTGATAGGTTTTGCATTCGGTTAGTTAGATTGGATTAAAATAAAATATTTTTTAAAATATAAAAACAATATAAAATGATAAGAAATAAAGAATCTAGGTTTCAATAAATGTATAAAGAAAATGTAGTGATAATGATATCAAACCACGGCATTATAAAAATTTTCCCGATGCATTGAGTAAAAGAAAAATTATGCAACTACAAAATATCAGCCCTATTCACGATTTGGTGCAAATGCAATATATTTCTGTTATCACAACAACAAATTTATGAGATATGGAACCAAAATTTGTATTTGCAATGATGCAAGACCATTTGCAATTTATAGTGAATTGTGAATGTAATATAAAAAATAATGATATCTAATAAATTTTTAAGTTTATAAAAGAATTCTTTTAACTTGAATTATTTACTTAAGCATAAGCATAAGATTATACATCAAATCCCTATAAATGGTTGTACATTTGTGAGCTTATGTATATGGCATTCAGTTGGTTTAACTGTTTACACATCAAATATCTTGCGTGCCTTGCAAGCATCCATTGTTTTATAAACACCACGCACTTTTTTATAGACAAAAAGAAATGTGATGAAATAATTTCAATGTACAATTAAAATTCTTCAATAATGCGTTGACAAATGATACTTCCCGTTATGTTGTGTTAATTTGTTGTTGTGTGGAGTTTGAATGTAAGCGTCGCTGCTGCTTCTTTTTGCGACGAGAGCGAGATGAGAGGAAAACGAAAATAAAAAGAGAAGAGAGATGTGGACTTACGTTTAGCAGAAACGTTTTTTTCATTTGCCAGAAAATAAAATTGGCTTAATTTTATCGTGAACGAATTTTAGCTCATCATAAAATCGTTAATCTTTTGCAGAAAACGGTTTTGGTTTTTGTTAGCACGCAGCATTCCTCAGAAACGTTTTTGTTCAGCGTAAATATAATATATTCTCCACAAACGAGCCATAACTTTTTTTTCTTTGCGTGAAGGAATGAAATTAAACTCTACTCGTTGGAAGTTGAGTAATATTCACTTCACTTTTCAATTGTTCGAGCCCTTTTCTAAAAATCGCCCATTTAACGCTACTGCGCCAGATTTTACCAATATTCTCTGAAAACTTTGCTATTTTTTTGCAGCTCTCTTAGAGAATCTTTATTTGCATTGAAAAGATCGAACTGGTAGCGAATTAAACGAATATGGTTTGAATTTTTTGTAATAGAATATTCACATTCTAGAAAATTAAAAAAAAGCTTTGCCCAATAACAAAAAGTTAACTATAAGCTACTGCTTATAGTTCGACAATAGTCCAGCTTTTTTTGTAAAATAACAAAAATGCTTACCAACAACTTTATAGTCTATCACATTTACTTAAGGTGTAGTGTATTTCATAATCGGGCTAGACCGACTGTAACTTTCTTATTTGTTTCCAATAAGTTTAACCGCAACTCTCTTGAAAATTTCTTTTACAGCCTTTACTGTAAATAAATTAGTGTCCGACCGAAGGTGATTTTTTGGCCGAAGCCGAACTTCTGCCATTCATCTAACCTTCGGCCGAAGACCGAAGGATTTTTAAAATATAAAAATCTGAAAGTAAATTTTTTCTACCTATGTATTTTCAAATATATACAGAAATATATAAATAGTAGATACTCTATTGAATATATAATAAAGAACCAAACCAGTTGTTGCCTCTTAGAAGTATAATTTCAGAGTGAAGAAAATATTTTCAACAAATCAAAACTTCTACAATAAAATTCATTGAACAATATATATAAAATAATTAACAAGTTGAAATTGATTGTAGTTGATCTTCAACACGCCTCCTCAACTGCATTAATTTCAAGATAGGATGCAAAAGTGATGTTTTGTCTTAGCTAGTGGTTTTGTTAAAACATCAGCGGGCATCTCGCTTGTAGGTAAATATTTTATTTCAACAATTTTATTTTCGACAGCATCTCGTATAAAGTGGTATCTGTAATGAATATGTTTGGTTCTTGAATGATGTCCACCAAACTTAGCCATATGCTGTGCGCTCTGCGAATCTGAATATATTTCTATCGGAGAATTCATCAATTTATATCCGAGTTCTTCTAATAAATAACTTAAGTAGCACGCCTCCTTAGCTGCTTCGGTCAACGCAATATATTCAGCTTCAGCACTCGATGTAGCTACTACGCGTTGCTTCTTTGACTCCCAAGATATAGCGGCACCTGAGAATAAAAAACAAAAACCAGTCTGAGATTTTCTATCATTAGTATCCTGCGCCCAGTTTGCGTCTACATAGCCAACAAGTGGTAAACCAGTCTTATGAAACATTAATACGTAATCTTTAGTTGTTTTTAAGTATTTAATTATTTGCAAAGCTGCGTTCCAGTGTTGCTTTCTAGGATCCTGATTAAACTGAGATAACATATTGACACTACAACTAATGTCAGGTCGACTAAAAACTGCTAAATGTAGTAAAGATCCAATAATTTCTTGATATTCCGTTTTGTTTACTTTTTCCCCTTCTCCAGGAATTGTTGGTTCTTTCTCCAAATTAATTTTAGATTGCATGGGTATTTGACTTACTTTTGCTTTATCAAGCCCATACTTATTGATCAAATTATTAATATAACCAGGCTGAGATATTGAAAGTTTTCCAGCTTGCATAACAATTTCTAAACCAATACAATGTTTTGGTTTATGCATATCTTTTATATCAAAATTCTTTTGTAGTTTTCTAATGAAAGAATCAGTTAAATCATTGCAATTTAACGCAATAATTATATCATCCACGTATAAAGCAACTATTAATGTTTTATCCTCATTTTTAAGATAAAAAATGCATTGATCATAGTTAGATTGTTTTAATCCAAAATTTATAAAAACCTCACGTATTTTTCTAAACCATTGACGACCAGCTTGTTTCAATCCGTATATAGCCTTCTTTAGCTTACATACTTTTTCTTTTGCCATTTCCTTAATAAAACCTTCTGGTTGTTCCATAAATATATCTTCTTCCAAATCACCATTTAAAAATGCTGTTGAAACATCTAATTGTCGTAATTGTAAATCATGTTCAACTGTTAATGCATATACTAGACGAAGAGAACTTTGTCTAGGTGCAAACGTATCAAAATAATCTATGCCGTATTCTTGTGAATATCCTTTGGCAACTAATCTAGCTTTCCTCTTTTCAACAGTACCATCTGGTCTACACTTAGTTTTAAGTACCCATTTACAGCCAATCGTTGATCTTCCATCCGGTAAATCTACCAGCTCCCAAGTATTATTCTTAATCAATGATTTATATTCTGCGTCTATAGCTTCTTTCCATTCTTTACAATCAGGTAAAGAAAAAACTTCCTTAAAATTTTTCGGATCTCTTATATTTGTGGCCATAATATTTGCAGCCTCTTGGCTTTTACTAAATGCCCAGGATCTTAACCTCTGTCTTATAGAATTATTTGAACTTTCCTCAATATTTTGCGATGAGGGTTCTTCACTTTCTATGTTACTCTTTTCATTTTCTAGCTCCAATCTTTTCTTTATATCGACTCCAAAATATCCATCCTGTTCATTTGTAACTTCTTTTACTTGTCTTTCGAATTGTTCTTCTAAAAATTTTACATCACGGCTTTTAATAATATACCTCGTACCTTGTTCCCATAAGCGATATGCTTTCGATTCTTCTGAATAACCTACTAGAATATACTCATAACTTCTAGCACTCCATTTTGACTTTCCTGGCTTTTTGTCCAAAACATAAGCTTTACATCCAATCTGACGTAAGTGCTTAACTACAGATATTTTTCCTGACCACATTTCTTCTGGTGTCTTTTGCAAATTTAATTTAGTGGGACAACGATTTCTAATGTACGCGGCCGTGTGTATTAACTCCGCCCAAAGAAATTCGGGTAGTTTCGCTTCTATCATAAAGCATCTTGACATCTCTACTAACGTCCTATTCATTCTTTCTGCTACTCCATTCTATTGTGGAGTGTATTCAACAGTAAGCTGGCGCTTAATGTCACATGATTTTAAAAAACCATTAAATTCATAACTTGTTAGTTCAGCTGCATTATCTGAACGGACTGACTTGATCTTCCTGCCTGTTTCCAATTCCACCTCATTTTTAAAATCTTTGAAAACTTGTAGATACTCGCTTTTCTTGTGTAAAAAACGTACAAACACTTTTCTCGTGAAATCATCAATGAAAGTAGCAAAGTATATTTTTCTGCCTAATGACTCAATTTTCATAGGTCCACACAAATCGGTGTGTACTAATCCTAGAATTTCGGTAGATGATTTATCTGTCTTGTGTGGAAATGATTCCTGATTTTGCTTTCCTTGCAAACAGCTAATGCATTCTAAAGTTTTATTCTCAAATATTGGCAACCCATGAACCATATTTTCCCTTTTTAATTTTTGCAGATGTGCTGAGTTTAAATGACCAAAACGTTTGTGCCATAACTCGAATTCAGTACATGTCTTTTCTGACATTTTCTTACAATTTACGTTGATGAATTTCTTGGACTTTATTAAATATAAACCATTCTTTTTTCGCGCTTCAAGTAAAACTTCCCCATCTCTTGAAATATAGGTTTTTTCGTTTACCATTACTACTTTGCAATTATTATCTGTAGCTTTAACAGTAGATATAAGATTGCATTT
Organism: Toxonevra muliebris; assembly: GCA_963691655.1. NCBI lineage: Eukaryota > Metazoa > Arthropoda > Insecta > Diptera > Pallopteridae > Toxonevra > Toxonevra muliebris. The sequence goes on along the minus strand of CAVNUY010000006.1, from coordinate 28,807 downwards.
TAAATCTGGTACATACAATACTTTGTAAAGATATATCTTCTTACTACGTTTATTTACTTCAACATTTAATTCAATTGTACCAATTCCTTTAACATCTAAAGCTTTTTCACAATCACATTTCAATAAAATGTGATTGGATACAACTCATGTGTGATGTTGCACCACTATCTACGCACCAAATATTATATTTCTCATCTGACTTGAAAGTGCATTCACCTAAATTGCAAATTTCTTTTGCAACAATTAAGTTTTTCAACATACCTTGTTCATTCTACCACCATACCACCATTTTTTCCTTTCTTGTAATACTTATTCACTTTTAGTGCGTTATCCTTGTCATCTCGTTCATAATCTATTTTATCTCCAATTTCCAGGAGTCTTGATCTAAAAGTTCTCAGCTTGGGAAACTCATTGGCAGTGTCAAAAGCAGCCCTTACTTCTTTGTATTTGCTTGATAATCCATCTATTAAAATAACTGTTAATAAATCTTCATCCAAATCCGTATTCATTTCATTTAAAGAAGTAATGCAATAATCAAATTTTGTTAAGTACTCTAATACCGTTTCGCTGCTTTCCATTTTCAGATTTAATAACTTACGAAATACTTCCGCTTTACGCCGTGTGGACTTCCGGTCGTATGTTTCCTCTAGATATGACCATACCTCATATGCGGTTTTGAAATTTTTAACCATTCTCACTATATTTGGTGTCAAACATATGATAATTTCCGCTTTGGCATCCATATCCTTGTCGTCATATTCCTGTTGAACCCTTTTCTGCGTCTGCCTTTCTGCTGCTGACGCCGACTCTGATACTTCTACAACATTTGGCCTACATTCCTGACCTCTTGCAATGCATAGCAAACGATTTTTATGTAATAACGCCTCCATTTGAGGCTTCCATGTGCTGTAATTATCCCCATTCAGCAATGGAATGCGTCCTGTGATTGTCGCCATTGAAAAAAAAAAAATTCCGATCCTTACGCAATTTTCTGATTTATCGTTACGCAATTTTCAATTACGTATCCCGAAAAACTTAGGTGTAAGACATAAAGTTTTATTCAGTTTTGATGCAAAATTGTCACGATTTATTTTCGTCTTGCAAAATTGTACAATATAATTCAGATGGCAAACGGTTTGGGTCTGGGCCCATAACCTATTGAATATATAATAAAGAACCAAACCAGTTGTTGCCTCTTAGAAGTATAATTTCAGAGTGAAGAAAATATTTTCAACAAATCAAAACTTCTACAATAAAATTCATTGAACAATATATATAAAATATTTAACAAGTTGAAATTGATTGTAGTTGATCTTCAACATACTCCAAATAAAAAGCTGACCAGTAACACGAAATAACTGTTCACTGTCGAAGGAGCTGACAAATATTATTTATTTCAAGAATCATTTAAAAATTTGTTTGCGTCAAAATATAAAGTTACATCGACTATATATCTGCTAAATGACTGTCTTGAACGACACCTGTGTCAAAAAAAAAGTTGGCCAAGGCTCCCATGATTCTGCTTATCTAAAATCAAAGATTGATTCAGCGTATTAATCGATAGACCTGTAGCCGCAACCAGAATACTCTAGTTCCCAAATGTTTGACTAATTTAAAAAAAATTGGGATTGATAAATTTTAATGTAAAAAGCATAAATCTGATCTCAAAACCCTAAAAAATTTAATGGGCGTGGTTTTATGAAGTCGGAAAAGTTAAATGCCTAAAAGTGTTTGTTTTTGAATAAACTTTTTAGCAATTTTTTTGAAATAACTAAATATTTTGTATTAACAGTTTATATTTTTATCTATCTAGTTTTGATTTTTGTAATTTTTTTAATTTTTTTTGGGTTACTTCAAAAGTAAAAATCGGACAAGCAAACGGAGAAAATATAACACAGAAATTGTAATGTAAATACTTTATATAACCACTTCACATTTATTTATTTGTATCAATTTTTACTGCCAATCAATAGTAAAAATTATTGTAAACTAAAATGCTTATAATCTTCGGCTTCGGCTAAATACTTCGGCCAAAACTTCGGCCATTTTTTGCCGAAGCCGATGCCGAAGGTTCAATTTTAGGCCGAATAGCCGAAGAACCGAAGCAGATTATTCCGTCGGACACTAAAATAAATAGATTAAAAAAAGTAAACATTAAAAACAAAGAAACAAACAGAGAAATAAGGGTTTTAGAGTATTTAAGGATGTAGTTTGGTAAAATCGATTATATTTTTAATGTATTTCGAAAGTACAATATACTAAGATTATATTGTAAAAGTTTCAGATCAACATTGAAAATATTAACAAAGTTATAGCACATAATCGAGAGCACCTCATAATTGGGCACTGTAGGTTGTTAAAACTTTAAAAACCTTTTCTTTTTTTTTAACAATAGTTTTTTGATCGGCCCAGGGTGTGGAAAAAAAACAATCTAACCAATTGGGCTGAAACGCCAACGCAGGTAGTAGAATTGTTTATTTTTAATCCTTTTTTCCTATTTTTTACCCCAATTTTCAACAAAAAACAATGCGATTTTTTTAAAAATTAGTTTAGAAGTCCGCCATTTTGTTATTTTTTAATAAAAATTTGTAAGTCTACTAACGGCTAGAATGACAAGCCTACAAAACAATAATCTATTTAAGTTTTTTGTTTAAGAGGACTTCAAGTACTGTAATCACCCGGGCCAGCCCCACACTTTTTTTTTGTAGGTGTCCACTTTGGACGTAAAAAACACTAAAAAAATATCGTAAAACAAACTGCAAACAAATTTTTTTCTACAATTAAAGATGTCAATAACAACATACCTATAAAAAAAATTAAAATGGTTGTATTTTATTTTGTTATAATAAAAAAATTCCGAAATAACCTCCAAAATTAGGCCGAAACACCAGACTGCATCCCTAAAAAAGTACTCATTCGGAAAAAACAAAAGAGTATATAAAGGGTTTTCCATTAAGGACATAACAATTTTATCTATTAATAAAACACAGAATTTTTTGAGATATTGAGTTCAAATTTATTGTGGGTGTAGTGCAAGCATTAAATTTTATGAATGAAATTCGATTTCGGTCATATGATCACCACGAGCCCCTTTACAGCGATCGATTCTTTGGACCCAATTTTCCACCACTCTCGCACACATTTCGACCGGAACGTTGGCAATTTCGCATTTGATATTGTCTTTGCGCTCGTCTAAAGTTGCTGGCTTGTTGGCATAGACCAGTGACTTGATATAGCCCCAAAAAAAGAAATCCAATGGCGTTAGATCGCATGAACGAGGCGGCCATTTCACCGGACCATTTCTCAAGATAACACGTTCATCGAATTTGCCTTTCAATAAATCGATTGTGACGCGTGCTGTGTAGCTAGTGGCACCGTCTTGTTGAAACCACATATCGTTGATGTCAAGTTCATCCAATTCTGGCCACAACAAATCTTCCAATATAGCACCAAAGACGCTAACATGACGTTATTAGGACCGAAAATTTAAGTAAGCGCTCTTAAAGTGTCGACCACCGACTCAGAATTTCTGTAGTAATTTTTAATAATTTCCAAACGTTTCTGGTTGGTGAACTTAACCATGATGAAAATGTTGACTTTAACTAACCTTTTGACATTGACAGTTCATTAAAAAAGTTTAAAGGTGTGTTCATATAAAGATACGAAATTTTTATGTCCCTAATGGAAAACCCTTTATGTGCAACCATGTGCAAAACAATAAAAGTGTATCCGTGAAGGTTAAATGTATATCTAGCGTTTAAAAAGCAGGTCAGAGGGCAGCGGGGGCAGATGTTTCCCACTGTACCAAAGTTTAAAAAAAATCATAAAACCAGACTTTACTTAAGGCGTATTTTCTAGATCTAAAAACAAAAAAACCAAAGAGCTTATATTCACATCTTATACTAAATACATCAGAAACTGACCTTAATTTTAAGATACATTGAAAAAAAATTCTAGAGTTTATTCAAAATAATAAAAAAAATTTCGAAAATGTACAAAATTTCAGCTTATTGCCAACCAATGAATCACTTAAATAAAAAATGTAACTTCCAATGGCTATAACTCAATACTTAGCCACAAAGGACTAGAAAATTGTTCATATTCTTAGTTTAGAAATATTTCCAATAAATGGAAACTATTTTTTTCCTGATCCGCAGAATTAAGTTTTGTCCAGCTAGCTTGTTTTACTCGAAACACTGTGCAGCCGTTAGGATCAAAACCACTAACATATAACGAAATAAAATTTATAACAGTATCTGTTATTTCTTGAAATGAGTATGACACGTTTTCTTTTTTCTTAATCCTTTGAGTCTTCAATTTAATTAATCTTTACAAAGGCCTTCAACAATTAACATAAACCAATTTCACATCTCTGTTTATTATTGCTTGTCCTTTATAAAAGGTTAAAAAAGCAATTCCGTGAGAAGGTCAACCGACAGTGAAAATTTAAAGTTGCTCGAATTGTCTATTATATCTTTTACTAGCTAGCTTCGTTGTCCGGACCTGGCAAAGTAGGGGTAATGTAAAAATTACAACAACTAAAACTTTTGCAAGAGATATATCTATATGACCTTGCCAGTCTCCGATCCAAATTGAATCATTACACTAATCATATCATTTACATGAGTAGTTCCACTTCCACGTGTTTAATGGTGTCAACATTCTTCTCAGTTATTGCTATCAACATCCCATCTTAACATACAAACCTTCATCATCTTTCTTACTAAGGCTCTCTAATAACTATCAACATACATCCTGTACAAATAAATTTGTATTGCTTGTCTTACTATGGTTCCCCTTATCGCTGCCTTAATTTGCTAAAGCCTTAACACGCATTTTTCTAATTTTACAGGAGAATTTCGAGAATTTATAATTTAAGCAAAAAAAAAAATTGCAAGTTTTCAGTGTAGGTTTCTAAAATTTTCGGAACAGGGAACATTTTTTATCATAATCCATCGAAAACTCAATACTGAAAAATGGATGTTAGGGCCTTAGCAAAATAAGGCAGAGATATATACCTTTTGAAGCATTTCCTTTGTATACCAAAAAACTTCCACATTCTGCTCAACAACTACTACTAACCATCACACACAAACTGCCAGTGTGTTCTTTGCAATGGTTTCTCAGGTATACAGTTTCAAACATTTTCTTTGCATTGGAGGTGTCACGCATATTTTATTTATTCCATTCATTTTTTTCTACCCTTTTCCATTGGCAATCAAAGCTCTCTAACCACAAATAATTTAGGAAATATACCTTATAAAACCCAGGTGGAACAGTCACTAACCCAAGTCTACCCATACTTTACCCACCAAATTCTATTGGCAAATCATATTATCATTCCAAACCTTAGTACTGCACTACAAATAGTTTCTAAGATATACAATAATGAAAATTCAGGCTATATGGAAAGTTCCTCGCCGTGTTTTTCAATCCTAACCACTTTTTTTTTTGTGGCGTGGTTTTGTCAACCAACGTGGGTTCTGGTTCTGGAAATATATATAGAAGCATTAGAGTTGAACGGAAAAGGCCACTCCATATTTTTTCATGGAATGCCAAAATAACGTTTTTTAGAGACGTGCCACAAATGAATACTGAATATTTCATAGCTAAAACTCAGATTATATAGGAGATGTAATGCCCCCTTTTTTCAATTTCACAGACCTTTTTCCTGTGGCATTATATTGCCAATTAATATCCTTATACTAAATTTCTGGTTGTGGAGATATACCCGAAAATTATCTGAGTTATTGATGGGCATATTTTCATGAATAATAGTATGAAAACAAAATAATTATTTGTTTAAAAAAGAATAACTTGGTCCACCTGTAGTTGAATTCGAACTCGCGACACCAAAAGAACTCAGAATTCCTTTGCACAACCAAAACTTTACATTTCTTTTTAACTCACTCACCCAAACACATTTATAAAATAACGCGATCACATTAGTAATATGTATTTGATAATGTATTATATATGTTTGCATGTTTTATATTTACCTTTGTCTTTATTTCTTGTGTATTTATTTTTTTACACCAAAAAAAAAAAAAAATTTGGTCCACTTCAAGTGAGATTTGAACCCACTATTCAAAAAACTATTTCCAGCATCCACTACTTTGCCGTACCTCCTAACCAACTCATCTACACAACACTATAAAGTGCCGCGATCAAATTAGTAATATGTAGTTATAGTAGTGTCCGACCGAAGGTGATTTTTTGGCCGATGCCGAAACCGAACTTCGGCCATTCATCTAACCTTCGGCCGAAGCCGAAGACCGAAGGATTTTTAAAATATAAATCTGAAAGTAAATTTTTTCTACCTATGTATTTTCAAATATGTATAAGTATACAGAAAAATATAAATAGTAGATACTCCAAATAAAAAGCTGACTAGTAACATTAAATAACTGTTCACTGTCGAAGGAGCTGACAAATATTATTTATCTCAAGAATCATTTAAAAATTAGTTTACGTCAAAATATACAGTAACATCGACTATATATCTGTATAGCGACTGTCGTTCAATGAAACCTGTGTCAAAAAAAAAAGTTGGCCGATGGCTGCCATGATTCTGCTTATGTAAAATCAAGGATAGAATCAGCGTATTAATCGATAGACCTATAGCCGGAACCAGAACTCTCTAGTTCCTAGTAAAAAGCATAAATCTGATCTCAAAACCCTAAAAAATTTAATGGTTGTAGTTTTATGAAGCCGGAAAAGTTGAATGCCTAAAAGTATATGTTGTTGAATAAACTTTTTATCAATCTTTTTTAAATAACTAAATATTTTGTATAAAAAATTCCTAGCAACAGCTAGTTTTTTATCTGGCTAGTATGACGGGAAGGTTTTTTTTTATCTCAAATTCAAACAAAATAATTAATTTTGCTGTTTTTGACAAATTTTGACTTTGTCGCTAATCTGTAATACGCATCATAATTCATAACTAATTCATTTTTTAAAAGCTTGGGAAATTCCATTAACGATGTAATAAAATTTAGCAACAAAAAACTATTAAGTGGTAATTACACCCGTTTTGATGAAGGCTGTCTAGAGACACGCTTGGAAACTAGAGGGTTAAGTAAAAATATTGAAAATTTAATTTTTGGGATAGTTTTATTGTACTTATGTTCTTTTAGTTAAGTATTAAAAGTTTGTATTTTTATCTATCTAGTTTTGAAAATAAGTGTTTGATTTTTGTCATTTTTTTAACTATTTCAATTTAACTTTTATGGAGGTGAATTTTTTATCTTTACTAAAAAATTTTGAAAACAAGCTAATAACATTTTTAATTAAAATAAATATAAAATTTGAAAACTTTTTTTTTAAGTTCAACAAAACTAGCACTTTATTTCACAAGGTGGTGCAAAATTTACCACCACCTCCACAGTTAAAGGTTAAATAGAAAACATTGAGAGATATCATAATGATCGTGGTTAGGACGGAGTAGAACTATAGATGCATTGAAGATACGATGAAAATTTAAGCGCAATCAGTTCATTAGTTTTGGAGATATCGTGGCAGCCATTTCGAAAAATGCTGTTTTGACCTGCAAATAAACATATGTAACTTTCAATGGGCTGTAAATTTCAAAGAATCTCTTTACACATATATTCTAGAGCGATTTTAGTCAAAACAATATTAAATTTTTTTGACCTCCTTGAAAGCAAAAAAAAAAGTGAAGCGCCAGTAATGTAAAATGTCGGCTTTTCTAACAATTCACGCTTCTTTTCAATACGCTTCAAGCCTTTCTTAAAAAGTAAAAAAGTTTGGCTTGCTTCTGCTGCCTCAAATTGTATTAACTCCAGCAGGTTGTTCGTTAAAAACAATCACTGATTACTGTTTGTACGGTTGTAAATCTGTAGGTTACTTAAAAAAAAAAATATAACACAGAAATTGTAATGTAAATACTTTATACAGGGTGACAATTGTAAAGTGACGCAAGTTTAATACTCTGCAGCAAGCTTTGCCATTTACCGTTACTTTAATTTAAAAAGCAAATTCATTCATCATTGGCTTTGCTTTTAATTTCATTTGAATTTTTGTTATTACATTTTGAAATTTCCATAAAAATGGACAAGGAAAATATTCGTCGTGAAATTATGAAATTTCATTTGCCAAATTATAGTAGCCGTCAAATTGCAAAGGCTTTAAATTTGTCAAGTCGTACGGTAGACCGAGCTATTATTCGATATAATGAAACTGGGGGTTTTGGAGATAGAGACCGGGGAAAATTTTCAACAGTTGCCACTACTGGTTTAACAGAAAAAATTCGTAAACGAATCAAGCGAAATCCAATGCGCTCAATGAGAAAAATCGCTAAGGAAGTGGGAGTAAACCGTGAAACAGTGCAAATCATTGCAAAATCAAAGCTTAATCTTAAGCCGTAAAAGCTTCGAAAAGCTGAAGATCTGACACAAAAAAAGAAAGATTTGCGACTGCAAAGATGCAAGGCGTTGCTACGCTCCTCCGTGTTAAAAAATGTTAAAAATATCTTGTTTACAGATTAAAAAATTTTCACGGTTGAGCAACATTTCAATGCGTAAAATGACCGAATGTGGCTAACATCATCATCGCAACAAAATAGGACTGTTGGCCGAGTTCAAAAGCCAGCTTCCGTTATGGTATGGGCTGGAGTTTCCGCTAATGCCAGAACTCCTCTAATATTCGTTGAAGAGGGTGTTAAAATTGACCAGGTTGTTTATCGGAGCATTTTAAATGAACATGTTCTTCCCTGGGCCCAAGATACATTTGGAAATGAAAACTGGACTTTCCAGCAAGATTCTGCACCTTCCCACATGGCAAAATTAACGCAAACATGGATAAAAGACAATTTTTCTGGATTCATAACATCTCAAGAATGGCCACCATACTCCCCAGACTTGAATCCAATGGACTACTCTATTTGGAGTATTTTAGAGAGTAAGGCTTGTGCATCTCAACACCACAGTCTGGAGTCGCTGACAAATTCATTAGAGAAAGCCTGGACTGAAATTGATCAGGAAGTCCTGCGGCGAACAGTCCTACGATTTCCGGATCGATTGAAGGCATGTGTGCAGGCTAAAGGAGGTTATTTAGGAGACTATGAAAATTAAATCTAGAGGTTAATTTTCAAAGTCATGACCTCTAGATTTAATTTTCATAGTCTCCTAAAAAACTATCATGAACTGATCGAATGGGGACCGTTCAGAAAAAATGACACCTACAATCATTTTCTCACACACACACACACACACCCATGTACTAAACTTTCAAATAACGAACTGTTATGCAGACTAGCTACGATGGGAAAAAAACAACAACATAAGTGTATAGAACGGTAGTGGTCAATATCTCTATTCAGTGAAGATATTTGGAATCAAATCCATAATTCTGGGTTATGATTTCAAATATTAGTAGCTTATATAGGATATGGAAAGATTAAGAACTACCACTGATGAGGAATTGTGGCGGATTCCGAAACGGCCGTCTGATTTGCCCGTCTCTATATACATTGTTGTTGTGATGACTACATTTAGTGGGATTCGAACTCAATACATCCTCTCTAATTCCCTTTACTTTCTTTACCCTTCAGTTTAACACTCTCATCCACTCACCACCATTTAAATTCATGATTAAATTAGTAATATATAGTTACATTCATTCAAGTGAAGAATCATATAAAACATTATATTGTTTTGTGTTTGTGTGGTGGAAATCATAGGGAGCGAGATAAAAGAGAAATGAAAAGAAATAAAATCAAAATCATTGTTATTAGTTCTAGGAAAAACATAAATATTTACAATAACAAATGTAAAGGGAACAAATTTTTAAAATAAAAATGCATTTTACAGGTAAACTATTAACTTTAAATGTATGCCACCACTGACTTTATTTTAGCAAACAATAAGATCTATAATCTTTCTATACATAATTTGAATGTACCTCTTATAGTTTAAGCAGCATTTTAAATTAGGTAGCTAAATTTTTTAAAAAAACTGACTTTGGTTCAAATATCGATCTATATTAAAAAAACTATTTGAAATTAACTTAAAATAAATATCAACTCAACTCGACAAATGTCCAAAGCAATTACATACGAAATTTCATGACAATCCGTTGCGAAATATAGAAACCTATTAGGACTAAACATTTAACAGCCTCTATTTTATATATATAGATATGAATTGTTTTTGCTCTTCAGTATTTTTTACTTTAAATAATTTAAAAATTTTGACCAGCGTCAGGAATTATGACAAGCCTACCAATACGCCTTTATGCCTAGCCACGCAAACTAATGAATCATACAAAAACAACTGTTTTTATTGTTCAGGTAAACGCAAAATATATCAATGCACGTAATTTCTTGCTACCCGATATGGAGCTAGAATCGACTCAACACCCAGTAAAGGCGTTTGTTCTAATTGCCTCAGCCTTCGGCAAACTGACGACAAATGTCAAAATGCTTCCACATGCAAGGTGTGCAATCAACGCCATCACACTTTACTACACGTTCATAGAAACACTAACGAAATAGCAGCGCCAGCAGATGCTCACTCGAGTCCATTTTCTGTCGCCGCTCCGCTTCATCTACAATACAATACAACAAAAACTAGACTATCAACCAACATAGACTGATCTGTGCTCTTGGCCACCGCTTTGGTCGAAACATACGAATGCTATGGAAAACAACATGTTTTACGTGCACTCCTCGGCAATGGATCGAAGACATCGCTTATCACTAAAGCATGTGCTCAAAAACTAAATTTTTTAAAACGACGATCTGGTGTTAGTGTCAACGGCATTGGTCTCGCAAAAGACATCGTAAAGGCTGAAACAACCATTACCATTTCAGCACTAAATGGCAATGAACACTACGTACTCCATCCTATCATATTAGCAAAACTTACAGGACCAATGCCAACAATTAATACTAACGCACTCAACCTAGCTGACCCACAATTTTATGAACCTACTCGAGTAGATTTAATTATCGGCGCTGACAAATTGACGCTACTATTAGAGCCAAATCTCGTTAAAGGGCAGCCAGGAACTCAAATAGCCCAGAAAACCGTATTTAGGTGGGTACTCTTGGGTGAAACAGAAATCCACTCATTCAACAGTCTGAGTTCGCGTACTTCTGCACAAACTTGGAATTAACGAGAGAAATCATGAAAACTTGGTAACTGGAAGAGATGCCGGATAAATAGTCAAACTACCATTTAAGTCAAACATGCGTCTTGGAGAGTCAAGATCCGTTGCAGTAAAATCTTGGCTTTGCATGGAAAACAAACTTCAACACAATGAAAAGCTTCGTCAAAGCTATCACGCCTTTCTACAAGAAAAGTTAGATCGGAGTCACATGGAACTCTGTCACAGCGTAAATACAGACAATTTTTACATGCTGCATCACAGTGTCGTGAAGGAAACGATCTCGACAATAAAAGTACGCATCGTATTAAATGTATCGCAAAAAACATCGAATGGTTTTTCTCTTAACGATGTTTGTGTTTTAAAGCGATTCGTTTCTCGTCGAGGTCACTGCCGTTCCTTTTTCTCAGACAATGGCACAAACTTCATAAGTGCTGAACGAGATCTTCAATGTGTTTTCAAGGAAGTTTTGGGCGACAACAATTTACAGCGCTATTTGAATGATTCAAGCATGGACTGGCGATTTAATCCTCCGAGCGCACCCAACATGGGGGGATATTAGGAAATCGCTGTGAAAAGAATGAAGTTCCACTTAATTTCGTTAAGTTATATTCTAACGCTGATCTATTGTAATTCGAGATTCTAATTTTAGTAATAAATGAACCAGCATACACTCAACTTGTGTTAATTTTAATTACTCCCGCCGCACGTGCATCACTTTATATGTTAAAGTTTTTTCTTAAGAATGTCTCTTTCCAAATGGAAGTTAATTCGGGAGCTTACGTCTCCGCTATTCGCTATTCTCACAATACAAATTGAAATCGTTTAACAGGTAATAGTAAGTAATATCAGGCGATAGGTAAAAGTGAGGGGATATATCGAGTTCTAGTGAAAGTTAATCGTGTCGATCAACCAAAACAGTTAGATTTGTACGTAAGCTTACGTCTCCGTTATTCATGTCGATATGTATTATTCGCTATTCTCACAATACAAATTGAAATCGTTTAACAGGTAATAGTAAGTAATATCAGGCGATAGGTAAAAGTGAGGGGATATATCGAGTTCTAGTGAAAGTTAATCGTGTCGATCAACCAAAACAGTTAGATTTGTACGTAATAGAGGGAAATAATTATTTTGCACCCCTATTGGGAAGATCATGGCTTGATGTTCTTTGGAAGCTTTGGAAGAAATTGTTGGACATGAAAGTTCAGGCATTTAAGATAGTAGTCTGGAGAGTAAGGTTATGGTTAATAAAAGAGATAAAATCCCATTAAAAGTATTTAAGGCCGACATAGTTTTAAAATCGAACAGTATTCCTATTTGTCATGAGCCATATACCTTAGCTTACGGCTTGTGATCGAAAGTAAAAGAAGAGCTAGATAGGTTAGAAAAGGAAGGAATTATTTATCCAGTACGATATAGCAAATAGGCGTCTCCAATAGTTCCAGTCGAGAAATCTAATAGACAAATACGACTTTGCGTAGACTGTAAGGTGACCATCAATAAGTACGTCAATACGGAACATTACCCTCTACCACGATGGAATGACATATTTGTGAAGTTCGCAAATTACTAAAAATTAATTAAATTGAAGAAGCATACCAGCAGGTTCAAATGGCAGAAGAGTCACAGGAGTTGTTGACAATCAACACCCATAAGGGAATGTTCCAATTCCATAGATTGATTTTCGGTGTTAAAAGCGCACCAGCAATTTTTCAGTGCATTATGGATAATATTTTGCAAGGCATTTCAAACACGCAATATTAATTAGATGACATTATTATTGGAGGAGAAAGTTTAGAAAAGTGTAAAAATAATTTAATTGAGGTTCTTTCCAAATTAGAAAAGTTTAGAGTCAAGGCAAATCGGTGGAAATGTCAATAGTTTCAGACTGAAATTGAATTCCTGGGGCATAAAATAGCCAACGGTAAAATTATGCAGAGTGTAAAGAAATTGGAGGCAATTCAATTGGCACCGAAGCTTAAAAATATTACTCAAGAGCGCTCATATTTAGGATTTTTAAAATACTATTCTCACTTCATATCGAATCACTCAGCAGATCTTCATCAGCTGTATAATTTTATGAAAAAGGGAGCGACATTTAACTATGCCCTATTTCACCAAATACAATTACAATTACAAATTTGTGCTTGTAAATGTGTAAAACCATTTTTCGTTTCATAAATTACAACTCTCAAATTTACAAATTTGTAATAAGAGGCAACAAAAATTGTAAGAGAGCACTTGTAGATTACAAGTGTAAAAAAATTACGTTTTACGAAATTTTTGTATGACTTGTAAATAACCAATATTTTTTACAAATTTGCGACACTGATGTATTATAACATTTGCCAATGAGAGAACAAATTAAAATTTTCGCGGCTTCTTTGATTAAAAGGTATTTCTACCTAAAAATGTTCAAATTAATTATTTTTGAAACCCTTTTTTTATATATACATAAAGTAAAATAAAATCATTTAAAAATTTGGTAGACATGTTTATTAATTTTAAATTTTTTTTAAATTAATCTACATTCTTTAGATGCTGATTAAAAACTGTAAATATAAAAACAGACTGCTAAAAGTATGACAAAAAACGAAAAATAAACAATCGCCATTTTACAGGCGATTTTTTTTTTGTAAGAAATTCTTACAAATGTTTCAAATTTGTGCTTAGTCGTCTGTTTGGTGAAACAAAAAACTACAAAATAGTAACATTTTTACAAATTTGTTACTTGTAAATTACAACTGCAAATTCTGTTTGGTGAAACAAATATTGAAAAATTTGTCACTACAAGTACTTGTGATTTACAAGTCAGAATTTACAATTGTAGGAATCGGGTGAAACTACATTTAACGATTTTTTTACAATTTTGTGAGAATTTCCTTACAATTCACATATTTGTGAGTTGGTGAAATAGGGCACTGGTCACCCGAATGTGATTCATCGTTTAAGAAAAGTAAGGAGCATACTGTTTTAACGCTATACGACCCACAAAAGCTACAACGCTATACGACCCACAAAAGCTACAATGTGATGCCAGGCAGTTTGGCGTGGGTGGTGTATAATCACACGTTGTCAATGGTGAGGAACGGCCAGTTCTCTTTGCTTCGAGCACTCTTTCACCAGCCGAGCAAAATTACACTTAGCTCCACAGAGCGGCACTGCCGATAATTTTTTCAGTGAAAAGATTTCTCAAATATATTTATGGTAAGCCATTCACTATACAGTTGGATCACCAACCGCAAAATTTTTCATCCAACAAAAACGACACCAGCAATAGCAGTAGGACGTTTAGTTCGATGGTCGATACTGGTGAGCATGTACCATTACAAAATCGAGTATAATAAAGGCGCAAATATGGCAAATGCTTATGTCCTTTCGCGCTTACCGCTTCAGCATCCAATTAAACTTGTGGAAATTTTTAAATTTAATGAAGTAGCTCTTTCAGAGCTTGTTTGTTGTATAACAAACGTATTGTTGTTACAGTCTCTTTTCGTCGTCGTGTTCTAGAGTGTCTTCACGATTCGCATATCGGAATTTTAAAAATGAAATTGCCAATTTAAATGTCAAATTTCTCATAATAAGCTAGTATCGAAAACTCATATTTCTTGGCCGGAATCTAAATCCTTTTTCTATAGAATCCGTATGAACTTTCTTCATTTTAGGAATACAAATTTTTTGTTAGTTGTAGATACTTTTTCAAAGTGGGTAGATATTAAGGGTATTCCCGTGTAAATACCTCGAAAACGTTGTAAACTTTGTATATTTTCGAGCCTAGAAAACGAACTGTCAAAATTTGTATGGAAAATAGTTAAACTCACCTCGTCATATTTCGATGCAAATTTGATGCGTAAACAGCCTACGCGAGTATTTCAGTGTTGCCTGTAGTTAAAATAATTTGATACTAAGTCTAAAAATCAATATGTACATATTCATATAAAAATATGAGAGGCCGTAAATTTGTCGGCTGAATAATGAACCGAATTTTAAAAATAATTCAAAAAAAAAAGTTTTTATCTATTCAAATGTTTGTTAAAAAAATGTAATGTAGTCGACACATTCAGCCATTTCACTACAATCGCAGTATTTTCAGACTCAATAAAATAGACCGCTTGATTTTAAAAATTTAGTTAAACCGTGTTGCTAAAATACATTTTACAATATGATTTAAGACGGCGAAAATATATATTGGTGAATGGAATTAGATGAAGTGAAATCAGGCCACTCTTCACTTGGTACGGCGGTCAAAATTCATTTGGTTAAATGTATTTTGGCCGCGCGGTCCAAATACATTTTTCAATCGTGGCTTTAATTCATATGGATAAATGAATGAATACAGCTATCAAGTACAAAATGAAACGCGGCCTAATTTACGCGGTATAAATTCCATCCAGTGTGGTTTTATTACAATTTCCTCTCTTTGGAAAAATAATACATATTGCTACCTCTATTCTTCAACCACGTATATCGAAAAGTACCATTTCTCAGAAAACAGAAAAAACATTAGGTTTGAAATCGTCTGTTAAAAACATTCTTAATTTTGGGACAGAATTAGGTTGTCATGGAACTGAATATCGAGAACAATTTTGCACAGGCCCATTCCTAAAAAATTTCATCATCATTTTCTTGCTGGTTACTCTCTACGAATGAAAAAAATAATTTTAAGTCTATAATCGAATATAACATGTACCGAAATAAGTAGCTAACATCACTTGGTCCAAACATATCCAGCATAAGCAAATCTTTTATTGCAGTATCGTCAATAAATTGAAGTAATGCTCTTTTCTTGTCACCATATTTGATTTTTTATATTAACCAATTCGTTTAAAAGCTCCTGTGTATCAATGCATGGTTGAAAAACAAAAAATACTTAAAAATAAACTCCGATAGCAAATTCTAAAATGGAACCCTGATCAAACTGTCAAATAGTTGATTTACGCGCTGATTTACACGTTTAACGAAATATGCGTTTCCGAAAACAACCATGTAAATTTACAAATTTAACACGGTTTGCGAGTTTACACGTTCAAGGGAATACCCTTATTAAAGTCATGAACTCAACAACGACATAAAAGTGAACAATGATAACGAGGATGAAAAAAATTTAAAAACAAAATAAATAAATTAAATAAGAAAAAAATTTTTTTTTTAATAAAAAAAATCAAATTTTTTGATGTGTAAACATTTTAGCCCATGGTATGGTCAAAATTTCAAATGTGAAAAATGTAAGAATAACTGTATCGTAAGATGTAAGATAACTGTAACGTCCAGTTCCTCTCTCGCTCACACTACTGCGCGGCGTGACTGTGCTACTCTAAACAACAAAGAGAAGAGAGAAGAGAAGAAGAGAGGGAGAAATTAAAATACGAGCGGAGATTGTTTGTTTATGTTTCGATCAATTTACTCACTCATATATGTACATACGAAAACAAAATGTGTGTGTACATTTATTCGTGGCAGAATTATTTGTTGGTGTTAAACGTGTGGAGATAGACTATACCATACAAGCAGAGAAGTCGCTGTAGCAAAAACAGGCGTTTGATAGGTTTTGCATTCGGTTAGTTAGATTGCATTAAAATTAAATATTTTTTAAAATATAAAACAATACAAAATGATAAGTAATAAAGAATCTAGGTTTCAATAAATGTATTAACAAAATGTAGTGATAATGATAGAAAACCACGGTATCATAAAACTTTTGCTTTGTACGTTAACCTTAGAAAGGCAACACTTTTTAATCTATGTAAATAGCAAAAATGTTAAACAGAAAAAATAAAACTTATTTATTATAAAATCACTTATTTACTTCAAAGAAAATACATTGTTTCTTATTTTTATTAAATTCAGTTAAGGCAAATCTCTTTTTGCGGTGCTTTTAAAAAGTAGTGGGGTGACTGGACACCCCTGTTGCTTTTGTAAGGTTAAATGCGGAAAGCAGTTATCGTCGCTTGAGAATTGATTTGGAGTATGTGTGTACAAATTCATATACCTATACGACGTTATGTAAAATTTTCAAATTTAATAAAATTTCAAATCGACAGGAAGAAAAACTTAAAGCGCGGGGAAAAAGATGCAATTGCAGTTGCGTATATGCGAGCATATCGTGCATTGAGTAAAAGAAAAATTATTCAACTACAACATATCAACCCTATTCACGATTTGGTGCAAATGCAAAATATTTCTGCTATCACAACAACAAATACATACAAAAATTTGCATTTGCATTGATGCAAGGCCATTTGCAATTTATAGTGAATTGGGCTATTACATATTGTCTAAGCCATCTACTATTTTCTATTCTATTCCTTTCTATGTTTGGGCCCTTTCCCAATACTCCTTTTTTTCTATTTCTATTTCTTCCTTTTTCTCTCCTTACTCTATTTTCACCGCTCTATTCTGTTCTTTTCTTTATCCTTATTATTATTCTTATGAATATTTTCCAACCGTTCGGTCGCTGTTTCCATATTGTACATTTTCCATTTTCAAAATTTCTCTTGCAATAAACTTTATAAATTCAAAACCGACTTTCCACCGTGTTTTTATTTCAAAAAATATAATTCATCTCCGAATTATACATTTTTTTTTTTTTAAATACATTTTTTAAAATAATATGAGGTTAGTGCTGTGTAGTGATTTTCTCAAAATTCAAATAAAACGCTCATAAAAAACTAAAAAACCACATACAATTGACACAAAACAATTAAAACGAGCAAAAATAAAACTAAAACAGTGACAATAAATAAAAAACACTGAACTATACAAATAAAAAGTGCAATACAACAACACGAAATTCCGATGGTCGATACGTTGTCAGATTGCCATTCAAGGAAAGTTTCCCAAAACATTAGCATTAGGTCATTCAAGGACTACTGCACTCCAACAATTTCTTGGAATGGAGCGCAGTTTGCAAAAACAGGGTAATCTGAAAAACGTATATGACGAAGTATTAGAGGAATATCTCACCCTCGATCATATGGAACTAATTCATTCTCATGAAATAGTGTCCCATGGAAAATACTTCTCATTTTATTTACCACACCATGCGGTAATTCGACCTGAAAAAGTAACTACCAAAGTCCGTGTAGTTTTCAATGCTTCAAAGTCTACTAGTTCAGGAAACTCTCTGAACGATGTTCTCTATACTGGACCTACTCTTCAACCAGACCTCATGCTTCTCATTCTCCAATGGCGGATATTCCGATTCGTTTTCAATGGAGATGTGCAGAAGAGGTATAGGCAAATTTTGGTTCATAAAGATGATCAAGATTTCCAGCGAATTCTCTTTCGCAGCTCACTGAATGCTCCTATTCAGGATTTCAAACTCAAAACGGTGACGTTTGGAGTTAATTGTGCTCCGTATCTAGCCATCAGAACTCTCCATCAGTTGGCGCAAGATACACAAGAGCAATGCCCTCTCGCGGCAAAAATCCTAACAGAAAATACCTACGTCGATGACATCCTCTCTGGTGGTCATGATGTAGATTTTGCAAGCGAATCACTTTCCCAAGTAATTCATTGTCTTGGCTCAGCTGGATTTCCTCTGAAAAAAATCACAGCGAATCACCCTGCCATATTAGAAAAAATTCCAGTTGGAGATCTCTTGGATTCCGATTTTCTACGGTTTCAAAGTGCAAGTTCTACGAAAACTCTCGGAATTCGTTGGAATGCTCTCTCTGACACTTTTTCTTATACCATTTCTCCAATTTCATCGGTGAATGGGGTCACAAAGCGGCAAATTCTCTCTTCAGTCGCGAAACTTTTCGACCCGGCAGGATGGCTTTCTCCAATTATGATTCAAGCCAAGATGTTATTGCAGGAGTTGTGGTTAGATGGAACTGACTGGGATGAGTGTGTGAAGCCTGGATCCCTTTCTAGGTGGATTCAATTCTCAGAAAACCTCCCAGCGGTTACCAACATCGAAATCCCTCGATGGGTCGGGTTCTCACCCAACCAACAAATCCAAATCCACGGATTTTGTGACGCTTCAGAGAAAGCGTATTGTGCCACTCTCTATCTCCGAACGTCTTCCTCAACACATCTCTTAGTTGCTAAAGGAAAAGTAGCACCCATAAGAACTATAAGCCTTCCGCGCTTAGAGTTATGTGGAGCTGTTCTGCTCTCAAAACTAGTCACTTCAGTTCGGTCACACCTTCGACTTAATGAAGCTAGTTTATTCTTATGGTGTGATTCCGAAATTGTGTTGGCATGGTTAGAAAAACCACCTCACAATTGGAAGACTTATGTGGCAAATCGTACTTCACAAATTCTCAAAAATGTTGGGAACACCTCATGGCGACATGTTTCTAGTGCAGACAATCCGGCTGACCTGGGAACTAGAGGTTGTAAACCTCAGGAATTGGTTTCCTGTCGTCTTTGGTGGAACGGACCTGAATGGCTTCAAAAATCTTCCGATTCTTGGCCGAGGTCCTCTCCCCGAAATGCAACATTGCTAGAGCAAAGGAAAGTGGAATCTTACCACGTTTTAGAACAGGAAATCGACATTCTCGATCGATGCTAGCATATGTATATCGCTTTTTCAATAGTGTGAAGGCAAAGGTTAGCAAAGCTAATGTCCCAGCCTCAAGCTCTATCCTCCAAGCCGAAATTCAATTTGTGAAGACACGTCTCATTCTCTTGGTTCAATCTCGTTATTATCCACGAGAAAGAACATCATTACTCGATGACAAACCCATAGAGAAGAAAAGCACTCTTCTCGTGCTCAATCCTTTCCTGGATAAGCAGAATATCTTGAGAGTGAATGGTCGTCTCGTTCATGCAACCCTTAGCTACAACGAACGCCATCCAATAATCATTCCTGAAAGTTCTCGCTACTGCATTCTCTATCTAGATTTTCTTCATAATCTACTGCTCCATGCTGAAGTCAGCCTCAGGCGTCGCATGGTCAGACAAGAATATTTCATTCCTCGCTTGAAACTTAAAGTTAAAAAGTGTATTTTCCAGTGCAAAGCTTGCACTATCTACAAGTAGACAATGCGGTCTCAAATTATGGCGGCTCTACCTCCTGAGCGCTGTAATTTCTCTCTTCCTTTTTCTACTACAGGTGTAGATTTTGCCGGACCGTTTCAAATAAAGGCTTCCGTCCTACGCTCGTCCACTTTCCTTAAAGGATATGTGGCAGTATTTGTATGCTTCTCCACGAAAGCAATTCATTTGGAACTCTGTTCAAATCTAACGACTGATGCCTTCGGAGCATGTTTCGCTAGATTCGTTGGAAGTAGAGGGCTTCCAGAAAAAATGATGAGTGACAATGGCACAACATTTGTCGGTGCTCAACGCGCCATTAGTAAAGACTTCTTAAAATTCCTCAAAGAAGTGTCCATTGATATCTCCCAAAAATATGCGCCTCAAGGCATAAATTGGCACTTTATTCCTCCAAGTGCTCCTCACATGGGTGGTTTGTGGGAATCAGCTGTCAAGAGTTTCAAAACTCATCTCAAAAAGACAGCT
Organism: Toxonevra muliebris; assembly: GCA_963691655.1. NCBI lineage: Eukaryota > Metazoa > Arthropoda > Insecta > Diptera > Pallopteridae > Toxonevra > Toxonevra muliebris. Next base: position 8,209 of record CAVNUY010000006.1, on the reverse strand, counting down.
GGTAACCATAAATTCACATTCGAAGAGTTTTCTACTCTACTCGCCAAAATAGAGGCCGTTTCTCAATTCCCGGCCACTTTCTTCTGCCTCGCAGGATCCTGCTGATCTGACAGCAATTAGCCCTGGGCACTTTCTCCGAGGTGCACCGCTATTGGCTACACCTGAACCTAATTCTGAGAATCTCTCTCTCATTAACCGTTGGGAAAAACTCAAGGTCCTACATCATCAATTCAGCCGCCGCTGGAAAGATGAATACCTGAGGGATCTTCAAAAGCGGTATAAATGGAAACATCCGCAGAAAGATCCTGTAGAAGGAGAGTTCGCAGTCATAAAAGACGAACTCCTTCCCCCAAATGACTGGCGTCTCGGCCGGATCATGAAATTACACCGTGGTCCCGATAACCACATTCGCGTTGTTGATTTGCGCACTCAAAACGGTGTAATAACACATCCCATCGTGAAATTGTGTATTTTACTTCTCGCGTAAAACACAGATCCAGTAGAATTCTCATTTCTACTCACTATTAGTATTCCCAAACCAATGTTTCTACTTTTCCAGTACTCCACAGGTCCAATCTGCAGATGCCGCTCTTGCGAACCAACAACCGCAGCCAGCAGTCGCATCTCCTGTAACGCAGCCAGAGCCTGCAAACGTGCGCCAGTGCAGATTATGCTTCCGCTTTCATTCGTTTCGGTTCTGTCGAGGCTTCCTCGCGATGACCCCAAACCAGCGAGCGCAAGCGGCCAGGGCACATGGCTACTGCCTTAATTGCCTGGCGACCACCCATACCACCGCTCACTGTACGTCGGACAGCAGGTGTCGAAAGTGCGGTTTGGACCACCATACTCTCCTTCATCCGGTGCCCAGACCCGTGCAAGTCCAGCAGCGCGCGCAGACCGGAAGAGTAAATAGACCTCGAAATCAAGCACCTCGACGGCCATCCAATGCAGTTGTGCATGCATCCGCACTTTCTTCGACTTCCAATAGGACTATATATCGAAGCCTTGAGACGTCCCATTTCCGAGTTAGAAGCCTGCTAAGCGATGTTGTGAACTCCTTACAACGTTTACAAGACGTCATCGATGTTGCACCCGTGCAAGGGGGCCGGGATGTCTAAGCCATCTACTATTTTCTATTCTATTCCTTTCTATGTTTGGGCCCTTTCCCAATACTCCTTTTTTTCTATTTCTATTTCTTCCTTTTTCTCTCCTTACTCTATTTTCACAGCTCTATTCTGTTCTTTTCTTTATCCTTATTATTATTCTTATGAATATTTTCCAACCGTTCGGTCGCTGTTTCCATATTGTACATTTTCCATTTTCAAAATTTCTCTTGCAATAAACTTTATAAATTCAAAACCGACTTTCCACCGTGTTTTTCATTTCAAAAAATATAATTCATCTCCGAATTATACACATATATATAAAAGATAATGATATCTAATAAATTTTTGACTTTATAAAAGAATTCTTTTAATTTGAATTATTTACCTAAGCATATAGATTATACATCAAATCCCTATAAATGGCTATGCATATGTGAGCTTATGTATATGGCATTCAGTTGGTTTAACTGTTTACACATCAAATATCTTGCGTGCCTTGCACGCATCCATTGTTTTTTTTTTAAATGAAAGTTTCGATGAAAAAAATATGAACAGTATATTTAATTTTTTTTTTTTTTCAATTTTTATGTCAATAAAAAAAATTGTGGCTAGTTCCAATGTTTGATGATTTATCGAAGTGGAAGAGTAACGGCACTAGTGATCGGCCAATTAACTTTTTTCAAACTTTGTAACAACATAAATTCTAAACCATTTAAAATATTTAAGTACAATAGGAACATATACAATCCTAAACTTAATCTTAATTGATTAACTAAAAAAAATTTAAAAGTTATTGCCTATTTATTTATGTTTTTTGATATTTTTCTTCAAACAGTGGTGGTTTTCTAGTTATCGGCCACTTTTTTTTTAGTGATCGGCCAAAAAATCTCTAGTTATCGGCCAATTCTTCTTAGTGATCGGCCACAAAATCTGTTGCAATATATATATTATTAATAATTATTATATATTAACTAATTTAAAACAATTCATATACTTAATATAAAAAGAAAACAAAATACTCATTAGCATATAGGTACATACCCATATGTAGACAATAGGGAATCAATAGAGTTTTTGTTTACAAAAAATGGTGGATGAAAATTTGTTTGATATATTTAGATATGTGTGCCTTCATTTTAAAACTTAATTTCGTAACACTTCTGCCCATTGCTTTGGCTGCCATCTTGAAGAATACAAATATGAAAAATAGTTTTCCATCCATCATTTTTTGTAAACAAACGCCTATTTGTTTTTGATCTATTGATGGATCTTGGAATGCCTTATGTTGTTGCTACTACTACTATTATGGCACAACAGCCCCTGGAGGGCCAATGCCGAGCTTTTTGCATCCATTCATGTTGTGTGATTTATATTTATACACGAATGGAAAGGACCTACAGTTTTATGTCGGATCCGAAAGTCCGAAAGGTGAAGTGAAAAGTTTTTCATTGGCATTTTTTACTCTTGGAGGTTTGCCATTGCCGTGTGGAAAAATTTTTGTTTTCTATTTTGATTTTTTGAGCGCGCCGAGATATGAACCCGGGCACCTCTGCGTAGTAGTCCAACACACTACGGCGACGTACTACGTATGTTGTCGAAGCTTTCCTAATACTTAATGTGTTATTTTGAATATCACGAAGAGCGAGAGACATTTTTTCTTTGTCAGAGACCTTTTTAGACCTCCCGCTAGTTGCAGCATTAGGTTTTTGAGCCATTTTATTCTTAAAATATTCCAAAAAGTATTGAAACTTTTTGTGGTAGTATATTAACTTAATATTTCAATAACCGGCCGGGTATGACAAGAATAATTTTATCCGGCCGATGACTAAAATTTATAATTATTTTATGTTTTTGTTTTAATCTTACACATATTAAATTGTAAATATGCGTCGGCGACATGTGTCTGCACAGTTAGGTGCAGAAAAATGTTACCATTATTCTTATTTTTAGTAAAAACAGATGGCCGATCACTAGAATATTCATCCCAGCAGAGTTTTTAGTGATCGGCCACCATGGCCGATAATTGAAATTCAGTAAATATTTGGCTTTAGTGTCCGGACACCCTGTTAAATCTTCAGGATTAATTATTTATAATATTTTTCATTAATCTTTCCTAATGCCTGGAGCAAAAACATCCATCATAGGTTATAATATTTTAATCAAAAATAAAGCACGGCCTTAAAAAAATATAATTATCATCTTAATGCCCTTGAAAGTACTATAATGCCAAAATTTTTTTTTAAAGAATATTTTGCTTGTCTATGTTAACTCTTCGTATATTTCGATGTACAGCAACGTAACTAAGTAGTCACGCCGATTTTTAAATACATTTCTATAAAACTGACACACATTTTTTTCTTGCCGCAGAACCCTAAATTAACTGATTCAAACGTCCTTGTAGTTGAGTTATTGAGGTCATTAACCATTGTTGACTACTGATGTTATTTATAGCCATATGAAAACAAGGACATTTGCATACGACGCATTATAAAATTTATTTTTGAGAATTTGTGAAATATTGTACTTTTTATTATTATTAATACTTTGTATTTATTTATTTAGCTGTTTGTTAAACTCTTAATTAACTTGATTGATAAGAATACACATACATATATGTATATATTAGGGATATCAATGACGGGGTTTATTGTAAAATTAGGCTCAAAAATCTCGGGATTAGAAAGAAGAAATCCCGGTTTTTTCTGGGCTCGTATGTGATTACACAAATTTATTGGAATTCAAATTTTAATTCTTTTACATATTTTTGTTTTCGTATTTTGTTATATTTGAGTTAAGAAAAAATGTTTCGGGTCAGGTCAGCTTTCGCGTATATTCATAGATCTTCGTTTATTGAACATTTAATGAGGTAAGGGCTTATGGGAGAATTTTTTTTTTTTTTACTTTTCTACAAGAATTATGCAATTTTGGATGAAATACAATAAGGATCCTCATTTAAACTCGAAGACTGGAAAAACTCGAAAACTTTCGAGTTTTCGGACTAGTTTACATGAAGGCACCATTCGACCAACACGAAAACTAGAGTGCCATTGCAGTATTTTGCGAACAGGGTTGTCATTTCAAAGGCAAAGAAAAAAGGCAATGGAAAAAAGTGAGAATTGTATTTATTGAAAATATATATTATATGTATATCATATATTTAATACTTTGATCTGAAATAAAAGGAGAAAGTCTTGAGCAAGTTTATAATGTTTACGTTTGTTTGGAAATTCATTGTATTTCCAATATAAAAACATTACATATAAGAATGGTTTATTTATATATTTTTTAAGAATTCATGTAATTAATGTGACAAATTAAAAAATATAAACTTCCAGTCCAATATGAGCATTAATAACATTACGAAATAAACAAAAATTTGTTTACATTTCCAAATATATTCTTGATATCGATAATTAGCCGATGAATGATAATAAGATGCTGAAAAATGCCAAGTGAATTGTAGATACGCCCTTAGATTTTTATTGGTTCCTACACTACCTTATGCAGGGGCGGATAAAAGGGGGTAGAAACAGGGGCAAATTCCCTCTGCCTCCCCTAAAAGATTTTCAAACACTTAAAAATTTAATAACTTAAACAGGCAAAAAAGTAAACATAATAAGTTATTGTTGTTTTTAGTTATTTCGATTTACTTTCAATTATAAGAATAATGAATAATATTGCTCATTAAACCACTTTCCTTCTCTATGGAAATGTGCTGAAATAATAACGATATCTAAACCAAATAAACCTGAAAACTCAGTGCCCTCAAATAGACCTATAAGTTTGCTGGCAATATTCTCGAAAATATTCGAAATAGTAGATTGCTAATAATACAAGAAAATAAGAATATAGTTCCGAATCACCAATCGTCATAAGCATGGTACTCCTGAGTAATATCATCAATATTGTCACTGACTTTCTGGAACGCAAAAAATATTGCTCTGCCATATTTTTGGGCATTCAAGAAGCGTTCGAAAAAGGTTAGCATCAAGGGCTGTTATACAAATTAAAAAATTTACTTCCAGCTCCATTTTATTTGGTCTTAAAGTTCTATGTCAAAGTAAATGATGAAACTTCAGCCTAATGTCAAGTGAAAGCCGGAGTACCACAGGGCAGTGTTGTGGGTCCTGCTCTTTATTCGATTTTTACTTGCGACTTGCCTAAAACTGACGGTGTTACTATAGCTACTTATCCAGACGATACTGCCATTTTAGCGTCAAATTAATCTCCAACAGAATCTGCTAATAAAGTTCAGAAACAGCTCGACGACGTTCAAAAAGGGTTACTTCGTGGATGAGTGCTTGACTGGAGTTCCATCTGTCTCAGGTTCGATTCCCAGATAGGGTTAAATTCTTATAAAATGTCGAAAATGGATCATTTCGGTAATTTAGTTCTTAAATACGTGACTTAAGTACCAGTTCAACAAGTTCTATTCTCAGGTAGAGAATTGGATCCACAAAAACAAAATTATAGGTTTCGGGTCGATATAAAGAAAATCCCAGATGGGAAAGAGAAAATTTGAATACAGGGTAGGAATCAGCGACCTTAAATTATTCTTAAAATTCTACTAATACTCGACCCATTATAAACCAATTTGAAACCGAAAACTGAATAAATGTATCCTATTGTTATATTTTCCACGAAATTGTGAAATGCTTTGCTACAAGAGCAGGGTTTCCCCAAAATGCGTAACGTACCAGTAAGTTTTCACATGGCCATACCTTTGAAATTGTTAGTCATCGAAATAAAGTTTATAAAGCAAAAAAAAACCATACACGAACCAGAAAAAAAACGCTCCAGCCCGCGTTTTGGCATTATGGTTCATATGGAGAATTTTTATTTTTGAATTCCCCACCAAAAAATGTACACGCCACTGACCTTACGTTCATTTTGGTCTATGATTTACTGAACATTTTAGAGTTCCTTAATAAAAAATGCAAAATTTTAATGTAACAAATATTTCTAAGATATATTAAAACCAAAATGAACGTTAGTAACATGTAGTGGCGCTTGTAGTCAAAACCTATTTTGTTCTATTTTTTTTTGCAATAATTTTTTTTTGATATTCAGTGTCCTTCACTGTAAGTATCTGTTCATTCATATGCAGCGCCATCTAGCGGTCAAATTCATAAGAGAAAAAAATCTTCACCAGGATACATCTTTTGATTTGTTTTAAATCATTTTGCTTTAAAAGACTGTACCTCAGTCTAAGTATATACAAGTAAGTTAATATCTATTCATTTTTCATACATATATGTATACATATATGCAAATACATTTTTATAATTACTTTATGGAAATCAGCCTACATAAATTCATAGAGAGGCCAATATTTCAATAGATATCTACTTGTCCAAAATTAAATTCCTGGTCATATTACGGCAATCTGGACTAGGTCATTTTCAATTCAATGGTGTCATATCCAATAAGGGTAATTTCTATAAAAATTACGAAATAATTTTTTTCATTTTTATTTCTCTTGTTTTACTCAAATCTAATGGGAAATTTGTATATTTCTTTTATTTAGATTTGACACCATATATATATGCTTAATATATGCTTAAAAACATATGGGGGTTTGAAATCATATATATGAATAAAAACATATGTATGTTCAAAACCATATATATGTATAGGCAAAATATGCATATATATATACAATACCTAAGGTTACTTAATACATAATATCATGCATATATATACCTAAAAACATATGATGATAAACCTATGCATTGTAATACCTAAGGTTGAAAATCAAAAATTTGCGGCGAATTTGATACCAGATAACCAGGCGAAGTCCCGTTATATCAGTTGATAGAAGTTGGTGCATGCGGTCATATAGTGATAAAATAACAAGTAGCTAAATGCATTATAATTAAGTAATAAAAGCTAGAAAAGTGATAAATAGTAATTAAAATAAACAAAGATTAAATTAAAAGTGGTTAAAAATGGCTAAAAATACATAAAAAAGTTAATAAGCATAGTTAAAATGATTAATAAAAATATTGTATGATATATATATATACATGCATGGGGTATATGAACAGAAAAAAAAATTAAGACAATACCTAAATGAAGAACAAATCATAGTTAAGTTAAAGTTATAGTGAAATTATTGGAAAAGACCCTATAGGGCAAAATTAATTATTTTTACCCCAATTAAACCGATATACCGATAAAGCATGAAAATTAAAAGAGAACATTTAAGTAAGAATTAAAAATTGCATACAAAGTTAACATTAAAATAAAAATAAGTATAATAAAAGTACCTGAAATCAAAAATAGTGTATGAGAAAAAGAAGAAAAAAACAAAAAGTTTAAAAATTGTTAATTATCATTATTATGCCATGGTGACATTGAGGGTTTGAGCAAGTGATTTGAAGCATGTGTTTAAATAAAGATTAAATTTGTTAATTATAATTAGAAAACAAAGAGCACAGTACGCTCATACACATAAATATACAAATGCAAATTTATCGCATGCGATAAATCTGAATTTATTGCAGTGTTTTTGATTATTTATAAATGCTGAAATTTTCTTTTTACGTTAACATGTTTCGGTTTTCGGGTTCTATAATTTTCACCACTAGTGTCTACAATAAAGATAGAAGTTAAAATATATTTGGTCCTTATTAGTTTTTTGTATCTATGCATTACTTTCTAAGCATGGGAATACGACCTTGCCTCCTATTAAATGAAAATTCCAAAAAAATTAGCAAGACAATGTAAAAATTAGCATACGAAAGTTTTATCCGAAACAAAATGCGTTTGCGTGAAAAAAATGGTTCATGAGGTTATTCGAATAAAGTTAAAGTTCAAAAAGTAAACAAACATTCTCCTCTTTTAGCAACAACAAAATACACATAAATATAAATCAAACTCACTCAAGTCTGCTGCACTCCAACGATGAAAGATCTTTCAAAGAGCGACTGCTTCATAGTAACGGAGATTGCTGAGAAAATTTTATTATTGTTGTTCAAAATTGAGAGAGCTTTGAGAGAGAGGCATAATAATTAACAATTTTTAAACTTTTTGTTTTTTTCTTCTTTTTCTCATACACTATTTTTGATTTCAGGTACTTTTATTATACTTATTTTATTTTA